>LR812524.1:39756350-39933850 GCA_903798195.1 Danio kyathit
GGACGTGCATAAGAAGACGTTCAGAGATGCTCTTCTGCATACCTCGGTTGGAACGACAGTTGGTTATTTGAGTTACTGTTGCCTTTTCTTCAGCTCGAACCAGTCTGGTGGTCTCGAACCAGTCTCTTGCATCAACAAGGCATTTCGCGCCCACAGAACTGCCGCTGCACTGGATATTCTCCCTTTTTGGACCATTCTCTGTATACCCTAGAGATGGTTGTTGCATGAAAAATTCCCAGAAGATCAGCAGTTTCTGAAAATGAACTCAGACCTACAACAACTTAAATCACATCTTTCCACTTAAATCACCTTTCTTCCCCATTCTGATGCTTGGTTTGAACTGCAATAGATCAATGCTACATGCCTAAATGCATTGAGTTGCTGCCATGTGATTGACTGATTAGGAATTTGCATTACGAGCAGTTGGACAGGTGTACCTTATAAAGTGGCCGGTGAGTGTATATCGTTGTCAAGACACAAGATGTCACAATGTATTAAGTAATATGGAATTTCTTTCTCATACCGCCCAACTCTATGCATTAAATACTGACATTTATTAGAATTAATGTAAATATAATAATGTTGATTTTTTAGAATTATTTTCAGTAGACCATGAAGAAACTCAAGATTAGTTTTTCTTCAGAATAATACATATACATTAAACAGTATATTAAATTCTAGACTGTAATAAGAACAAAAATAAAGTGAACTCAAAAGTGCTTTGGCCACAGATATGCTTGTGATACTGATGTCACTTTAAATTGCACATAACATTATTTTCATGATTGATAAAAATCAGAAAGCCAAATGTACGTCTCACTCCGTTTTCACTATATTGATTACTTATAGTGTGCCTTATTGTTTGAAGTGAGTGATTTGTCTCAGATTTTTTCAGTTTCAACCATAACAGTAGACGTGCAGAAAAACGTAGATGGTGTATTTTATAAGACAGACATACCTAACTGGTTCATTCTCTCCAATTTCAGTGAATGTCTGTGTGTGTGTGTGTGTCTCTGGACACGCTTGGGCTGTAACACACTAGCCCCTTTGTGACCTGATAACATTTATAGTTGTAATGGATTTTTTTTAATGGCCGTCATTAACTCGCACAAAGAGGGGTGAAAAGATTGCTTTGTACTTTTTTTCCCCTTGGTATTTCAGCTTTACAGCATTATGTTCTGATATGTCTGCTTCCATCATTTTTGTTTTACAGCTCATGAAGTTGAAGCATTTTAATGCGAAGCTTTAGTATTAGCCTCATGTCTTCAGTCAGTGGTGAGATGATTCCACTGTATTAATGATTCTTTTCTTGAACGAGAAGTGCCTTTTGCTTAGAGCTACGTGATTAATATAAGCCATCGCCGTATCAAAGTGTAGTTATATGCAGCTTACTTAAATATTTCTGCTGTTTGATAAATGTTTCATCAACATTTTAGTTTAGCAGTTTAATTATTTTACTGTGAAATATGGTTGTTTTTTTGTAAATAACCATTAATAATAATAATTCCTATACATTTATATAGCACTTTTGTGGACACCCAAAGTGCTTAACACATTTTTGCGTGGAATTTCCTCATCCACCACTAGTGTGCAGCATCCACCTGGATGACGTGACGGCAGCCAAATTGTGCCAGACTGCACACCAAACACCAGCTGATTGGTGGAGAGGAAACAGAGTGATGAAGCCAATTATGATATGGGGATGGTTAGGAGGCCATGATGGACAGAGGCCAGTGGGCAAGTTTGGTCATGATGCTCTGAGGGATATCCTGGGATTTTTAATGACCACAGAGTCAGGACCTCAGTTTAACGTCCCATCCAAAAAATGGCACATACTGAGCAGTATAGAGTCCCCATCAATATACTGGGGCATTAGGCCCACACAGACCACAGGTTGAGGACCCTCTGCTGGTCTCACTAACACCACTTCCGGCAGCAACCTAGCTTTCCCATGTGGCGTAGCCCTGCATGTGAGAGTTGCAGAGAGCTAGCTGTCTCCATTATTAATAATATTTTAGTGATATTAGGTTAACACTTTACAATAAGGTTGTATTGGTTATTATTAATGCATTTACTAACACAAACATGAATGAACAATACATTACAGTATTTGTTCATGTTAGTTAACATTATGAAAATAGTTGTTCATTGTTAGTTCACGCTAACTCACGGTGGATTATTTAATGTTAACAAGCATGAATTAGCATTTTAATAAGGTATTAGCAATTGTTAAAATTGGAACAATAAATGCTACACAAGTTTTGTTCATTCTTCATCCATTTTAGTAAATACATTAATGTAAATACACTAATAAAACCTTATTGTAAAGTGGGACCGAGATTAGTTTGTCTTGTGCTTTTAGTGTTTTCATTTTATATTTGCTGCATGACAAAATAAAAAACGACTATTCATAAATGATTAATTTTTTAAACATTTACAGAAAATGTTTAAAATGAATAATTATACTAATAATTGCTATTTTTATTCTATATATTAACTATATAAATAAAACAAATTACAAAAAAAAAAATGTTTTCATTGTTCTTACACTATCGATCAAAAGTTTGGGATGAGGATATTTTTAAAAATTTTTTAAAATAAGCTAATTCTGCTCACCAAGGCTGCACTATAATTATTGCACTATAAAATAACTTCAAAAGTAGTTTATAATTTAATTTAATAATTTATTCCAGTGATTTTAAAGATGATTTTTCACCTTCATTACTCCAGTCTTCAGAGACGCATGATCCTTCAGAAATCACTCTAATATTAATTATCATCATCATTATTATTATAATAGTAATAAAAGCAATAATGGAGTTATAATTTCATTTGAAACTACATACAATAAGTAACAAATAAATATTTAATAAACATTTAACAATTTAACTTACATTTGTACATTTAATAAATGCTGCCTTGATGAACAGAATAACTTAGTTTAAATTCATAAATAAATCTTTAATTAAAAAAAAAAACCCAAACTTTTGACCAGTATTGTATATTAAATAGCATTTTGGCAACTGTAATATCTGTATGTTGAATAAATATATGAGTGTTTAAGTAAAACATATTTAGTTTTATTCTGTACTGATGACATTTTCGTCCAATTTAAAATAAAAATTATGTCATTTAGAGCATTGCTTTTGCATAAAAAAAAAAAGATGTGTTCAGCTTTAAAAGAAGGTTCATTGTTGGGCAATTCAAAAAATCTGGAAGACATTTCAATTTGATACAAAACCATTTAATTATGTACCAAAATTGTTCCTGAAAATAATGGCCTGACAGCTTGGTCATTTACACAAAACCAATACCCCACTAACTCATTTGGTCTCTAAAGGCATATAAGTGAGAGAAATCCTGGCAGAATTGTATCCCCTTTCACTGGACTCACTCTTCCCAAATCAAGCAAGTTCCCTAAACCTCATTAGCAGGAAATTGAATTTTCCCAAACTATTCCCATCCTGTTCTATTCAAACCAAAGCGATTGTCCTCCTCTCCCTTCGCCATCATTTTGGTCGCAGTTTTTCATTTGTCAACTGATGTCAAAGGCACGTTTCAGTTAGTTTTTTTCTGATTCTTTCTCCTCTGTGGCTCCATCAGCTGGATTAGGTTGAAATAAATTACGAAGCCCAGAAAGTGTAGGAAGGAGAAAATAGAGACCATCACTGGAAACAGATCTGGCAACTTGGCTGGAGGCTCCAACCAAACACTCGTAAAGCTTAAAGCAGCCATGGCCACCAATGACAACCAGAACTGTAAAAACACAAAGTAAACATAAGCCAATATTAAATATATAGTGATAAAGAACATGCGTAATATTGATATCATATGCACTTATAGTACCCTGAATACATTTTACATTTTAAAGTGCTTTTTAAGAAAATCTATATTTTAGAAAATCATTGTATTTTCATAAAATACCAAAAATACTTTGAGACTTAATTGGTTATCTTAATAGTTCAAATATTCACGTTAATCTGGCCTGCTAAATACTGAAATATTGATTTGATTGACAATTCTGTGACTATTTATAGGGCTTTACAGGTACATTATCACTGTGCAATAAGGCTCCAATAGGAAACTAACTAATAGAATATTAACTAATAGGATTAGTTAATTTAAATTAGTTGAAATGAATTTAACTCACGATGAAAACTACAAAAGCTTTTCTTAATCTTAAGTGGTGTTAGTTTCTTAATGTCTAAGAATACGTTAAAATTGTAGCCGTAATCTGATTACAAGACATAAAATATTTGATTACATGGGGTTAGGTTAGGGATAAAGTACATCCATGAGGTTGTTATCGCAGAATAAAGCCTAACAGGCTTATTGGCATTGTTGTTGTATAAGACTGAAGGGCTTTATTCTGCGAAAACGACCATCCTGGATGTACTTTTATGCCACTTATTAAATGGCTACTTGCCACAAAACATAAAAATTAGACAAACTATAACAGCTCAGAACAATGTTAATTAAACACAAAGCTGCACTGCAAAAAATGCTTTTCTTACTTACATTTTGTCACGTTTCTAGAGTAAATATCTAAAAAAAAATCTTAAATCAAGAACCACTTTTTAGACAAGCAAAAATATTGTCTTGTTTTAAGCTATAGTATGATAAGATACGAGCAACTCGGTGGCTCAGTGGTTAGCACTGTTGCATCAAAGAAAGAAGGTCGCTGGTTTGAGTCTCGGCTGGGTCAGTTGAGATTTCTGTGTGGAGTTTGCATGTTCTCCGTGTTTGTGGGTTTTCTCCAGGTGCTCTGATTTCCCCCACAGTCCAAAGACATGGTGTATAGGTGAATTGGATAAACTAAATTGGCTGTAGTGTATGTGTATGGATGTTTCCCAGTACTAGGTTGCAGCCGAAAGGGCATCCGCTGTGTAAAACATATGCTGGATAAGTTGGCGGTTTATTCCGCTGTGGCGAACCCTGATGAATAAAGGCACTAAGCCGGAGGAAAATAAATAAATTAATGATAAGATACAGTATAAGATATAGTATAGGATTTTGCTTGTTTTAAGGAAAAACTCAGTTAAGTTTGGCATATTATATCTTAAAACAAGAAAATATTTTTTGCTGGTCTAGAAAATGCTTCTTGATTTAAGAATTTTAACATATTTGGACTAGAAACGAGACAAAAAAAAAATCTTTTGCAGTGTGACAAACGAAAACGAAGTATTATTGGTGAAGTGAATATATCAGACAGCCATGTAATAATAACAACTAATAAAATTCACTTGTATTTTTAAACTAATATTAATAAATATTAATATAAAAGTAATAAATCTGGCTATTTCTCACTATTGGTTTTAATCCATTAACCAGCATTTACATTTAAGAGACTTTATTGTAAAGTTTTACCTTTTGTACTTTATAAACTGTGCAATTAAATTTGTTTGAAACATTAGTTTACTCTGAAAACGTATATACAATAAAGCAATACACCAAGTACTCTTTAGTTATTATATCTGTTATAGTAACTTTGGTAATACTTTAGTTCTAGTTTAGATCACAATTTACGATATTACCAAACCATTAACCAACACTACCAGCTTAATAAACTACTAAATAGCTGTTTATTAATAGTTAGTAAGGTAGAAGTTGGGTTTAGGATTAGGGATGCAGAATAAGATTATACTTTATAACTACTAATAAACAGTGATCTTAAAGGTGCAGTAGGTGATCTGCCTAAATGCTATCCGTTAGTATAATATCATAGAAACGCAGTCCCTCCCCTGCCGCCCAAAGCCACGCCTTCTGAAATCACGAACACACACATTAAAGATGACAGAGACCCACTAGATCATGTCATTCGCCAGTTAGAAAACTTTATAGTACTTTATAATACTACAATTCCGAATGAAAATCTGTACTATATCTAGCATGTTTTCAGTTGTGTATATAGCAAGAAAAACTTATATGCGTCATAAAGTGCAATATTTCATGCATGCAAGTGTCGCTGGTCTCACTCTCTCACGCGCTTTGTTCTAAAGCGACTACTGTATGCTTAGTGCTTGGCCGGCGGGGTGCTGGAATTACATTTATTACTAATGCCGAGTTCAGACTGCATGATTTTAGGCCTGATTTTGACTCGTCGACAGGTTGAGAAATCGCAGACAAATGCCTGAAATCACAGGCCAATCGGTGCTCGTTCACGTGAGTGACAATCACACAGTATGAACTATCAATGACTCGATATGAGAGAATCGCCAATGAGTCGCCGACGCCCGTGAGATATTTGGCATGCCAAATATCTGGAGCTGTTGGCCATTCAAATCATGCCGTGTGAAATGTCTTCTGACTGAAAATAACATCCGCGATCACCTACAGCCAATGAGAGAGCAGCATTCTCTAGTACGGGTACCTGCAGGCCAGCGGGAGGCTGGGGGAGAAGTTAAAAGCGCTCATTTTCAGTTTATTTAGACCTAAGAAATAGAGGAAAAACTAGTGTAAATTTGGCAGGAGCACTGTGTCTGTTTGACGTGTCATCTGATCAATATCACAATCAGGTCGAAAAGTAAAAAAAGTTGAGGAGAGATTGTTAATTCTCTTCAAAAGTCAGGTGAGCAACACAAGTTTCTAAAGCTAAAGCCTTCATTTTCCATTATGTAGTTAATAACGAAAGATATATTATGTGACCTTGCGTTGTTTCCATGTCATTTATCCCGTTTGTTTGGTTGTGACACGTAGTTTAGACAAAGTTGTCTGTGATTCTTCCTATTATAAAGACATGCAGTGTGAACTCTCCTGTCGCTGATCCATCCTACAGTGTAAACACAGCACCGATAATCATGCAGTGTGAAAACATCCGTGACACGACTACTTTGAAAATCATGCAATCTGAACTCGACATAAGGCATACTTGCATGCTATTTCAGACAGAATATTCAAAGAAGCATGGTAAACAATATAGAGAGCACTTCACAGGTTGTCATTGTTCAAAAAGGAACCAATGTGAATATAAAACCAACTTCACCTCAGTAAAGCAGGCTAAGCGGAATAGCGCTATTTACTTATGTTTTGTTGTTAAACTAAATAAAAATCGACATTACTGATGCTGTAAAAGGTCCCTTATGAATTTGAAAATAGTCACATCAATCTTTCGCCGGAAGATTTCAGTGGCTGAACAACACTTTTGTGCATATAACCCATTCGTAAAACAACACAATCTACATAAGCTTTGCGTAACTAATAGTTTTAAAACATAACATTACCCGTCTAAAAGAAATACCTCAGCCATGGTGTCATCCTTCCTCCAGCGTGCAAAAGTGACTTTAATATTGATTCAGGATTGTAAAAAGTTGATTCAGCATTTGTTTTTACCGCTGTCACTCTCTTTTGTGTGGACGTGAACGCGGCACACGTGCACGAGCAAATGGCGGATCTGCGTAAACGGGTGCGCAGATGTACAAATCTACATTTGTTGACAGACAATTTGGGCTACTTATTAGAATTATGGGAATTGTCGGCCCGACAAATTTTAATTGGATTAACATTCTTTAGTCTTATGTCTTACCCAGAATATAAATACATATAGATCATTTACTTTAATTATTACTATTGGAATGTGAAGAGATTTTCAACCAGCACAACAAAAAATGTTTCTGAAGACAATCGCCTACTGCACCTTTAATAATTGCCAAGTAATAAGCCAGTCGTTAATAGCATAAATTGTGTTACCATAACGTTTTTTGCAGCTTAGGTCAATATTGTGATAATATCACATGATAAAAGCTTCAGCAATTAATCGCAACAAGAAAATTTGATACAGTCATAAGCCTAACACAAAATGAACAACACTTGTCAAGAAGCATGGTGATGTTAGTCCCAATCAGTCGCTGCAACGGCACGACACAGATCCTTGTAACTTGATGTTTATTTTCCAGCCTTTTTCGGGACAGTGAGTCGAGGTATAAACATTAACATGTCTATTTACGACAGATGGAGTGAAGGATCAGTGGAAGTGCTGGTGTGAGCAACACGAGCCCCCAATGAAACTCGACCACCATCGTAGGGCCCCCTTATTTATGCCTCTTGTGTAAATAAATATATCTAGGCAAACCTGTGTTAATGACTCACGCTACACAAATAGCAAGCGAACATTCACGCAAGGAGCTGTTGAAACGTTAAGTCTTCAAAAGTGTTTGGGGGTCAAGCTAATGTGAATGTTATGGGCCGTTCAGGTGGGCCGGTGCACCGGTTAACTGACTTCTTCATAAGCATCGATTTCATTAACGTCAGCGGTAACGGGCCATGACGTCAGTGTTAACTTACTTTCCATTTAACGATCCGGCTGAGGTTGTGCTTTGGCAGGAAGTGTTGTGTGAGTTTGCGATAGGGGGCAAGCCTGAGCTCCTCATCCGTACTTCTCTCTAAAGCTGAGAGCAGATACAGACTCAGAAAGAGGAATGCGAGTGAGGTCACCACGTAAGGCAACAGCAAACCATCCTTTAGCAGCAAGGGCAGCATGCTGTGAAAAAAAAACTAGTGTTTACGAACAGACAAACTCCAATGTTAGTACAATTATTGATTAGTTTGCCTTGTTTAATCATGAAGGGCTCATCTCTTGAAATTCTTGGAAGGATTAAAGAGTGTAAAATGGTTTAAATTTGGGAAATGCAAAAGTCAGCTGCTCTACTAATGGAAGAGACGAATAATGGCCGACTTGTTCCATTTGTGACAATTCAGGCTTGATTTCCTTTCCAATAATTTCATGTGAGAGTTGTACAACAGTCAGTCACATCATAGAAATTAATGTCATTCTCTATGTACTACATTTTTAAATGGCTGCCTACAGAAGGAGACCTGCTTGGTGTTACGATTTGCTTTCAGTTTACTCAATATTTTGTCATTCTGACTAAAATGTCTTTTAAGCAACTTTTTCTTTTGAGATTTTTCTGAACTCAAAGATGTATGAAAAAGCAGTTGTATTGTACATATACTGACATCTAGTGGTGTGGAAGTGGAATCCATGATTAACTAATTATGTGTAAATAAATGGATGATCAAGATAAAGTGCACAGTTCTAGGCTGTGCCATAATTTCAAAATGGCAGCCATAATTTGCAGTCACACATGATTCATTTATTGTGCTAATAACTATTGATGATAGTGATGTGATCAAGACAGTGTTGCTTGATTTTAAAGACATTTAATTTTTTTTACATAAAATTTAAATTTTACAGTCTTTCGTGAACTACAACATTAATTATTTTATATATTAATTGAAAGTTTCAACATTTAACGAATTACTAATTACGGATTAATTACTAATTAGGCAGCACGGTGGCACAGTGGGTAGCACAATCCCCTCACAGCAAGAAGGTCGCTGGTTCGAGCCCCAGCTGGGTCAGTTGGCATTTCTGTGTGGAGTCTGCATGTTCTCCCTGTGTTCGTGTAGGTTTCCTCCGGGTGCTCCGGTTTCCTCCACAGTCCAAAGACATGTAGTACAGGTGAATTAAATGACCTAAATTGGCCGTAGTGTATGAGTGTGAATGCAAGAGTGTATGGGTATTTCCCAGTGTTGGGTTGTGGCTGGAATTGCATCCACTGTGTAAAACATATGCTGAATAAATTGGTGTTTCATTCCGCTGCGGCAACTCCTGATTATTAAAGGGACTAAGCTAAAAAAAAAAAAATTTATGAACAATTACATCACTTAAATTGTATTTAAATGATATTTTTCTAATTACGTTATCTTAAAAAAAAAAAAACCTAATTCACTTTATACTACAAATCCACAGAAATTTCAACACAGAATAGAAATTAAACTCTACTTTTGTTTGCATTTGCTTTGTGGTAGATTATTTTGTGACTACTAAACTAAATTCCATTCATTTTTTCTCCATTTATGTCTTGCCATTGGGTTTTAACAGTTCTACTGTTTTTTTATTATTAATAATTTGAATTCATTTTATCTTAAGATTTTCTGTTTTAATTTTAGCTTCAGTCGAAATTTTAGTTATTTGGTTGCCATTTTATATGCATGTATAGTATTTACTCAATTTTATTTTAGTTTTAAGTTTTATTAAGTTACATTTTTTGGGATGTGGCACATTTCTTACTTGAGAAGTGAAAAATATTGTGAAAGCTATTTTTGGCTATTTATTTACAGACATGTTTATAGTGAGTAAAAAGTACACTGAACTTGAGATTATCATTTGAGTTGGAGTAAAATCTCAAGTGGTTTCTAGTAACAAAAAATCCACATAAATCTCAACACAGACAATAGAAATTAAATCTTAAAGTCTTAATTCCTTAAATCTGAAAAACTGCCTATTAGTTTTGTTTTAAAACCATTAGCACTTAAATTTGAAATGATATATGTATCAAAACAGAGAAAATGTATTATGCAAAATATTTAAATAACAAAAATATGTTTATACATTTAATCTGCTTCTTTGAATGTAAACGTTATATTTTATGAACCAAATTCTCAGTAAATTGTTTTCTTCAGCATATACAGTTCGAATGTTCTTCTATAAATGTTGGAAAATAGTTATTCTGCAAAATATAAAATACTCTTCTCCTCTGAATTGATTTATATAGAACTGTTAAATTAATATCATAAGTAACTGTTTTTAAATTACCTAAAATGAAAAGTAATCCCTTGCTTTACTTGCGTTCAAAACAGATAATAACATTAAAATAAATACTCCACTATTTTATAGATTAAATTAAAAAGTATCAACATTTCACAGAAACCACGTGAAAACTATTTGAACAGATAATAAGAATAAATACACCACTGTAATGGTGTTTTACTTTAATCATGATTTTCTATAGAATTTTCAGTATGCACATTTTCTTCATCATCACTGAAAAGGTTACCATTTCCCCCAAATAAGCTTATCAGACATGCAAGTAAACTTTTAGCTAACTAGTTCAACAGTTTCCATAGCCATTCTTCTAAAAAACAACAACATGCGCACCATCCCCGTCGCAAATAATACTTCCATTGAGCCCATGTTGACGAAATAAAACAATCTTTGTGTTAGCAGAACAGGTCATGACGCAGAAACAACAATACAAGCTGTGAATTTTGATGCCACCGCATTTCCCCATAATTCACAGAAAGTCTGCAAATTAACATTGTATGTTTGGCCCACAGACAACTAAGCCAATGCATTGTCTCTGTACACTCTTGTGGATGTTTCCCCCTTAACAGTGCGACAATTACTCAATCACAGAATATAATCCGATTATCTTCCATAACAAAGAACATCATGTCTTCAGCTAAAAACATAAATATGGTGCATTAAAACAGTTTTGTGCAAGCCTGCTGAGAATGCCGGGTTGTGTTTACACAAAGAGGTCTTAGTTTAATGGTATGTGGACTATGTCATGTAATCCAGTGATATCCTTACACTAAACCATGCACACAACAATTAGCACGGACAGCTGGGACTCCCTCATCAGCTACTTCTCTTCTTCTCACTCTTTAGTCATCTGCTGACTTTGTTTCGTTCTTATCCATGGGATTCACTTATTTATAGTACTGCGATTTTAAACTTAGCAACACATACTCCTTGGTGTCTTACCTGAAAGTGGATGTTAGCAGAAACCAAATGGCGATGAGAGGCATTTCGTTGATGACAAGGCAAACTGGCCTGTAAAAGACATATTTGACTTTTAAGACTATATTTACTACATTGCAGATATGTTTCTATAATGCCAAAGCTATAATTATGCAGTCGAGAGGGCAAGGATTGGGTATCAGTGTCACTGGTACTTCCTCGGTCAGCAAACTTCTAACACCCAATAGAGAGCCATAATCCAGAAACATTCCTTACTGATTGGCTACACACAGCAGGATACAATGACAATTTAGATACATTGCTAGATGGTGAATTGTTGTATCATCATGTTATATATTAAGGAAATATAATAAAAAACACACAAAAATGCTGGTAGGAATTACTGTAGAGCACTAAGCAATCGCTTACTTTTGCTTTATGGTAGGTTATTTTTGTGACTATTAAACTAAAATGCATTAACATAATTAATTAATGTCTCGGCATTGGGTTTTAGTTTCACCGAGAGACTATACGTGCTACTGTTTTTTATTAATAATAATTTGAATTTATTTTTAGATTTTCCATTTTAATTTGAGCTTTAGTCGAGATTTTAGTTCAATTGTAGCAAAATGTATTTATTTTCTTATATGCCTATATAGATTTTATTCAATTTTATTTTAGCTTCAAGTTATTATTCATTTTGGGATGTGGTACATTTTTCACTTGAGAAGTGAAAACAATTGTGAAAGCTATTTTTGGCTGATTTATTTACAGACATGTTTATAGTAAGTAAATAAATTACATCAAGTAAAAGTACATTACAAACTTTTTGAACTTAAGAATATAATTTAAGTTGTAGTGAAATCTCAAGTAGTTTCAAGTAACACAAAAGTCAAAAAAATAATTTATTGACCAAAAAAATGTATATTAAATAATAATAAAAATAATAATAATTTCACAAACTTCCTCCTGACTGAAAAAAGTGGAACCAAAGAAATAAATGATGTTATGAAATGGGACACTTCACAGTGCTCAGCATAATTAAGTACATCCCATTTTGAAAATGAATATTTTTCTCCATTTCTCAGTGAATATAGGCAATGCATTTTGGTGCATTTAAACAAAACAGATTTATTAAACAGATATATTTATTAAAATAATATTTTAGTCACCAAACATATTTGTAAACTGAAAGATAAAACAATTAAATTCAAGCAAAAATATTGCAAAAAAAATTACAACCTACAAAATTTCAACTAAATGTTTAATTTTTTTTGCTAAAATTTGTACTTAATATTTTTCTATAACATAGAAACTTGGGTGTACTAGTTTTTGGACCATTATCGCAAGTTATTTTGTTAGATAAGCTCCAGATTTGGCTTCAGTATCGACTAATCTAATGTATATGCACAAATACAATACTGCATAGCTTCTTATTAAAAATATGAATTCAAAAGATAGATTTGTGAGGGGTGTACTTATATATGCTGAGCACTGTGTATAGGCTGTTTTTACACAATGATATAGCCAAAAACCAAAAGGTTATTGCCTTGCATTTTTAAAAAGTTAAAAATTATGATCCATGGTCATCCATGAAATCATCCAAAAACACTGTATTACTTATTCCGAGGTAGTATTTGGCATGGTCACTTGTTAGTAAACAGTACCTGCAAGGAATTGAAGACATGGCGTCAGTGGCTTGTCACTCATGTCTATGTATAATTTGCTGTGTGTGTAAAATGTGTTGCCGCTTTTGGTTGTAATGTGAAGTAAAAATACTCTTTGCTGAAGAAGCGTTAGGGAACACTTAAGCAACAACACTACCAAATACACTGCCATTGTTGTGTTTGTTTGCCATTGCATGTTAATCTACACTCCACTGAAGAGTTATGGAAACACATGACATCATCGTTTTCGAAGACTTTCATTATTGGGTGTTTACATGAACATGGAACAGCAATTTTTTATTTATGCATTGTTTGTCCCAAAAAGTATGCTTTTGTGTAAAAGCACACGCAAAACATATAAAAGTTTTCCTGTTTTTGTCTAAAAATATTGGCGTGTAAACAGCAATATGCAATATATATCGGGTCACATAACATTTAACATTCGTGTAAGTGAAGCAAAAGTACTGTTCACAGCAACAGGATCAAGTACTATGAATTATGTTCCACTGCTTACAAGGCTGCTAGAAGGATGGATTTCTCGTGGACTTGGAAGGAGAAGAGGAAAAAAGCCAGGGAGGAGTTCACCTACAGTACAAGCAGATCGCCAGAGTCAGTGGTCAAAAATACAAGTTGGTGAACTGTCAAAGATAAATACATATTCATGACACCACCTACCAAAGCCAGCTTGAACTGCCAGAGAGTCGGTTTGGACAACAGTTTCAGAGATGAAGGCAGGACAAACAACACAGTAAGAGCAAAACTGTAAGGAAAAAAAAGCCCTAATTAAATATATTGATTCAATAATGACAGATTTACTACACACACAAACAGAGTGCAGAAATACGATAAAGAGTTCCTGTTGCCAAAGGCTGTAATCTATCCCGCGGCGGCTGCCTGATCTTTTTATACATCCTCACAGTCAACAAGAAAGATCCCAGCGTTCAAGAAATGCACGAGATTCAGAGATGGCCTGCTGAGCGCACTGACAGAATTACTTGAACCCCTCAATCACCTCTCTCTTGGAAGAAAAGGACCCTATCAGAGGTGAATGACCATAGTGGGACAAGAATCTGGTCCATCATGAGTTGCACTGGGTCTACATTGGACTGACTCAACCATTGGGGTTGTAAACCATTTTGTCAGTACATCATAATATGAGCAAGAATGGATGCATGATATATTTGTGGCCATTTTAGTATTGGCTAATAAGTGCTTGCTTTTAGGGTGCTTTCACACTAGCACTTTCGGTCCGCACCCGGGTTTGTTTGACGTCATAGTACGGTACATTTAGCTAGTGTGAACGTGTCTTCTGAACTCTGGTGCGCACCCGTGAACCGTACCCGAGTCCGCCTGAAAGAGGTGGTCTGGGGTACGGTTCATGCGAACTCTGGTACGGTTCACTTCTGGTATGAATGCAATCGTACCAAATAGCGGAAGTGAACCGGCAACTGTACAACAATCTATCATTTTCATAACGTTCATTCGTGTGTGTGTGTGTGTGTGTGTGCCACGTATTGTACCTTTAGCGGGACTGAGCCAAGCACAGTGATACACAGTGATGTCTGCTTGTCTCCTCCAGAAACAGCTTTTGCAGACACTGTGTAATGTTCTGAATGTTTATAATATTTTTGCAGCAGACAGACGCGAGTCGCTTTCTGTATGTCCAAAACTTATGATTCAGTAAAAGCAAATCCACCGCGATGTGCGGAAGTCTCCATTTTGGCGCTTTGCTTTCGTGACTGTCACCTAGCAACAGCCGTAAACAAAACAGCAGCTCTATGACGCAAGCGTACTGGGGTTCAGAAGGAAAAAAGACAGTGTGAACACAAACCAACCGAGAAGGTGGCAAGGGAGGACAATCGAATTTGGGTACGGTCCAGGCAATTGAACCAAGTGTGAAAGCACCCTTAAATATTAGCATTATAGGCCCAAAATGAAAATTATTGGCCAATAATTGATGGATTATTTCTGCCTGTTGAACCACTTTATGAGAGTTTTGAATGTCACATGCTGTTAACGCACACCTTAGAAGAGTTTTTACTGGAGGAAAGACATGATGTTCGCTATGAGTTTTTTTACCGCAAAACAAAAAGCACAACAGAATAGCAAAAACCTAAATGTTTCCTTGCAGTTTCCTTATTTATGCAGTTAAGGTTTTCAAATAAAATCTGTTGTCCAATGGTATACAAATAATATCAAGATTTATATTTATTGGCCTATATATTGATTATCAGCTTCCAAATACAAGTTACAAGCCATAATTTCCATATCAGTGCAACCCTAAGAGAAAGATATCAGTTTACTTTAAGAGAATTATGATAACATCACCTCATATAGCATAGCTTGATTCACCACTTGCAATAACTTAAATATCTTAAAGGGTTAGTTCACCTAAAAAGGAAAATTCTGTTATTAATTACTCATCCTCATGTTGTTCCAATCCCCGAGTCATTTGTTCGTCTTCAGAACATAAATTAAGATATTTAAGATTAAATTCTATATTTTTTTAGTAATCTAAAAGATTACTAAATGCTTACGTACATTTTACAATTGTACACATTTAAAAAAAATGTGTAAAACATTTCCAACATGACTGAGTCCTTAATTATGGAGTCTGCATAAATAAACCGAAAAGAGAAATACAAATTGTTCAAAATTGTGATGCGACAAGTCAAAGAAATAATCTTGACCAAGCCCTTGCACCTGCAGATTAGTCCACGTATCAGTGTCACACAATCTCTCAGATATCATTAACTACCCATAATCCTCCCGTGCCCTCTATTATAATGAGATGCATTTCATAAACTTAGTTAGGGGGAATATGCTGAGAGAGATTTCGAGGAGGAGAGACATAGAGAGACAAAGGCAAAAAGAGAAAGGGTGGCGGGTAAATGGATGGTGAAGGATTACCTGAGGAACAGCTGAGTCTCTCTGGACAGCAGGGTCTTGATCTTTATCAGCACATTCAAGCTGCACCATGTGTTTGCCACTTTATCCTGTCAACAAACACATGCTGTCAAAGTCAGTAAACTAATGCGCTCCGGACAGAATCACACAATGAGAAACTGAGCACTAGACTGTTATGAACAGTTGTTGTCAATTCAGGGGCGTCAATTCAGTTTTAGTTAAGGGATATAAGCTGAACAAAACTTCATCTTTAATAACTTTATGCTTTAATAACTTATATTGGGGTAAAATAATCACTTTTAATTTGGCTTTTGGATTACAAATATATGTAATATTAAGACAACAACAATTTTAACAATTTAAAGAAACCTATAAAGGTAAACTTTAGCAATTTATAAGGTTAATATGCTACATAAAATCTAATATGAAACAAAAGTTAATTTTAATAGTAATAATTAACTCAATGTTGCTAAAATTACAATATAGAAATGATAAATGTTTACTTGTTTATTTATTTTTTATATTGCAAGCTATATTAGGTTCCAAAATGAAATGAGCAATATGTACTATCACAGTATGTACAATATGTAAACATCATACTATTACAATTATGCAGTAATTTTTTTTATTATAGGAAGATGTTGTAATAGAAACGGGATTGTTAGTCTTAGACTATAATCTAACTAGTAATAGAATGTTGATATAAGAAAATCAGAAAGATATTTTGGTAGTATTTACATAATATTACAGTATTCAACATTTGAAATGGATTGATAAAAATAATCAAAATTGTCCTAAGACAAGAATCAGAGAATCACTCAATCTCCTTTTCTACATTGTATCTTAATACAAAATAATAATGACATGTAAAACATATTGTAAAATTTTTTAAATGATTTGTTTTCTTAAAACAAATCTACAACTGAAAATAACCAATGAACTCTTTCGGGTTTTTCTTTTATTAAATCTTTACAGATTTGATTGCTGGGCTGCTCCATGATTAAGGATGGCAGACAAATGTGCACAGATGTAACAGTTATGTTGAAATAAAATTTTTATACCCTTACTGTACAAAATAGAAAACGATGTTATATATAATTTATAGGTATAACTTATAACCTGGTGTTAAAATGACATCAAAAACATATCAAAATGGTAATCGATTTTATGTCAAAACGTTGACGTCTATTTGACGTCCACACATTGATGCCATTTTGTTTCCCTACAATGCAGTAGTCAACATTTGAAATAGATTAAGAAAAAAAGTTTATCAAAATTGTCTTAAGAAAAGAATGAATGTTCAATAATTTGACAATTTTCATAAACTTCTTTGATCCACTTCAAATGTTGATTACTTTATAGTATCTTTATATTAAAATTTAGCTTTATTTGTATATATCTGTTTTTTTATTTTCAGGTTTTGGTTGTTGTATGTACATGTATTATTATCATGCTTTTAAAAAACATAAATAAATTTAAATATATAGCTTTCATTAATTTCTTAATTCAGTTGTTGCTGTATTATTTAAAAAAAAACTTTGTTTTTATTACAAAGGCAACATTACTTTTAAATGATTTTTATTCACTAAATATTTATATTTCTTTTAAGTAAACTAAAATTCTTTGATTTTTTATATTAGCCCATACTTTTATAAGTTTACTTCGTAAACATTTCTGCTAACAACATCAATGTGTACACTTTTGTTCTTCATTTTTCTAAACCTCCAACAATACCCTTTTTGAAAATGCCCACAAATTGATCATCACACTTACAAAATTAGCCCTGACATATACGGTAAGCGTCTTTAAATGGTATGCTGCGTTTTGAAGGGAAAGCACATAAGTGGCATTACTCAGCGTAATCATTTCCCAACTGAAAGTGCAATAAAAATTCCTGTGGGCATTCTTGGGGTGCACTGGTACAAAGGGCAAGGGTGAAGTATTACACTCCCATTCGTTTTCCTGTCAAGTAACCGTGATGTCAAAAAAAGCTATGCACTTATTTGTAAACTTATGGACACGGGGTTAAATGACTGTCTTAATGCACACCCAGGACTTTAATAACCACCCAAGTTGCGATGACTGTGGTGCGCACAGAAGACCGAACTGCACTCTTTAGGAAACCGATCCGTTACGAGCGTCCATTGACCTTTCTGCTGGGGTACCAACATGTGATTCCTCAAAGACTACTGGCCTTTAGCAGTTGTGCAACAACAGAATTAGTAAATGTTATGAAAGTTGCAGCTCAGCTTCTGAGAAACTCTCTGTACAGTGCTAGAAAACACAGCTGCTGTCTTTCACAGTTGTGTGGAGAGAGACCAGTGGACACTACAGCTGAAGACGAGACCACAAAAATGTCTTGGTGCTTTTTTTCCCCCCTCCTTGTAATAAAAGTCCGTGTTAGGTCTAGTGTTGAATTTCACTGTATGAGCAGAAAGAATTTGAGTCCTTTTGTGTTCTACATTGGGGTTTGCAATCTTTATTGTCTTATGATAATACGAATTGTAATTTTGATTGCGTGCAAGTTGTAATATGTCAATGAAAACAAACAAAAACATTTCGAATGCAGTTAGAAGAGCCATATAAATCAAGTTATGACAGAAAAAAAAAATGCATTGATCGGATCATTTTTTAGATTTATCTGATGCTTACATAATGTCACATGGTAGCAAGAATGCTGTTTTATTGAATATCAGCAGATTAGCACTGTCGAAGATCTAATATTAGATGACTTTCTAAAACAGTTCAAGTAGTTTATTTTGAGCAAGTTACATTTTAAAGAGACGGGTCTTCTTCTTTTTTACCAATGAGAATAGCTTCAAACTACTCCAGAGCAGAAAAGTGTGCATATCAGAGCAACATTGCAGTGTTTTGTTCCTAAAATAATTGTTTTTGAACAAATCATTTGAGTCAATGATTCAATGATCCATTAATAAGAACAGCGAATGTGTCAGAAATCATAGGGCTGTAATTTAAAGGGATAGTTTACCCAAAAATGAATATTTACTGAGTATTTTCTCTCCTTCAAGTGCTTCCAAATCTTTATTAGTTTGATTTTTCTGTTGAACACACTAGAATATATATTTTGAAGAATGTTACAAGCCTGTAACCATCTACTTCCATACTAGGAAAAACAAATGGTATATGTTAAAAAAGTACAGGTTGAGTAAATGAGAACAGGATTTTTATTTTGGGATGAACTTCCCCTTTAAATATGTAACTGATCATGCTTATGTATGTGGATTGTGACTGGATTGTGATTAAAGTGCATTGGGTGCTAATGTTAAATCACATCAGACAGCTTAGTATAAATTAAAAGTAGGCTTTTAATATAACAATCATCGAATCATTTTTATTATTTCTAGTTTCTTCAATAAATAATTAAACAAATTGAAAATCAATTCTGCAGTTGGTATCAAAATCAGCAAATTTTCTCGCAAAATAAATAAATAAATCAACAATTACAATTGGCCATAAAGTGTTACTTACATAAAATTGCGGGCATCCAGAGTTTGAGTTCTGACTGACAGGACATTTCCCATGCCCATTCCCCCCGACTTCACTTCCTGTCAATATCTACTGTCCTATCCAAATAAAGGCTAAATAAATCTTTAAAAAAATAATATTAATATTAATAACAGGCCATGAAAAAAAGATCAAGATCAGTGCCTCACTAGATTATTTATGAGAAAATCCCACAAAATACATATTTAGTTTATTTTTTAGTGAACATCTAACCAGCAGTTTCACACACACAAAAAAGCCACAGATTTGGAATGACATGAGGGAAGTAAATAAACACAGAACTGTAGATTTTTACATTTTAAGCTAAACGGCACTGCTATATCTATCTATCGCCTAAATATCGGCCAGCTTTACCGTCCTCTGATGTACACATGATAGCTTGAGCCAAGACTCGCTTTAGCACTTCCTCCATCACAAATGCTCAAGGCTCTAGGTTAGAATTACTCACACCTTGTGTATTATGTTAGCCTCATGTCAGGCAAACGCATGATATATTCCAGGCCCTGAGCCCTGCAGAATTTTCAATTACTTCTCACAACACAGCTACTCTGACAACAGGGTTTTTTGGGTACATTTCAAAAGCAAGCCGCAGTACATCTACACCCTGTATTTTGGTATTGACTTACAAAAGAGATCAGACGTGGCTTTAGACAATGAACTGGAAACAGCTCCGGTTTTCCAATAAACTCAATGCGAGACCTTTGTTTACTAATCAGATCTACAGGATAAATCCCGCTCTAGACATCAGGGGTCTTATTGAGGTAATCTACAAATATAGAATGATTGTGAATTAAGTCAGTCATCTGTTTTAGCATTAGTATCACAGATCCAGAACACTGTTTATATCTACATAACTCAGGCAATAGTGTATTTATGCATTCATGCAGAAAAAAAAATGTAATGCATGTGGATAAGGATTTCAAGGGCATTTCCATGTCAACCCTGAAATTTTATAACAGGGAAGCACAGAGCCAAACAAGCATCATGTAGTAATGATGTGTTGAAAACCCACTTCTTAAGCAGTAAATATGACTGATTTACATATTTTTTACATATGTTTTACTAAAAGCAAAGTTTAAAGCTTGGTGCCCAATTGTGTAATACTGCTGTGACTGAGCAAATAGTAATAATTTATTTCTCTCAATTTCCATCACCAATGGCAAGATAATTCCAGTTATGCAAGCTTGGTTAAAGAGAATCAAATCATTTTAAAATGTTGTTTATAGGCTATTTAGATTTTGTGCACTGATGTTTGAAGATTAAGCAAATAGTTTCTGTGAATTACCTCAAACAGGCCCCGACCAACTGGAAAAAGGCGATGAAGAACTTGCAGAGGTTGTTTGGGGTCTGACAAAAAGGGCATCCAGCAAAGGGCAAAGGTCACCAGTACAGTCAGTGAGATCTTGACCAAATGAAAAAATCTGGGTACACACACAAAAATATTTTACTCAATTTTGATAGTGAAAATAAATACATTTAATATTAAAATATCCACATAAAATACATATTTAAAAAATACATAAAAACAATTAAAAAATATTAATCCTGCCATGACTTGGTCTTTTGTCCTATAACATTGAATTAAATTAGCTCTATTTTATTTTAATGTTTTAAAAAAATGATTATTATTTTTGGATAACCAATACAATAATCTTAGTTGTCCGTCTGTGCACATAATTTTATATTAGTCTTGAAATCCTATTAATTTTCATAAATAATAATAAAAAAGAAAAGAAAAACAATTTATCCATAGTTAATAATCCATAGTTGTTTTCTTCACCTATAAAACTGCTGGCTCTGCACTCATTTACTTGAGCCCACTACTTCAAGCTTATTTGAACAGCAGGTTCCTGTGGTCTGCTACCGAATGTCACTTACAGTACCATTCTTAAAAAAAATAAATCCTGCAAAATAAAAAAAAAATCAATCACAAAGATATTCACTTATAATGTTCCATCCTGATCTGATTTTATCGAAGGCTTTCATTTCTTAATCTTTTTATTGTCCAACAAAAATACTGCCTGTTTATTTGTACCAGACACTTACTTTAAATCACTCCATGTTTCTTGGAAATGTTGTGCAATTCTGAGTGTGCTACACACATGTGAGTGGCCTGTAGGAGACACACTCTTTCATCTCCATATACACCAGACACTTTCCTACAAACAATCCATTACTCTACAATTAAGGACTCAAATAAAAAAAGGTTAATAAACTGCTAAACTAACTAGGGCATCTATATGTTCTGCTGCTCTTTGCTCTCTCTCTAGTAATAATAACCTAATAATATTACAAAGGCAATACTGTGGCTCGGTGGTTAGCACTGTCGCCTCACAGCAAGAGGGTAGCTGTTTCAAGTCTCGGCTGGACCAATTGGCATTTCTGTGTGGAGTTGGCATGTTCACGCTGTGTTTGCGTGGGTTTCCTCCGGGTACTCCGGTTTCCCCCTCAGTCCAAAGACATGCAGTATAGGTGAATTGGGTAAACAAAATTAGCCTTAATATATGTGTGAATGCAAGAGTGTTTAGAAGTTTCCCAGTGATGGGTTGTGGCTAGAAGGGCATCCTCTGCGTAAAACATATACCGGAATAGTTGGTGGGTCAATCCGCTGTCATGACCCCTGATAAATAAGGGACTAAGCCGAAGGAGAATGAATGAATATCATAAGAAAACTCTACTACTGCTGCTATACTAACTATGGCATGTTGCTTCTCTCTGATTTGGAGTTTTCTTTTATTCTTTTATTTTAAGTTGCTTTGGATAAATGCATCTGCTAATGGAACACATTTAAATGTAAAAATAGGTCGTAAATCAGGTCTCCTGACTTCATGAGTAGAGGCAAGAGTTTAGTCAGTTTGCTGTACAGTGCAGGAGCCCCTAACGCCTCTCAGCTGTAGATATACAGTTGCACACTCAGGCATAGCAGGGAGGGTCAGGCATGGCCAGAGAGTCATCTGGACATGTCTCTTTCCAGGCAAACTAATCCACCAATGCATTTGCCTCCAAATGCCCTTGGTACATTGTTACTAAATCAACAAATGCAAGACAGCAAAAAGCAGAGCGCTTGCACTGAGAATGGCTGCAGGGCCTGGTGTAAAATGCAACAAAATAATACAATTAAATAATAAAATATAGTTTTGTAGTGCTGAACAATAGATATCAAGCGTTTGTTGTATTGTCATTATTTAACATAAATCAGGCAAATGATAGATAGACAAATGACAGTATCAACTGAACTGTACCCTTAACTTAATAATTAGGTATACAAACATATTTTATATATTTGTAGAATAACAATGGACAGTTATAAATTAAGGGAGCTTTTCACTTCTAAGAAATAACTCATGTTTCATAGATTTGAATTGAAAAAAAAAAAAAGAATTAAATAAAAATAAGTATTATTCCTTTAATAATAATGATAAAAACATTGCTTAATGTTGTAAAACACTGTTAGCTTATTTACTAGCCTGTATATGCATAATTAAAGGGTAAACCTCAAAAATGAAAATTGTTATTAATTACTGTTTAACACAATAATTAGTAATTATTTGTAATTTTTGTGTTCTGAAGATGATCATTTAGATAAGTAATTAATAATGCATTTTTAATTTCTGATTCAACTAATGAAGTGTATGTTAACTTTGATCTTTTAAAGAGATCACTCAAAAATAAAGATTTTCTCACTATTTACTCAAGTGGTTCTAAACTGCTATGAATGTTTATTTTTCCGGTTGAACACAAAACAAGATGTTCTGAAAAATTTTGAGAAAATAAGTAGCCATTGACATCCATAGTAGGAACAAAAAGATACTATGGAAGTCCCCAACATTTTTCAGTATAGCTTCCTTGGTGTTCAAAAGAAGAAAGAAACTCAAGCAGATTTGGAACAAGCGGAGGAAAATTATATGATGACATCATTATAATTTTTGGATCAACCATCCCTTTATTAGAATAAGCTCTGTTTTAGTGATTAAAAAAGCAGTAAGATTAGATAAAAATTTAATTTTTAATTTTGGCAGATATTTTGCGAACAGTGTTTTATAATGAAATTGTTAATCTGGTTTTCATTTTAATTTCCAATGTTTATTTGATTTATTTAAAATTACAGGGATTACCTACCATATTCTTCTTCTTCTAAGAATTGATCTAAATATTTGTGTGTTGAAACAGAAAAATGACAGGTCTATATTGCAGTTCTATGTATGTTTCCCTTCCAAGGTCTCTGCACCAGGCCTGCCTTAATTACCTTGTACAGAATTGTCTTGAGGTCAGAGTTAATTACATTTACTCCATTTTAATATGCAATTTAAAGGAAGAATGCACCCAACATCAAAATGTACTCGCAGTTTAGGTGGCTCCAAACCTTTGTGTGTTTAATTTTTTTGAGTGCAAAACAAGATATTTTAATGAATGTTGACAAGCAGTGATCACTGAAATCCATAGTAGGGGAAAATACTATGGAAGTCAATGTCTATGGTTCCCAACATTCATTATTAAAATCTCTTCTTTTGTGTTCAACAGAAGACAGAAAGTTATATAGTTTAGCCACAATGAGAGTGTAATTGATGACAACATGTTCATTTTGGGGCGAACTGTTCCTTTAAATCAATTAGTGTGATCAGGTGTGTTGAAGCAGGGTTGGAACTAAACTGTGCAGGGCTGCGGCCCTCCAGGAATTGAGTTTGACATGCCTGCTTTAAATCAATATTTAATTTTAAAAAATCCAGTGTTTATTCAACAACTCAAGAAACTCACCCTCGTCCATTCAAGCCATGTTTGATGCACTTTCCCAGGAGGTAGCAAAAGAAAGGCAGCGCATGGTACAATTCCATTTGTTTGTAGTTGAGAGCCAAGACAAAGGCAACAGAACCAAACAGGTCCCAGCCCAAACCGAGTCCTAAAACCCCCCACAGTGCCAGACCCAGGCTCACACCGTTATATCTGAACATGACGTTAAAGACTAGGCAAGTGCTGTTCTTGACATGATTGCGAATAGGTGAAATTAAATACAATAAATGTGGACAAACACAAACAGGTAAAGGATACTGAAAATGACCATAGTCGATCAGCATAAGTCCTGGATACATAAGGATGCAGAAAGCTGTGGCAACCTATGAGAACAAATGGTATCGCTTTTTGTTTTACCAAATCAAAACATCTCATTGAATATGAAAACCATTTAATACAATTTAATAATAAATACCAATTCATACTTAGTCATTCAGTTACCTTTTGTTTAGGCGACCCATCACAAAAATAGAAGCAGTAGAGCAAAACTGCTGGAATGTAGATCAAAACATCTGCAAAAAGAACTAGTGAAGATGATGAAGATTAATGTACACAAAATATTATTATTTTATTTTATTATGCTTGTATAATCTTAGCTAAATTAAATTTAACCATATATTGATTTTTAACTCAGTAAAAAGCAATATGGTTAAAGCATTCACTTTAAGATTTCATGAGAAAAATAACTCAATTTTTCTTAAATTTTAATAAATTTATAGATATAATTATTATATTTTTAAATAATTTAATATACTTTTTAAATACACATTTTATATATTATACACATCCTAAACTTTGCAGCTATCCCTAACTAACAACTACATGAACAATCATGTAAAATATACAAAAAAACTGTAAACATTTTTAAAATATATTTTAGGAAGTAGAGGTCAGAATGTTACGTTTCATTTTTATACACATATATTGGTTACATATATGTTAATGGAGTATTATTTCCCTCATGCATTTACAACAAAGTTATTCAAAACATGACAGCGTGTAAAGCAAGTTCAGTTAAGTGAATGTACAAATTGCCAACTAACATTACTTCAATAAATTATTAATTACTGACAATACCTACCCGTTGCCCTCATGAACAACTTATGAGAGTGGCTTTCAAAGCCTCGAGATGCATGCAACTCCACCCAGTCAGGATTGAACAGCTTTGCTCTATAAAAATATACACCACACAGTGAAAAACCTAAATCCCTATCACCAGGCCACTGTTTTTTATGGATTAGACTACGTACTAGAAAAAACAACACTTACATATATGCACACACCAAACTGTGATAGGCTGTTAGAGGAGGGTAATCAAGACCCCAATAATTCAAATCATTATTTGTAGTGTTGAAGTACCTTTTTTTGGAAAAAGAAGAAAAAAAGACTGTCAGGCCACATCCACAAATGCAAGTTGTCTTATAAATAGAATACCATGATATCATTTTTTGAATAAGTTAACAAAAAAGGCTTCAACAGCATTTGTTTATTTTATCATTGGGGAATGACAATTGAGGTAAAGTTGGTTTTATATTTGAACATTCGGACCTTTTCTTTAATATTATATTTTCAGAAAAGTATTCTTTGCTAATTCTAAATAGAAATATCATATTAGCAGCCAAAGACCAACAAAGTATAACATTGTTCACAGTCAGTTAAATAATGTTAATGTTGTTCTGAAGTCATTGATGCTATTTCTGACTCTACGTAGCATGATTAACTACATATGGACCGTGTCACAAGTTGTCAATAAACGAATGTGTGACTATAAAACCAACTTTACCTCAATAAAATAAGAGACTAACCATTCATGAACGGGTAGATTGTAAGTCAATTCTTGCCAGTGTCTTTGTGCTTCGTAATCCCCAAACATTGGCGATTTACCTGCACCTATTGCAGAACATGAAATATATTTAACATGAGCATGTTATGACTAGTTTGATTTATTAATTACATCTATCGTAAATAAAAAGGTATAAAACTCCAACGAATAATGTTTATACTACATCATTTTGCATCTTCATCCTGTTTCTTTACATGTATACAATTAATAGTTTTCACAACACCCGCCACTGACTGACGTGTCATCACTGTTCATCACGTAGAAACCGGTGGATTATTGTAAACCAACCTGAGTAAGAGTGAAAAGACACTGCCCATCTTGACGTTAAACCCAGCAACACGCAGAGAGAAATAAGGCTCCAGTTCTCCATGTCTGGTAGCCTTCAAGACCTTTGATTTAGTACTCATAAATCTGTAACATCTCTCATGCTTTCCTGCAGAGCCACAGCAGTTGAGACTCACTTCCTGAAACATTGCGTCAGCGGAGTGGCGCTTCGTGATGACATCAGACGTTAGCACGGCGGTTGAATTGATTGATTCAGGTTCAGTGTTTGGTGATTAGCTGTATCCCTGTGTTTGAGTACCAATTTTGAATAATGGTCTTATCGAAACCTGAAAATATTGTTATAATACGCCATTCTGAGTACAAAAGAACACCTAAGTGCAGTAAGCAAAGGGTTTGCCAGATTATATCCTGAATGAGATGATATAAGTAAAGGACTTGCTTATGGACCATCACAAGGTAAATACGCTAAATAGCCTAAACTGCGCTTTGACTAATTATGAATTATATGAAACAGATTTCAAAGAAATAGTAAAACACTGTTTAATCTTATCAAATATAGCACTGTAAAAACACAATAATTCACTAATTAAGTTCAATTTGAGGGGGAACTTCATAAATGGTTCCAATAACAAGCTGTTTTTCATTTATAAATAGTTGTTTTCATATATATATATATATATATATATATATATATATATATATATATATATATATATATATATATATATAGATAGATAGATAGATAGATAGATAGATAGATAGATATATATATATATATATATATATATATAGATATGTATGCATATGCATTTAATCTAAATTTTTTAGTAAGCGACCACTGTGGCCGTTGAATGAACTGCAGCCAGAAACCTATTGCTAGAGCTTATTCTCCTGCACACGTAGGCTAAATAGGAAGTAAATTGTTTTGGAATCATCCATATGGTAAAAAAATGCAATTAAAAAAAACATTACAACAAATTATACATAAATCGCCATTTACTTTAAAATAACAAATAACGTTTTTTTTTTTTAATATCTATTATAGTATTTAAATATATTTGCCTAATTACTTTTACAGAAATAAGATAGGAAGAAGCATATTTCAAATGTATTTTATTAATATGTATATTTTCAAATGTATTAAAAATTTAGCTATTTTAAAAATCTAATACAAAAATAGTCAAAAAATAACTAAATGTATATTTTTTACAAAAGCATTTTATAAATAACTTCATATTTATGGAAAAAGCTTTTACAATATTTACAATGCCTAACGATTTTCTATTAAATGTCATTAGCCTAACATTAGAGGAAAAATGCAAGGAACATTTGTATGACTTGTTTTTGTATAGCTGTGCATATTACTCTATAAATGCAATTCTTCCAAATAATGTTTTATTTTAAATAATGGATATTTCTATCCTATTAATAATGGGTTTTTTATCTTGAAATATCAGGAATATTCATTCATTCATTAATTTTCTTTTCGGCTTAGTCCCTTTATTAATCAGGGGTCTCCACAGAATAAACCGCCAACTTATCCAGCATATGTTTTACGCAGCGGATGCCCTTCCAACTGCAACCCATTACTGGGAAACACCCATACACACTCATTCACACACATTCACTATGGACAATTTAGCCTACCCAATTCCCCTATAGCGGATGTCTGTGGGGGTGTGGGGGAAACCGGAGCACCCGGAGAAAACTAACGCCAACTCGAGGAGAACATGCAAACTCCACACAGAAATGCCAATTGACCCAGCCAAGGCGCTACCCACTGCGCCACCGCGCTGCATTTAGGAATATAAAGGTTGAAATAATAAAATGCATTTTCCATTTTAAAAATGTCTTTTTACTGAGGCTCACAGTTACAAAATGTATTTAGCATATTATTTAATTTGTATTTTAGCAGGATTTGTTTTACCTTAGTTGAGGGTTCAAAAATAATCAGACACCTGCTGAGATGTGAAAGTGGTGCTGTTATTCTTTCAATAACAGAAAACGACATAAATGGCAGCAGTGAGAAAACATTCATTAAGAAAGCATCTGATATGGATATGTTTGCACAAGCTCTGCAATCATGTCAATGTGAAGTAATTACAATTACACTGTACAATGCCATTAGTCTTAATTACTTCTTTATATTTGCATGACACATTGTAGTTACAATACATATTGCTCTTTCAGTTCGGTATTAAATAAAGCCATTGTATAAAAAAAATTATTCCATGTGCCACAGAGGGATGAGAGGCATGGAGAGGGAGCACACATAAACATTAGATAATTTTTATATTCCGGGCACTAAAGAAAAAAAAAAGAAAATAAAGTTAGATTAGACCTGGTTTATAAAAATGGAAAACTAGTTTGTTTGTTAGTTTATTAATCCTTTGGCCCATTTGTAAATGGTCTATTCATTAACTCAAATCAACTGATTCAGTAGCATCATTCACATTCATTCATCGAGTCCTAGATGTGATTTGTAAAGGTCAGAGAGCATTATCTACATCGTTGCCAGTGAGTGAATTAGATATTGCTCCCTTTGTAATAATAAGCCTTATCTGAACAGTGGTGTAATCAAAGCATTTCTTTCACTTTAAGAGCTGCTGGATATGACAGCTTCTTTGTGGTAGGGACATCAAATATTTATAAATAATAACCACGGACAACTGCTGATTTGCAATGACACTTTCATTACAGTAAGGAGCCTATTAGTCACATTCCGCTCAATGACATGTTAATGTCCCTGTTTGCCATCTTTGTCATTTACTGCTTCGTCTCTGCGCCCTTTAAATATTTAGTAACCACTGTATCCACATTTACTATAGGCTGTGTGCTCTGTGAGATACCTGGGCTTATGACTTCTTAGCAATGTCCTGCATGCAATTGGTTTGTGTATTGTAATTTTTTTCTTAACAGGGCTCTTTTTTGCTTGCTTGCATGTTTCTCCACATTTACTAATTGCTATTTTAAAAAGGCTCCCACATCAAAAAAATTCCATAGCCTTTTATATTAAATACTAGTATTTTTAAACTGTAGTAAATAACTGATTAATATGTTGTAGTAGTATAGTTGATATGACAATACAACAATAGTGATATAAACAAACTACCCAATACCCCTTTTTTTCTACAACTATTTTATATACATTAGTGTAAACTGTAGAATAAAAAAATATGTACTGCAGTATTTATTTTAGTTTGTTATAGTACTACTGTACATTATAATACATGTTGCTATAGTGTGGTTCAAAAGTATTTTCTAAAAATTACCATAGTATATTTTCATATGCACTAAAAAATATCTCTGTTGCAAACAATTTATGTGTTGAATTTAAACAAACAAATTAAAGTCATGTTATGCCAAATTATAGGTAAAATAATGCGAGGGAGGTTATTCTCAATTTCGCAGTCTGCAAGACTGATTTCAGTTTCATTAGCGTCTTAATGTAACATTTATTACAAAAGCAAGACTGTGACATGGGTAAAAGACAATGGGACAGGCGGTGGGAACATGGTGTTTCTACACCTGTGTAGCGCGGAGAGCAGGTGGATCCACAAAGGTCAGAGCGTTGTTTAGTTTACACAGAAATACATCCGAACACTTGCCACTTTCAAAATGCTCAGCAAGGGCTTTTTCATTGTATTTCACAGGCCAAGAAAAATAGAAAGTTGCGAGACAGTTGTTTTCAAACGTCTAGATACGCGACAGAACACAATGCAAAGCAACATTCCGACAATTGCTGAAAACATAAACCCTTGACGGTTCTTATTGAACTGTGACGATTTCTGACATTATACTTTTAGGCATCATGTATAAATTTATATATAGTGCAATGTCTCGAATGTATTTATTCATATTTATTTATTTATTTATTTATTTATTTATTTATTTATTTGTTTGTTAGTGGATAATGGGCCTACCCATGTCTCGTGACTTCAGGCATAAAGCGGGATGTATTATAACCTTGCACTCGTTAAAGAGTCAGCTCTTTCCCACCAGCCGTCCTCGAAATAGATACCTTATTAAAACCCGTTGAGTCTGAACAATTTCACAGTATCTCAAGTCCAAGATAAATAACAAATAACTGCTCCACGTGCGCGATCGTTATTCCCTCAACAGATGCAAAGAAACACGTTTATTTTAGAGATATGACCAGGGTTAGTCCTACTGTTGATGCATCGAGATATGTGATCCCATTAGCCAAAGCTTTCTTTTTAAATGCCATTTATTCCTGTACGCCATCTGATACACTAAAGATAACGTCATTATCGTCATCGTTTGATGTGCTGTAATTAGGTAATTTCTAGCACGTTTAATTTGTTTTTGTGTGATAACGATTTATTTTCGCAGTCATCATCAGTGTGTTATTCTAAACTTACATTTGTATGCTGCTTTTGAAATATGTTTATTATTATTATTATTATTTAAATATTGTTATTTTAATATATTGTTATTATCATTACAAACTTGTTTTTATTGTAGGCTATTTATTTTCGCCATGCACCGTTTTAAATAATTTCTACATTAATTCTGGCAAGGGAATTTAGACTTAGTCCTAGCAATACTTACCAGACATAAGATGATCGTGATTACTAGTGTTTTTGCAAATATCATAAAAGTGAAAATAGAACAGCAGCAACATTTTTTGGGCTCATTTGAATAAGGGTATATTTTGACCGAGAATCCAGAAATAAATTACTGTATAGAAACGAGCAGTCAAAGTCCACCGTGGCAAAAAGGCATCAGAACAATGTGCTTACAAACGTTTATCTCAATTTCAGAAATAATGGGACAGTTGTGGGCCCCTGTTTGGCTTTCAGGAGGTCAATCTCAGCAGCGTCTTTAGCCTGAAAGTGAAGTCAAGAAGAGGGCTATTTTTCTTTTCCCATGGGTATCACTTAAATATAGCCCCAACTCTTGTCTGCCACACACCGCCAACCATTTGCTGTTTGAGTAGAAGTGATTAGCTTGACACAACTGTGAACGAGTGTTGCTTTAATTGGAACAACTTCCCAAACATTTTAGGTCGCCTTCATTTTCACTTGTAAACGGATACAGGGGTTCTTTTATTTACAAAAGAATGTTGCTACTTTATAACTTATTTTGTTAACAATGTAAGATTAGGGTTGGTTGTTTAAATGTATAATCGTGTGTATAATTATAATCAGATATGAGTAGATTTTAAATGCCTAGCATGCAAGTTTAAGACAGCTGAATAAAAATCTTTGTTGTTAAATCGTTATTCTCCTGAGACGGAGATGCTGTTCTGAAATAAAAGCTGTTATATTCGCAAAGGAAAATTTAAGTCAAATTAAAATGTTCTTGTGGTGTATATGGGTTTATAATTTTAAATAAAATAGGCCTATATATTTAAAATAACGGCTGTAATATAAATAAAATATACTTTACTAGCAAGCTTCATTGTGTTGGCTATATCAAACCTCGATTGTATTTTTATTTTAGTTTTGTATGCACATAAAACAAAAATTGCTTAAACATTTATTTTGATAATGAAAGCTAAAATACTATAATGCCAAATCTATTTTAATCGCGTAAAAAATGTAGTTTGCATTTGCGCATTTCTTAAAACCACGCTAAGCAATGTATTGAAATGATTTTGAAATAATATATTTTTTTTATTAAATACTGTTGACATTATGCTTTTATGGTGTTACAAATTAATATCATGTACCATATTAAATATGCTTGAAATTTTAGAAATCATCTTTGATTTAATAAAATCGATCGTGTTTGGGATGCATTGGATTGTTTTCATTTATTAACAAATGAAGTTGATTTACAACACAATATAGCTACATAGAATACATAGATTTAAAATTTTATAAACATACTTTTTTCAGTCTTCTTTCAATAAGAACAGTTTAATATTTCATATTGGAAAACAGGGGGAAAACATCAGATCTTTCAAGATGAAAACAAAATATGAAAAAATAAGGTTCACTCAACTATAAATTTAAACAACGAAATGAAATAGAAAGAAAGACATGTAAATTAATTTCTTTGTACAAATATTTACAAACATTACCTGTACTGAAAGCATTCCTTTTTGATTATGAATTTTCTTTTTTTTCTCAAAAGTCTTTACATGGCTACATTGGGGCGGACGAATTGTCCAGTGCTGCCTATAGTTCGTGCTGTATCGTCTTTAAAATATATATATGTTAAAAATATATTTTGATTATCATTGAGAAGGCCATTTCGATACCGCTGCTGTGGACGCTGTCGGTAAAAATTGTCCGGAGATGATATTTGACGGGACGCTGAGAATGGGCGCGATGGCAGCTGATGTCCGGGTTAAGGACAGGGACTGTGCGCTCAGTAAGGCGGACTGCACCGTCACGGGCGGCCGCAGGAAAGTCTGTGCGCTCGTAGAGCTGCTGGAGACCCCGATGATGTTTTCTATGCTGAACGATGGTCGACTGGACGGCTCGGATTTGATAATCGATGCGGTGCTCAGGCTGTTTAGCTGTAACTGGAGACTTGGACTTAGTTGAGAGTTAAAAGCTTTTCTGTTCAGTTCGGCGGAGGGTAAGAGAGGCACCGCCGGAGGGAGCATCGGACCCACAGGGGGAATGTACGGGTACTGCAGAGCGGCAGGGTGCGCGTATGCAGCCGGGTGAATTCCATAGTGACGTCCATATGGATTCCCAATGCCGTATGCCCCAAAACTCTGCATCATGAGGGCGGTCTGGTCCCTGAGAATGTCCGGCTGATGCCTCTTGAAGCGTTTCCTCCTCCTCAGAAAGCTGCCGTTGTCGAACATATCTTCCGACTGGGGGTCGAGTGTCCAGTAGTTGCCTTTGCCTGGGTTGCCCGGTTCCCGTGGGATCTTGACGAAGCAGTCGTTGAGCGACAAGTTATGGCGAATGGAGTTTTGCCAGGCCGGAAACTTCTCCCGGTAGTAAGGGAAGCGGTTGCTGATGAACTCGCAGATTCCACTGAGCGTCAACTTCTTCTGCGGGCTCTGGAGGATGGCCATGGTGATGAGGGCGATGTACGAGTAGGGCGGCTTTACCAGGCTGCTCTTGGGCTTGTTTTGCATGGGACCGGTGGAGCTCTCCTGAGCATCCCCCTTGGTCTCTCCGTCAGCGGTGCTCTCGCAGGGACTGTCGCTGCGCTCCTTCACTTCGATCTCCTCCACTTCGTCTCCCCGGTCCTGCATGCACTGGCTTTCGCAGTCACTGTCTTGCTCCATCCCCTCGTCACCCTCCCCGACCACGTCGATATCCACATCGTCAGCTGTGAGCACGGTCTGACCGGACATGTTGCTGGCACTGGTGCCTCCAGACAGGGTCATCACCGCGCACTTTGCTGCTGGAGCAACCCAAGGTAAGATCAGATGACGACCGGTGGCTTTAAATGCAGGTCGGTCCTGGCCTGTCAGGAAAACTTCAACTTTAGAAAATATTTCTCCAGTCCGAAGGCTTGCTTGGGTCTCCTTTCCCACTGTATTTCCTCGAAACTTACGCGTGGCTTTGGATCGAAGAGTCAAGATGACACATGCTTTGAAAAGCAGGCTTTAAGGACTGTCTGATAGATTACTTTTCACTTAAAGATATACTATCAGCCGCGTCACGTGACCCGCCGACGTCAGAGGTCGCGCTGTTATACCGCTGAGCTGAAGTTGTTTCATGGATTTGTCAACAAAGGGAACAACAGTAACATCGCCTCTGTTCGTCCGTCATAGACCATTTAGCGGTGGCGGAGGGGAGAAAATCGGCCTGCATGATTGAAATCATCTCCAGAGCTGACGTGCATTCACTCGCCCGCGCTAAACGCAAACTTAAACTTTTCTTAGGCCAATTATATGAAAGCTGCTGAACGAAAACGTCTACAGCTAAGTTAATTGAATCTCTTGTCATTTATATTGTGTGCTCGAATAATGCATGATTAAAGCAACGCTTTTCAAAAATTGTGCTTTATAGTCGTTAGAAAAATGCATTTGGAACCAAATAACTTGCAATCGTGCGTTTCAGTAGGCGCAGGACTGATTTTGTTACGTGTGAAATAAATACAAAAACAATGGAAAGCTCTATATAAAGATCTTTGTAGAGGTGCTAACGACCCTCATCATTGCTCTTGTTAACATATGAATTAAGTAGGAAATGAGCGCGCGGTCAAATGCATAGGAGCCATTCACGCGCGCACAGGTGAGCGACGCATGTGGGATATTCTCAAGAAAAAGAAAGCGGAGAGAGAATATGTAAACTATTAACGTTTCCTGAATCGTGTGAGAAAAAAAAAGGTTCATCACGGGAACTGCAGGTTTAATTATACTGTTTTATTTGTGGGGTTTCACTTGGATGCTCTGATTTTTGTGAGATTAAATATTAATGTAATTGTCCCGTTTTTGTCGATGCGCAAAAAAAATGCTCCGTGGTTGGATTCGTCACTTATTTAACCACAAGTAATATTACGTGTTATTGATCTTCAGCTTGGAATAGGCTTCTGCTTCTGCTGTAATGAAAATAAAGGATGGTGTAATTGATGTAAACGCTCGAATCAATTATTTTCACTACCATTCAATTAGAGTTTACAAAATAGGCTGTATAAATTTCTCAACTACCAGAAGCAAACTGTAAAGCTCGAAATTTCTTCAGTGAATCGCTCATCTCTGTATTTTAATGCAGGCTTTGCTGCACTGCTCTCAAATAGCATATGTGCTACAACAGCCTATTGCCAAAACGAATTATTAAACATTGTAACACGTGATTTTGTAGTTATTAAAATAGTAATATATAATAATAAAAACAATTATTATTATGACAATTATAATATTAATAATAACAGCCTATACTTATAATTAGGAAGCAAATAATGAGCTTTTGTGTCTATTTAAGGAGCTAATAAAATAGTTGTTATGTTATATTTTCAGCACTTGTTTTTGTTGGATGACATTTAATCTGCAAATAGGGCAGCACCTTTCACCTCGACCTTTACCTTTAGCCTGCTTACCATCCTTTCAAATCTCAGAGGAACGCATGCTTGTGTTACAATCTTTGAAGCTGTTTTTGCATGGCGAATGAATGAGATTAATTGAATCACGTCGTTATTAATGGTATTGAAAAACTCGGGCGCGGACAGTGGCCCGTGTGATGTCCCGTTTATCAATACGGGCTACTTAGAGGATGAAGTCGAGGAAGCATCAACGCTGCCTAAAGCCAATATTTGCTTTGGAAAATTGTTCTTCTGCTCATTACGTAATTGTTTGATAGTTGATGTGCATGTAACGTTAATATTTCAAAGAACAGTATAAGATTTCGTTTTAGCTAAATATTCTACAAACTACAGAGATTTGCTTATTTATTGCTGTAGATGCGCATTGTGATTAGGTTATTTATAATTATTAATGCTAATAAAATGCATGCGGTTATTCGCTTGCGTTTTAGCGCCGGTTTTTGTAGAATGATAAAGGGTTTTGTCAGCGGCTTAAAATGTAAAAGACCATATATCTCGAGTCAGTGCGCACTGAAAGACATCGTGGATGATATCGCCCAAAAGGAGATCAAATTCGTCCTCTCTGTGATCTTTTGAAGCTCCATAAATCCGGCTTTATACCTTCGCAGTTTGCTAATGAAATGTACATTTAAGCACACATGCACGGCTTAACCCGACAAAACCTTTTAGAATAATAAGCTAACTCTTTCCAGCATGAACCTATTAGGAGACGGAGGCATAGCAGGTGACGGCGCGGATACAGTGGCTGAATGTGATTACCCAGCAAGGTCAGAAACAAATAGCTCACAAATAGCAAAGCAGGATCGAATTTATGCCTAATTAAATCGCTGAAATAAAAGAGATAGAAAGGAAAATTGAAGGGCGTAATGGGAAATGTGTCCATTCAGGAAAAGGGGGATTCGCAGAGCAGGGGAGGAAAGGATGCTAACCTGGAAACTGAACTTGAACTGAGAGGATTGCTTGCATTAATGCAACTGTATTTGAAGGGTATATTAATGCTGCAGTTATTTTGTGCGTAATACATGAATAAAAACTACTTGGCAAGATCTTAATAATTCTTTAGTCGATATTGTTTTAACTTAATGAATGTTTTTCTAAGCCGCTGTTGTCTTTTTTATTATTTCTATAAATATGTTTGATTTTGACATGCTGCCTGACATCAAATTATGCTGTTTAGTTGAAAACGTATGTGAAATGCATGCTTTAATAAAATAAAAATCCAAATGCACCAAAATAAAGACGGTTGTAATCGAATGTGTTTGTATACGTGACTTGTCTTTTATAAAACTGGTTGTCTAATTTTATTATTTATTATGCAAGCACAGTTGGGGCAAGCTTGTACAACTGTAATAAATTAATGGCTTTGTTAGCGCGCTTTTAATTACGGTTATTGTGCCAATTATTTTACATCAACTCCGCATTATCAGCATGTCAGATTTAATAAAAAGGAGCCATTTGCAGGAAAACTGTTCCTCTCATCTAGTGAGGGAAGTGTCCACGTCATACTCTGGTTAAAAAATGACTTTTCATTTAAATGCAATCCTTAATTGGATTTTCTACGGTCGACACCGTGATTCCCCAAGGCTATACCCACCAGAAGGCAGGATCTCCCGTTTTTCTCTCTGAATTCACCATTTTCACCCTCTTGAAGAATCCACTCTATCAACCTGCAACTTTCTGTCAAACAATATGATCCAGCTCATTTTTAACAGTCCCCTTTGTAGTATCATCCTGCAGGCTCCCACCATTACAGCCAAACCGGGAAATCAGTGTTTTGCTCGGCAAATTTAGTTGAACATTACGTAATTCTGTAGGTATACAAAATAGTATATGACATTCGCACGTCAAAATATAATCTACACAAAAATACAACGTTTAGTTGAAAAGAATGAATACGAATATAGAAGATTTTTTTAAGCTATTAATCCTGAATGAATTTATCAGAAGATGTTTAAAAATGTCCACCATGGCTTTGCATGCGAAAATTAACATTATTAATACTAATAGTCTGTTGAAATGCAGCATTTTATTGTATTTTATGTATTGATTTGTTTGTTTGGTTTTGAGTGAAAAAAAGCCCTCCTAACCATTTTAGTATTTATTTATAGTTAAATACAGTTTCTGAGCAGCACACAAAACACACAGCCCCATTAAATGTCTTAACGAATTTATATGTATAGTCTAATAAATAATGATTGTCCTGAAGATTGCCATTTTCTCTTTCTGTATAGCTGGAAGTACAATAAAGCTGGCTGCACGTAAGTAACTGGGACAATTTTTCTAAACTATTTCCTCAATGGCTTAAACAATGAAATTGTTTTAGTGTGGCTAAATTGTATTAATAGCTGTTAAAACACAATACTCAACTGGAATAAAACTGCAATGGCACCTAACTGCATTTCTGCTCGTTTTTTTTTCTTCTATAAAATTTGATATTAATGCATGTTGTTTTTGTTATTTTCTTGTATTTTAATTGGCAAATAAAATTGTTTAATGTGGTTGTATTTAGCGCAAGATGTCGAGGATGGTTGCAAAAACGACACCTTTATCCAGATTAACATGTCAATTCGCGTAGTTAAGCATGTGTGATGTTACTCGGTTTGTACGTTTCTTTGTTATTCAGATGACGACTGAAGTTGCACATTAGCACGACGAGAGGGTGTTATCTGGGGTTTGTTTTACTAGCATGAACTTCCTGCGTAACGCAATTATTATTAAAACTACACGTTGTGCTTTCTGGAAAACACAGATGATAAATTTACATCCTAAACATTTACAACCATCATCAGAAGTAGCAGCATTTAAAATGTATAACATATTTATCATATATAAGGCAAAAATAAAGCTGGCTTAATGTATTATTTGACCAATTTTTTTAAATTGTTTTATCGTGTAACAGAAGCATAAAATATTTAGCCAATTATGTGAAGTCTTTCAACAACTGTGAACTTGGAAGTTTTTAATGATTTATTTGTTATACGTGTTATGTTCCTGACCCGTCAGTCAGTGATGTTTTCTAGTAGTGTTACCTCACTCACTTTACCCATTGCTGCTTTAGAGCTAATTACCTTTAATGCATGTTATTCAGGTTAGAATCTCTGGTTGAGAAAATCACCGCCACCACGTGAAATGATCTCAGTTAGTGAGTGCTGTGTCACATGGGACCCTTCCAAGACACATTGATAACTATTAGGAGCTCATAATTAGGAGTTGTCCTATAATTTTGCGTGAGTAGTTCGATATAATTGGCTGCTAATCGAAGTTTTAGGTTAACGCATTTCCTCCGTCCCCGTTTTTTCACGTCATATGCATACTGTAATATATATATATATATATATATATATATATATATATATATATATATATATATATATATATATATATATATATATATATATATATATATAATTCTTCTCAAAATTTAAGAAAATCGTTACAATTTCTACTTGAGTTATAGTATCGAATTGGTTTTATTCTGCACCGATTAAATACAAATTAGTCTAAAAAACGCAGTGAACTTATCACTAATGACTGTCCATGTCATTACTTTGATTCTAGGTTTTCCAATGAGATTAAACTCAAATTTTCAGTTTAATTGAATTTCTTTTATTTATACATTGCAGCCATAGTGACCCTTACAAATAAAATTAGATAAAAATGGGAAGCTTTTAATTGATTGTTATTTCATTATTTTAACAATCATAAAAAGGACTACAATTGTTTCCACGCTGATATTCTTTAAGAAATTCAAACGGCAAGCCATGACTGCATCATGTTTTCTTTATCCAGATTGCCGAACAGCTACTGCAAACCGCAGCGTTGTTGTGTATTATGATGTTCACTGAACGCTGTGTTTCCAGCACGAATAAACGTCTAGAGTCAATGCAATCAATGGCTTCAATTCATTAGGTCTGCTCAAGTGTATCTCTTAGGTGGGCTATGGCCCTTGTCATTAGCTAATAATTCATCCATTTGAGAGTCTCACAACTTCTTCTCTTCAACAAATGCCTCCGGCTATAAACTCTAATGAAATATCTTTGGCTAATTTGATTTTACTGGTACACTTGCAGTTATGGTTGAACTTTCCCACGAGATGGGCTGATTGAAGGGTCTCAGATCCTATAACGAAAGGGGGAAAACATTCAGAGCATTTCCATAATTACCCAATTGGCAGCCTAATGACCTTCCAGAACAATAAAAAGATCTCTTGTTAATTCCATCTTTCATGCTGACATTCACTAGATTTGTATCTTATATGTTGAAGTTCACAAGATAACAAGTGTACTCTCTTATTTTTTTTTTCTCACCAGAGAGCGGTCCGTTCAATTATCCCCTGCACAACTCTTGTCAGCAAATGAAAGAGATCTGCTTGTCGCCCTCATCACAAAGTTGGATAATTTATAGCCTTCTGGGGTTATAAAGATGGGGTTTCGAGCATTTTGAATGGTGAGACAGAAATGAAGTGCAGAATAATTAAAAAGATCACAAGTCGCCTGCGAATGTAATTATGCTCGCAAAGGGTCTGCGTTGAAACGAAGACGTGCTTTATATTCTTTGTCATGTATATGACGCATATTTATAATGTTCTTGAAATTAATGATCACGTTTATTTTTTACGTATTCATATCCAAATATTCGAATGTGTGAGGACCTATCGATAGCAAACGCTTTGCTCTTAAATATAAATACCTGTGTATTATTCTTTTCATGCGTGGTTCATCGACTGTGTGTATTAAATTTATTAACTGAAAGATGCATGTATTTCTTAGCATCCAGTCAGTCTACATGCAGTGAAACGCAACCATTGTAATTTTCATCGAAAAACGCTATACATGAGATGTTGATTGACTATGCGTTTACAGTTAGACTGTCAAGACGCTCCTAATGATCTTGTGTGATATTATTTGATACACTGTAAACCATTCATCCATTGAGAAGGGTATATTATAAAGATCAACAATGGGAACCAATGTGATGTGTACGTATTTTCTGCACACACAAAATTTATTTGACAACAGTTGACATGTGTAAATTAAGTGCAATGCATTTGATTATGATAATTGTTAATATGATTTGTTGTATGATAGGATATTCAAATTATAGTGGAATGAGCATGATATGATGTTTAAATGATGGATAAGTGAGGAATGAACTCTCCAATTAACCACATTAAACTTCATAAATGAAAGTAATTGTTTTGTCCTTGTTTTCAGTTTTAGTGGCCTATATGTCACCCTGGACAACAAATCCAGTCTTAAGTTGCATAGGTTTGTTTTTGACAATAGCCAAAAATACATTGTATTGGTCAAAATTATTGATTTGTTCTTTTATGTCAAAAATCATTAGGATATTAAGTAATGGACATAATGGACATGTTGCATTAAAATATTTGTACATTCCCTAGTGTAATCTATATATATATATATATATATATATATATATATATATATATATATATATATATATATATATATATATATATATATATATATATATATATATATATTCCAAAAAATGTGGTACAGAGTCACATATAAGTTCACTTGTATAACTAGTGTAAAATTCAAAGATGTATTTTCTAATAGACATCCTTATGATAGTTCTCAACTCCTTCAGTTTGTGTATTAGATTGGGAAAACATACTAACTTGAGAAAAACCATCCACATTTTGTTCTTTCTGAATCTACACACACTGTTTTTGTGGTCTCTCCATAGGTGAAATGTATTTTATGCTGTAAAAAAAAACGCTATTACAGTATATCGCTTTACCCTAACCACTAAACCCAACCCTGACACTAAACCAGGCAAGTTTTGAATTTGCTCACACATATATTAGTTGTTATATGCATATACCTCATGGACCATTAATTACATCACTCATTCACTAAATGCCATCTGTTGGTCAAAAATGGAAATAGAATAAATATTATACAAAAAATGTTAAGACCTTAGTTAAAAGTCTTTCTGGTGTTATGTTTGCAGATGAAGACATTTCATTGGGCAGGGTTCTAGTTTAATTCTGCACCCATTCCTTGTAAACACTCGCCCCTCAAAGCAACTTTTACTCCACTTTCAAGCCTCAGTATGAAAAAAAATCTTGTGGTGTAACTTTGTGAATGGCTGCTAATGGCCATGCACTGTGTTTTTCATGTTGTTCCCATTTGAGTGGTCTTCTATTAAGTGCAGGAACTTGTAGGGAATCAGGCTATTTGTATTATTTAAACACATAATAAAATCATCAAAGCACTGTGGCAAATTGTCATTTGGCAGTCAAGAACCTTGCCCTGGAATCCTGCGGCTCTCAATAGCCCAGCAAAGAACTTGCTAAATGACTAATGGGACCATGTGACTTGACTTGAGAAGGCCCTCAGAACAGCAGATTTAATTATCATGTTAGAATTCTGCATGAAAACAATCTATACTAGAAATTAGAACTATTCCTGTCAGATGACTTGCATCTGCGAGTAATTCTATTTGGGACAACTGATCCCCTTCTTTGAATGTTATCAAATGTTTACAAAGTGCTTAATCTGGTAAATGCAATCAGTGAGGCCTGCAGTAATTGTGTGCCGGCGTCAGCACCCAGGATTCACCGCTCCGATGCCTTGATCTTTATGAAAGACCCAAAAATACAGATCAATACATGTGTGGATGGGGACATCTGGCTTTTAGGAATCAAAAAAAAAAGATTTTTTTTCTCTCTCTCTCTATTATTTATAATAGTTCTATACTATTATAAATAAAGGTTTCAAATGAGGGATGTATCCTCCCCCCAAAAAATACAGTTCAAAAATGTGAAAAAGACTTGAAATAATAATAACAACAACAATAATAATAAAGGATTTATTCATTTATGTATTTATTTCAAGTTCCATGAATGGGTCCCAATAAAAATGTTGGTGGCAATTTAAAATCTTTATTTTATGTGTATTTATTTCAAAAGTAGCTTCTTATGTGCTTATCTATGCTTGAGTATTTTCATTTTTTTCAGCATCACCACATTACTTTTTTCACCCACAGGTGAGTGCTGTTTCATACCTGTTGAAAAGAACTGAGGGGCTACAGAGCTTACTAAAGGTACATTAAAAAACATCTATTTATGATCCATTGCCACACTAAAATATTTGATCTTAAATTTACAGTAAATTACTGTCTAATAATTGCATTACTTTCACAGTAAGGTACTGTATGTAAATCAGGGTGTCTGCAGGGTCTTAAAAAGTCTTACATCTCAAAAACTAAATATTAAAAATATTGTGTTGTAGGTCTTAAATCTTATTTTAACAGGTCTTAAATTTTCCTTTGTTCATGCTACCCAACCCAATCTGGCCAACACCCATACAACCACCAACAATCCATCTCACTAAAACTTTAATTTTGGTTTATTAATTTTATTAAAATTGGTTTATTTATTTTCCTTACAATAATATTAGTTTAAAAGTTCTCCATGTATTTACAGCTGATGATACTGACCTATATTTTATTTTTTAATTATTATTGTTATTATTATTATTATTATTATTGTATTATTAAATGTACTCAATTATTCATTCATTCATTCATTTTCATTTCGGCTTAGTCCCTTTATTATTCTGGGGTCGCCACAGCGGAATGAACCGCCATCCAGCATATGTTTCACGCAGCGGATGCTCTTCCAGCTGCAACCCATCTCTGGAAAACATCCATACACACTCATTCACACAAATACACTATGGACAATTTAGCCTACCCAATTCACCTGTACCGCATGTCTTTGAACTGTGGGGGAAACCGGAGCACTCGGAGGAAACCCACACGAACGCGGGGAAAACATGCAAACTCCACACAGAAACGGCAACTGACCCAGCTGAAGCTCGAACCAGCGACCTTCTTGGTGTGAGGCGACAGCACTATCTACTGCGACACTGCGTCGCCTTTACTCAATTATAATCAGTTTTTGATAGGGCAATTAAAAATCTTTTCCAACTGTGATTTTCCAAAAAATCCATAGCGTTTTGCCCAGTATAAGTCTAAAATGTCATTCATAATGGTCTTAAAAATGTCTTTAAATGTCTTAAATTTAACTTGGTAAAACCTGCAGAAGCCCTGGTAAATTCACAGTAAATTACTGTGAAGTACTTCATAATAGCAATAATTTTGTAAATATTTTTAAATATCAAAAAAGTGCCTGTACTAGCATGAATGTTAATGTGTATTAATTTCTGTTGAATAAAATAATAATAGTGTTTGAATTCCTGTAACTAACGTGCAAAAGATATAGCCAATTTACAGTAATTTGCTGTAATCATGATGCCAGCCTTAATTTCATAATAAAAATCTGAATACGTCAAATTTGAGTTAAATGCTGTAAAGTGACACTAATGTAATTCAATGTGAAAAATTACAGTAACATGTTGTGAAATTCTGGGAATTAATTACAGTGCAGAAGGATGTAAAAGGATGCAGAAGAAATGTAAAGGTAACGGTGATTAAAGTTATAACCAGTTCGCGCATGCCTCACGTCTGCGACTTGTATCAGAGTCGCACATCTCCGTTGATTCACAAACTGCATGCTCTCTTTGTGTAAACTTTTTAGAATTTCAGCATAGTTGTCCAAATTATTATTTTATAACGTGAGTGCAAGTGATTTATAATGAACACGCACCCATACAGGAGGATCTAGCAAGACTTGGTGGTCAGATCAGTGTGTTTCAACAGACTTAGAGTGTTTTTACTGTATTTAACATTTTTTTGTTTATTTTATTGGATACAATCAATAGATGAATAGTAGTCAGTCCAATTCAAAGCAGCAGCTTTTTTTGTAATCTTTGTGTGTAAAGGTTAATTTATAAAAAAAAAGGCCCAAATACTATATATAATATATATAAACTAGTTTAGTTTAGTTTTTTTTTAATAAAATGCTGTAGAAAAATCAGATAATAGTAGTATAAGCAAACGAAATGTTTTGCTAATAAATAACGGTTTAAAATAAGCATTTTCTCTAAACAATAGTTAAAAAAAAAAGTCAGATGTGCACCTTCAAAAAATTTTCAAAGAAGGAGGTGGGCCCTGAAATGAAAAAGGTTGAGAACCCCTGGTCTAATATATGGACTCTCAATATATAGATGCTCAAATACAGCTGTACATTATGCCTCATACACATTATTTTTCTTGACTCTTTTTTTGTAATAAAATGATGCATTTATAATAGTTCTGTCCAAAGAGGGTAAAATCTAATTGTGATTTTTCTAAAAATTGTGATTTTGATTCCATTTGCGATTTTAATTTAGTAAACAGCTCAATATTCTCAATGGTGTGTAACACACACTTTAAACGAAGACAATACAACATGCTTTAACAGTAAATATATAAATAAATATTATGTCTATATAAATATAGCCCATATATAGACAGTTTTATACATTATTACTTGATAATTCAAAACTGTTAACAAAAACATGGTTCTACCATGGTTTTAGATGCCTCATAGGCAAACCCAAGCGAAGTCAGTATAAGCATCCCAATTAAACATGTTAAACATGGACAAACAAAAATCCCATATAGGTTGCTTATGAGGGTCACAAGTAGATGTCTGTAATTCCCACATGGGCAATCCCAGGTGTGCCCAACATGGGCAAACCCAGATGGGCCCCACATGGGCAATCCCAGGTGTGCCCAACATGGGCCAACCCAGGTGGGCCCCACATGGGCCATCCCAGGTGGGCCCCATATGGGCCAACCCAGGTGGGTCGCACATGGGCCATCCCAGGTGGGCCCCACATGGGCCATCCCACACTGTGTGTGTACATGTATGTATATATATATATATTATATATATATATATATATATATATATATATATATATATATATATATATGTATATATATATATATATATATATATATATATATATATATATATATATATATATATATATATATATATATATGTTTCGTTTTTTTATAAAATGCTGTAGAAAAATAAGATATTAATAGTATAAGCAAAAGAAAATAAATATTTTGCTAATAAATAAAGGTTTAAAATAAGCATTTTCTCTAGACACTTTAAGAAAAAATGTCAGACGTGGGCCTTCAAAAAATTTTCGAAGGAGGTGTGCCCCGAAGTGAAAAAGGTTGAGAATCCCTGATGTAGAGCATCACTTCGTGTGTTCCAGATTATACTATTTTATAATCTTTAAGGTGTCCTTTTGGACTTTTCTGTCTTTAATGTGATAAGGCTGCCTCTTTTTTGGTCTACTTATTTTTGCTGCACAAGGCTTTCCCTCTTCTCCTACTGTTGCTCTTCTTTATCACCCTGCCTTGGGGCAACAGTGTATAGTGCCCCCCTTCTACTGCCACTTTAGTCTGTGAAAACCACATATTAAATTTGCCTGGCACAAGTCACTTCATTTAGCGCTCAGCTAAATTCCTTACTGGGCCATTCATCCATGTACAAAGTATGGACACACATCTCACACAAAGAAAGCTAGTGAAGCATAATATTGAGGAAGTTACATACATTTCAGTCTTTGTTGGCGGTGTCATGCTGTTTTGTTCCACTTAATTTAGTGACTTATAGAAAAGAGGGTGGTATGGTTCTGCTGTGTTGTCATACTTAAGCATAGAATGGAAGCAGTTGTTAGGAAGACTGTCTAAATGGCCTTCTCTTGATGTATGTGCCGGATGTGTTGTTTTTTCTTCTTCTTTCTTGGTGCTTGATGCCTCATGCATCACTGGTGACCTCATAAACTCTTTATGCTATTAGTTTCGGAATTATCAATTGAATTTATGGTATGTTTATGGGATAACAATCTATGCAAATTTTTCTCCTTCGCAATTTTTCTTTGATATCTTTGGCTTTATTATGAGAGTAAGCTATAGAAAGCAAAGTTGTAGAGAGGAGAACTCGAACTTTGGAAAATATTATATGACAAAATGTCGTGAAAACAAATGTTTCATGTCACTTCAACTTATTGTAGTAAGTCATCAATAAGTTACTTTAACTTATTGTAATCAGGTTTCTGTAATCATAAAATATGATTTATTCAGTTTGATTGATGTAAGTTGTTCCCAGTGATGGGTTGCAGCTGGAAGGGCATCCGCTGCATAAAACATGTGCTGGATAAGTTGGCAGTTCATTCCGCTGTGGCGACCCCAGATTAATAAAGGGACTAAGCCGAAAAGAAAATGAATGAATGATGTAAGGTGAGATAACTAGAAAAGTTAAGTTGATTCAACTGAAAAAATGAAGGCAGCTAGAATTCTTTTTACAGCGCTGCTGTCGGTGATGACTTTTTTAAAGTTTTGTGTTAAACCAACCCAATTTCACTGCAATTTGTAGCTTTTTACATTAGTGGCTGATTCATATAAATTGGTACGATCTCATTCGTTCATTTTAGTGAATGACAGTTGGGTTTAAGAGTGGGGTTTAGGCAGCCTGATCTCAAGGAAATGTAACTATTTTACGAATTCGTACAAAAATGTACGATTTTTAAAAGCAGATGTGGCACCCAACCTCACCCCTAAACCCGACTGTCATTGGGGGATGAGCAAATCATACTAAATTGTATGAATAAGATCATACGATTTCATACGAATTAGCCACTAAACGAAAAAGTTAAAAATTGCTGTGAGATTGCGTTGGTTTGGGGCATGCCTGCTTTTAAAAATTGTACATTTTCAATCTAAATAAAATTTATAAATTCATAGGAATCAACTACTTTTCTGACAAAACGTAAAATGTTTACGTTTCCTCATGAGATCAGGCTGGTTAAACCGATAATTTCAGAACACTGAAATGATTTGAGTTAATTTGTTACCACAAATGTGTGTGTGTTGTTTTTAAAGTTAAATAGAACTTAAGAGTAACAAATACATTCATTCTCAAAGTTGCTGGCATAAACATGATATTAATTCAAATCTTTAAGATGTAATTATCAACTGACTAGCATGTGCTAATGTCATTACAGTTTTATAAGCAATCTTAATTTCTTTTCAGATCATCCGCAACCTAACCGCGGACTCCACTCTTCTTCGCAATGGTAACTCTACAAAACTCATTATACAGTCTGACAATATGCGCTGGGAACTAGAAATCTGACACTTTTTATGTATGCAACTGTAATGTACTTTCACACTCACTGGCCACTTTATTAAGTACACCTGTCCAACTGCTTGTTAACGCAAATTTCTAATCAGCCAATCACATGGCAGCAACTCATTTAGACATGTAGAAATGGTCAAGACGATCTGCTGCAGTTCAAACCGAGCATCAGAATGGGGAAGAAAGGTGATTTAAGTGACTTTGAATGTGGCATGGTTGTTGGTGCCAAAAGGGCTGATCTGAGTATTTCAGAAACTGCTGATCTACTGGGATTTTTACGCACAACCATCTCTAGGGTTTACAGAGAATGGTCTGAAAAAGAGAAAATATTCAGTGAGTGGCAGTTCTGATAGAAAGGCAACAGTAACTCAAATTACCACTTGTTACAACGAGGTATACAGAAGAGCATCTCTAAATGCACAACACGTCCAACCTTGAGGTGGATGGGCTACAGCAGCAGAAGACCACACCGGGTGCCACTCCTGCCTGCTAAGAACAGGAAACTGAGGCTACAATTCACACAGGCTCCCCGAAATTGGACAATAGAAGATTGGAAAAACGTTGCCTGGTTTGATAAGTCTCCATTTCTGCTGCAACATTTGGATGGTAGGGTCAGAAATTGGCATCAACAACATGAAAGCATGGATTCATCCTGCCTTGTATCAACGGTTCATGCTGCTGATTGAATGTAATGGTGTGGGGGATATTTTCTTGGCACACTTTGGGCCCATTAGTACCAATTGAGTATCATGTCAACACCACAGTATATTGAGTATTGTTGCTGACCATGTCCATCCCTTTATGACCACAGTGTAACCATTTTCCTATGGCTACTTCCAGCAGGATAACGCGCCATGTCATAAAGCGTAAAACATCTCAGACTGGTTTCTTGAACATGACAATGAGTTCACTGTACTCAAATGGCCTCTACAGTCACCAGATCTCAATTCAATAAAACACCTTTGGGATGTGGTTGAACAGGATATTTGCATAGGGGTGCAGCCGACAAATCTGCAGCAACTACGTGATGCTATCATGTCAATATGGACCAAAATCTATGAGGAATATTTTCAGTACCTTGTTGAATCCATGCCACAAAGGATTAAGGCAGATCTAAAGGCAAAAGGGGTCCAACCCTGTACTATTAAGGTGTACCTAATAAAGTGACTGGTGAGTGTATATTTGAGTTAAGTAATTTAAGTTCAGCTTTACATGAGATGACAACTTTTCAACATTGTAAAGAAACAATTGTCACATATTAAAGAAATTATTTAATCTGCCATTATTTGTAAGAAAGCCACTGAGTGTCATTCAAGTCTGTGACATTAGCCAACTAACTAACGGCTAATGTCAATGCAGTGGCATGTAAGGAAGGAAATCATAGTGTGTTTTATTTGAGTAGATGTCAAAGGAGTAGAGGCATCACTATGCTGATTAAAATGTTAAGAAATTGCTAAATAAGGTAAACTGATTGCCTCTTCACTAATCATTTAGATATTACCTTAAATATGTACAAGAAATATGTATTGTGCAAGAAAAATGTACAGCAAATATGTTGTATTTAATGAAAGGCATTGCATAATAGAGTAATATTGTATATTGTCTAAATACGTTTTCATTTTCCTCTACCAATTTTGTGCCTATGACCTTGTCCCTATGATATTGATGCATTTATTGTGATGGAAAAAAATTTGAAAATAAAGTATATGTTTTTTTTATTAAATGTGTATGTTTAAGGAAAAAAGTGTGTTCTCTCTATGAATTTCAGGTTTCAACAAATATATTAGGGTTGAATTAAAATGATTTGAGACCACATGTATACCACTAACAAAAAATGATCCTGTGATGAATCTAAATCAGAAATCTAAATCTAATTTTTACATTACATAATTTAGTAATTGAAGAGAAAAAAACAAATTAAAACTTGTTTATTTTACCCTGCCATTGTTTGTTTACAAGTATTCTTTGGGGAAATGTCAAAGAACTACCTAAAAGAAAATGAAGTAATCTTAACTTTCTGTTACCGGTGTTCCCATCTTGCAATGGGAGATTTCAAGAGTTCGCCCTTGCTGATGATTGGTTATAATGTGTATTTGGCATGCTCTCCCAGGAGAGAGCCCTGAGCTCGTGAGATCCTCGAGCCCGGGCTCCCTCACGTTGCAGGGCGTGAGGGGAGTCTGAGCTCAGGTAGGTCTCGAGAACTCCCCCTGCTTGTTAATGGTAAATGTAGATTGTAAGAGTTATGGAGGGTGTTTATGAATTCGAGCTTGTCTATGATGTCCATTTAGTTTTGTCAATTTACTTATGTTACATGTTTTTGGTCTGTGGGAGGAAACCGGAGAGCCCAGGGAAAACCCACGCAAACAAGGGGCGAACATGCAAACTCCACACAGAAATGCCGACTTGGCTAGGTAAGATCTGAGCCAGTGACATTCTTGCTGTGAGGCAATGATGCTAACCATTGGGCCTCCGTGCTGCCCTGACAAGGAAACGGGAGGAGTAGGGGTGGAAGGGGGGATTCTTAGATGGCTAAGGTAAGATACTCTGGTTATTTATAGTGATTAGGAATCTTCCGATTGGTGGATCGTGCATTAGCTAACGAGGATCAGCTGCTATCAATCATAAGCGCGTGCTCCTCTCGAAATTAGTTTATAAATAAACTTCACTTAACATTTTTCAAAATGACACATTCATACTAAAAACATCGATTGTACCATCTGCGCTCTGGTCTCTGCCTTCAGGTACCTCATTATCTCATGTGTGTCTCTATGTTATCACATCGTAACAAGAAGTTTGCTGTGGTAAAGCGTCCATTTCAAAAGATATTCAGTGTCATTCTTTGAGTAAAACTAGACAAAAGTGTGCTTAACAACGTATTGTAAAGTAAATATCAAACAACCAAGTAAAATCTACTTAAAAAAAGACTTTTAATGTGAAATTTTAATGACAAATTCAGTTTGTTCCACTAGAAAAAAAAAGTGATCAGGAAAATAATCATGACACAATTATAATGGTCTCATGACAATCATGTTTATGACAGATTTATGACAGGTTATGTTGTCTTGGTAATGTCAAGCTGTCATGATAAAGACAATATTTTTTATTGTTTATTTGCCTGGCACAATTTTGTACTTGTTTAAGTTGTCATGACAAAGACATCTCAAACAATGTCACCTTTTCATTTAAAATGACATTACTGAGCTAATGACACTTAATAATAGTTGCCATAAGCATGTATGAAATCTCATTAATATATTCCTGTTATATATGGTTGTCATAATCTTATGAACACTCCTGTAAAGTAAAAGTAAAGTGTTAACTGAGGCTCCAAGAACACTTTTGTGTTTACTTCAGGAAATATGATGTGTTGTGCACACCTTGACCTGACACAGGTGACAAGATATAATCAAACAAAGGCAAATGTATTTACATTGTTTTTGCCACACAAATATACGATGGCAGAGAGAGCTTAATGTGCTGCAATTTAAGAAAACATGTGCAATTACAAAAAACGCCAGCAAATTAAGAAAAGATTTTCATCCGCCACCGTACAAAAGAGTTCAAGGAGCTGTATGATCACAATTAAACCACTGAAGTCACTTGGAATATTTTTGGTTCCTTTTCTGGACTTCGTTTCGTGATCGTTGCTGTCATTGGGGTTGAGAGAGCTCACCGATTTCATCTAAAATATCTTAATATGTGTTCGGAAGATGAATAAATGTCTCAGGGTATTGGAAAGACTTGAGGGGAAGTAATTTAATAACCTTTATTTCCTGAGAAAAATAATCATGTAATAGAGCAATTTAAGGAAAACTGATGTTGAAAATAGCGTTGTGTAAAATTTCTTCATTAAATTGACTTTGCAATGTTTTTGTTTCATTTATTTCCATTTATTAAAATAGAAAAGTAGGGTGACGCAGTGGCGCAGTAGGTTGTGCTGTCGCCTCACAGCAAGAAGGTCGCTGGTTCGAGCCTCGGCTGGGTCAGTTGGCGTTTTTGTGTGGAGTTTGCATGTTCTGCCTGCTTTCGTGTGGGTTTCCTCCGGGTGCTCTGGTTTCCCGCACAGTCCAAAGACATGCGGTACAGGTGAATTGGGTAGGCTAAAATGTCTGTAGTGTATGAGTGTGAATGAGTGGTGTGGATGTTTCCCAGAGATGGGTTGCGGCTGGAAGGGCTTCCGCTGCGTAAAAACGTGCTGAATAAGTTTCCAGTTCATTCCGCTGTGGCGACCCCAGATTAATAAAGGGACTAAGCCGAAAAGAAAATGAATGAATGAATGAATGAAAAATTGATAAGTACCACTTAACAGTGTGAATAAGGGAAGGCAATGTTGCACACGTGTTTGTTGTAAGGATCACTTAGTCACAAGCTCATTAGCAGGAGTGTGAAAAAACAGCAACAGAGGTGTCATTGTTTCTCACCAAACCGTGTCACCAGTTGGGTTTTATGCTGAGACTTTTCACAATTCCCTTTTGCATCTGCAGTTTTCCTTTTAAATAAAGAAGCAAGAATATATCATAAAGCATCTTCTGTTTTGAAGTGCATCAACCCACATCTCTGGGGGAAAAAAATTTAAACATGGGTATGAAGTGCATGTTTCATAAAGAACTTAGAACAAAATCTTGTTTATGTATTACTTTGAATACTCTTTATGGGCATAGTTCACTTAAAATAAATAAATGCTTAAACTTTTTGCTTACTTTTTATTCTCTGTCCTGAACACAAAAACAGATATTTTGAACAATTTTGAAAGCTCGTAGGCACTGAGACCCATACATACCAGTTTCCACCATTCTTATACAGTTGAAGTCAGAATTATTAGCCCCCTTTGAATTTTTTTTCTTTTTTAAATATTTCCCAAATGATGTTTAACAGAGCAAGGAAATTTTTACAATATGTCTGATAATATTTTTTCTTCTGGAGAAAGTCTTATTTGTTTTATTTCAGCTAGAATGAAAGCATTTTAAACACCATTTTAAGGTCAAAATTATTAGCCCCTTTAAGCTATATATTTTTTCGATAGTCTACAGAACAAACCATCATTATACAATAACTTGCCTAATTACCCTAACCTGCCTAGTTAACCTAATTAACCTAGTTAAGCCTTTAAATGTTACTTTAAGCTGTATAGAAGTGTCTTGAAAAATATCTAGTCAAATATTATTTACTGTCATCATGGCAAAGATAAAATAAATCAGTTATTAGAAATGAGTTATTAAAACTATTATGTTTAGAAATGTGTTGAAAAAATCTTCACTCCGTTAAACAGAAATTGGGGGAATAAATAAACAGGGGGGCTAATAATTCAGGGGGGCTAATAATTCTGACTTCAACTGTATATATATATATGTGTGTTTAAAAGAAGAAATAATCTTTAACAGATTTGTAAGGAGTAAAGGTTAAATGATGACAGAATTTTAATGTAGGGGTGAACTATCCATGTGAAGACTTGGCTTTCCTTAACTCAATTCTGCAGCTGAAAACTTAAGAATATTTGAATGCACTTATATAAATAATCAGGTCTGTCAGTGATGTTTGTGTTTCTTCATGGAAGTTGCCGCACCTCTTTGCTTGATATTTTCAGGCCCCTTACTCAGCCTCACATGGGCCTGACATTGAGCTCTAGTTTCACATTAAAATTAGGATGAGATCAGAAAACAAGTTACAGTGGTCACTATACCACGAATGACAAACATGGACCACAAATATTCATAAACAGCATCTCAGACAACTGCAGGCATGAAACTGACATAAACCTGACTAGTCTATGAATAACTTTAATTTTATATAGTTGAAGTCAGAATTATTAAGCCTCCTGAATTATTAGCCCCCCTGTATATTTTTTTTCTCCAATTTCTGTTTAACAGAGAAAAGATCTTTTCAACACATATCTAAACATATTAGTTTAATAAATAATTTCTAATAATTTATTTCTTTTATCTTTGCCATGATGACAGTAATTAATATTTTATTAGATGTTTTTTAAGATACTAGTATTAAGCTTAAAGTGACATTTAAAGGGTTATTTGGCAAGTTATGATAATTAGGCAAGTCATTGTCCTACAGTGTTTTGTTCTGTAGACAATTGAAAAAATATTGCTTAAGGGGTTAATAATATTGACCTTAAAATTATTATTTTTTAAATATGAAACTGCTTTTATCTTAGCAGAAATAAAGGAAATAAAACTTTCTTCAGAAGAACAAATATTATAGGAAATACTATGAAAGATTCCTTGCTCTGTTATACATCATTTGGGAAATATTTGAAACAGAAAAAAAATCACAGGAGGGCAAACTTCAACTCATGTGTGAAATATAATCTATTAGAAGTTGAATCAACATTACATTTAATTTCAACTTGCATTGAAACTAAAAATATATATAAATAAACAATTTAATGAGTTAAATTAACGTTGTAGTAGATTATGTATTTCTGATTTTGAAACAAAAACGAGTCAATGGATTTTTTTTGCTACCAATATCATTTAAAATATTATTTCTTTTTCAGTTCAGTTAACACCATTGTCATTAATGCAGCAGAATTGTATTTTTAGATAATTTCATGTATATTTGTAGTATTATCTCTTGTTATTTTAAGTACAGGTTCGTATATGGTTTAATTTCATTTTTAGGTTTGAATTCTGAGTGACTATGGTACATTAATTTACCCACATATATATTTTTTATTTACCAAAGCTATTTAAAATAAAAGACAATACATGTTAGCTATGTGTTAAAACAAGCCAGAAATATGCTAATAGGCTATATGTTAGCCACGTGGTAAAACAAGATTCGTGTTAAGATACAAGCAACGTTAGTCATGTGGTAAAAAGCTATAAACATGCTAGCAATATGCTAATCTGTGTTACTCCTTTGGTAAAACAAGCTAGAAACACACTAGCAACATGTTCATGCAGCAGATGTGGGAATAGAAACATGTTACCATGAAACAAAATAAACATGTTAAACAACACACTAAAACTTGTTAGCGTTGTGGTAAAACATGCTGGAAACAGGCTTACATGTTAACCAACCATCAAAATGCTAATCTGTGTTAGCCCATCAGTAATACAAGCTACAAACCTGCTAACAGCAGGTTTATTTATGCAGCAGGTGTGGGAAACATGCTAAAAACATGTTACCATGAAACAAACTAAACATGTTAATCAACACACTTCACTTAAGCTTGTTAGCATTTTGGTAAAACTTGCCGGAAACATGCTTACATGTTAGCCACATGGTAAAACAAGATACGTATTAAGTCATGTGGTAAAAAAAGCAACAAACATGCTAGCGATATGCTAATCTGTGTTACCATGAAACAAAATAAACATGTCAGGCTGGAAAATGACCAGCTAAAACCAGCTATAACCAACTTGACCAGCCTGGTTTAAGCTGGACATAGCTGATTTTGGCTGGGCTCCCAGCCTGGCTAGGCTGGTCAAGCTGGTTTTAGCTGGTCATTTCTTAGTCTGACCAGCTAAGACCAGGCTGGAAATGGCTGGAAACCAGCCTGAAAATGGCCAAACCCCCTCTAAAACCAGGCTGGTCAACTAGTCGTTTAAGCTGGATTTTTCAGCAGAGTAGAGGAAGTCCTCGGCTATGCAGAGGTATTATTAATCAGAAATTGAGTGTACATAGTTTTACATTAGGAAATGCAGTCTTGAACTTACAAACTGTCGGCAAGTGCCGGAGAACAGATGTAACGCAGTGATCCAGCTTAGTTTTCAGTCACACTTATGTAAAAGTAGTATTCAACTCATTTAGTTTTGCCTTCATTCGTTTTTGATTTCAGTCGTGACATAAAGCACAAGGAGTCATCAACACATGATTTATTACAACACCTTTTTAAACATAATAGTTTAACTATTTAGTTTAACTAATTTCTAATAAGTACTTTTTTTTTATCTTTCCCATGGTGACAGTCAGTGCATAATATTTTACTAGTTATTTTGCAGGATAGTTGTATACAGACAAAGTCCCTTTAAGTATTCTATAATCTTTGATTCAGATTAAATTGTAATTTAAAGACTTGTTAACTAGGAAAGTTGGAATAATTAGTCAAGTTATTGTATAACTGGTTTGTTGTGTAGACAATCAAAAAAATATACAGTAAATATTTCTTAAAGGAGGCTAATAACACTGACTTAAAATTGTTTTTATAAAAAATAAAAACTGCTTTTATTCCAGAAATAAACTGTAAGAAATAAGACTTATTATGACTACAGAAGAATTATTTGTGTTTTATAGGCAATACTGTGAAAATCTCCTTGGTTTGATTTAGATCACTTGAGAAAAATCATTTTAAATAAATGGGAGGGTAAAAAAAATGGACTTCAACTGCATCTGTTAAAGTTTACAGGTGTAAAAAATGTGCCTTGATGTACTTGAATGTTAAAAGTGTGTTATCCTACAATACAAAGTTACTTGTCAAATAAATGAACGTGGAAAATTATTTTAAGTTTAAGTTATTTAATTAGCTTATTTATGAAGACAGGGCTGCACGGTGGCGCAGTGGGTAGCACAATCGCCTCACAGCAAGAAGGTCGCTGGTTCGAGCCCCGGCTGGGTCAGTTAGCATTTCTGTGTGGAGTTTGTATGTTCTCCCTGTGTTGGCGTGGGTTTCCTTCGGGTGCTCCGGTTTCCCCCACAGTCCAAAGACATGCGGTACAGGTGAATTGGGTAAGCAAAATTGTCCGTGGTGTATGAGTGTGTGGGTGTTTACCAGTGATGGGTTGCAGCTGGAAGGGCACCTGCTGAGTAAAACATGTTTAAGTGTATACATGGTCTTGCCCCTAAAGTAGTCTGTGAGTTGGTACATAAATTCAGCAGTGATGGGGCGAAGACTAGAGGGGCAGTAAGTGGGAATTGTAGAATCCGCAGATGCAGAACCACTATGGGTCAGTCATCCTTTTCAGTAAAAGGTTCACATCTATGGAATGCCATGCCTGTTCATTTAAAATTATTATCTAAACTCCCAGTTTTTAATGTAAAGCTGAAAGAATGGTTGAAATCTTCACAGAAATGTGAGCATTAAGTATTATTCTTTCAGGTTGGTTCTGTTTACATTTCTCTTTATGCAGATTGACTTGCATTTTATGGTTGTGGATCTGTATATACTGTACATGTTTGTTGAATTGTGTTTTACTCTTGATTGTTTTATTTTTATCTTTTATGTAAAGCCTAACCAGGGACGAAGGCTGCAAATTAGCTTTATGCTATATGCCCCATGTACGCAACATCGGTTATCTCTGTATAACAATGTCAAGTGTATTGTCCCTGTTAAATAAACAAGCAAATAAAAAAAAATAAAAAAATAATAAAACATATGCTGGATAAGTTGGCGGTTCATTCCGCTGTGGCGACCCCAGATTAATAAAGGGACTACGCCGAAAAGAAAATGTATGAATGAATGAATGAATGTTTATGAAGACTGCAGAGTGATGCATTAAAAAATGACTTCAAATAATTGTTTAGGTAGTTTGTGATGTAAAGTGTGCTCCCTAAAAGTACAAGTGCCCCCCCAGTTACTGTGGTCTAGAACCGCCACTAGTATTATCTCTTGTTCTTTTAAGTACAGGTCAGTATATGTTTTAATTTCCTGATATAATTCAAATCTGAGTGACTGGTACATTAATTTACCCATGCTAGCTATGTGGTAAAACAAGCCAGAACTATGCTAAAAGGCTACATGTTAGCCACGTTGTAAAACAATATAGAAACTTGGTAGTTATTTATAAGCGTTAGTCATGTGGTCAAAAAAAGCTACAAACATGCTAGCAATATGCTAATCTGCATTAGTCCATGCGTAAAACAAGCTAGAAATATACTAGCATGTTTAATCATGCAGCATGTGTGGGAAACATGCTAGAAATGTGTTAACATGATGCAAACTAAACATGTTAATCAACACACTATAACTTGTTAGCATTGTGATAAAACTTTCTGGAAACATGCTAACATGTTCATTCATGATATAGCGACATGCTTTCTAGCACTGCTTAAAGGGATAGCTCACCCAAAATTGAAAATTCTGTCATTATTTACTAACCCTTTACTTGTTCCAAACCTGTTTGTTGAACACAAAAGAAAATATTTTTAAGAAAGCTGAAAACCAGGTGTCACGGTGGCGCAGTGGGTAGCACAATCGCCTCACAGCAAGAAGGTCGCTAGATCGAGCCTTAGCTGAGTCAGTTGACATTTCTGTGTGGAGTTTGCATGTTCTCTCCGTGTTCACGTGGGTTTCCTCCGGGTGCTCCGGTTTCCCCCACAAATCTAAAGACATGCGCTATAGGTGAATTGGGTAGGCTAAATTGACCGTAGTGTAAGAGTGTGAATGAGTGTGTATGGATGTTTCCCAGTGATGGGTTGCAGCTGGAAGGGCATCCGTTTCGTGAAACATATGCTGGATAAGTTGGTGGTTCATTCCCCTGTGACGACCCCAGATTAATAAAGGGACTAAGCCGAAAAGAAAATGAATGAAAGCTGAAAACCTGTACGCTTTTTCTACTATGGAAGTCAATGGTTACAGGGTTTCAGTTTTCTTCAAAATATCTTCTTTAGTTTTTATCAGAATACTTATAAAGAAACTTATATAGGTTTGGAAGCACTTGAGGGTGAGTAATGACGAGTAAATTTTCATTTTTGGCCGAAATGTTGTGAAGTTTTCTGTTCAAACATGTTAAACATAATTTCAATGTTTTAAATAGCACTGTGCTATCATTCTGAAAATAGTGATCTATCATCAAAAGTTTATTATAGTAAAAGTGTAGTTACCATGGCATACCGATCACCGTTTGCATAACCACAACTATTCCAAGTGTAGTGAAACAATGTTTACATTTTTTGTGGTATTTTATGGTATTAAACACATAAGATGTGCCAAAAGTTTTCCTGACAAACTTTTTAGAAACTATAAAATAATGTAAGTAAAGACTACTTTCATGTCATGTGTTGTACTTTTACAACATTTTTATTAATATGCAATATATTGTTTATCAATATTGCTGTCTCTCTCATTGGGATACTTAAAGAATAGTTTCTATTAAAATGTTCAGACCTCGTCCTTATGGGGCTACCAGTCTTTCAGACAAAATGTCCTGCTAATACAGAGTAATTATCATGACTTTACATTCACAACTCAACACAACAGCGATTTCAAACTGTTACTTGTTACTTTTAAAGTCCTGTGAATTGAGAAATATTACCTACCTCTCTTCTTCTCTATTTTTGTGGTGCAGTGTGTGTATTTTTTGTGGACACACATGGCTCAATCACCCAAAGATACTGACTTGTGTGGCGAGTGGGACTGTTGACTGTGAGTTGTTTCCTATTCCTAGTGGGATCATTTGTTTTATCTGGTGAAGGTCTTTGTTTCCCCAGTGCTAGCAGGACCAGATTAAGAAGTGCACACTGGATGGATGACTGCCGGCTGAATGAAAGATTGGCGTAGATGTCTGCTTATTTACTCTTTCAGACCTTAGCCTGTCAGAGAAACAAACCCAGTGGAGGGACTGCGTGTTTGTGGTTATGTCGTTTTACTTTTGTTTTTGTATCTCAGCATTTCTCACCTTTAAAAATGTGATATATTCAGTGATATTATCAGTTGAAAAAATCAGGCTTCTATCTCATATTCTATAACATTCAAGTCTGGTTTGGCCTGTAAGAACAACAGAAATATGGCAGAAAATGTATTGTTTTAAATAAAGCAATTAAACTTTGTAAGTGCTTTGAGATACTTGCTTTTATACAGTTGAAGTCAGAATTATTAGCCCCCTGAATTATTAGCCCCCCTGTTTATTTTTTCCCCAATTTCTGTTTAACGGAGAGAAGATTTTTTCAACACATTTCTAAACATAATAGTTTTAATAACTCATTTCTAATAACTGATTTATTTTATCTTTGCCATGATGACAGTAAATAATATTTGACTATATTTTTCAAGACACTTCTATACAGCTTAAAGTGACATTTAAAGGCTTAACTAGGTTAATTAGGTTAACTAGGCAGGTTAGGGTAATTAGGCAAGTTATTGTATAATGATGATTTGTTCTGTAGACTATCGAAAAAAAAATAGGTTAAAGGGGCTAATCATTTTGACCTTAAAATGGTGTTTAAAAAATTAAAAACAAATAAAACAAAAAATAAAACAAGATAGAATAGAACTTTCTTCAGAAGAAAAAAATATCATCAGACATACTGTGAAAATTTCCTTGCTCTGTTAAACATCATTTGGGAAATATTTAAAAAAGAAAAAAAATTAAAGGGAGTTTATTAATTCTGATTTCAACTGTATATACAAAAATACAACCATTGGACCTATATGCATGGAGTCAAACACGTTATGTAATTTTATCTAAGATATATTCGTGCCAAAAAGCTTTTGTAAAACGTCTTTAGGCTTTTTCCTGAATCTTACACATTGTTTTAGGACTAAATAGTTTTTGGTAACTTCTCAAAAACAATTTCAGATTTTTAAAATATTTTTTTATAATTATGCTGTAAAACAATATATTTTTTTACATTTACGTTCACTTAATAATAATAATAATAATAATAATAATAAATTGTAAATATAAAATGTGGCTTAGCTTCATAGTGCAAAAAGCAGGGTCTACTTGATGTATCAAACTATTGTCTGTTGCTGAAAATAGCTTTGATAATTGATAACATAAACTTTTTATTTGAATTTTTTTTGGACAAATTCCTGCTTTTTGGGAGACAACAATTCCATTTATAGTGCTCTTTGCGGCTTTTGTAATGTTACACATTACATTAAAGAATATTTTCTGAAAAGTCACACTCTATTTTAATATTTAACCCCTTTCTGGAAGTTTTATGGTTGTTTAAAAAATCAAGAAGACAAATTTGTATATATTTTAAAAATTCTAGTTGAGTACATACAGTTAAGTCAAAATGATAAGCCCTCCTGTGATATTTTTTTCTTTTTCAAATATTTCCCAAATGATGTTTAACAGAGGAGTTTTTCACAGCATTTCCTATAATATTTTTTTTTTCTAGAGAAAGTCTTATTTGTTTTATTCAGACTAGAATAAAAGCTGGTTTTAGTTTTAAAACCATTTTAAAGTCAATATTGTTAGCCCCCTTAAGCAATATTTTTACAGAATTTTACAGAACAAATCATTGTTATACAATAACTTGCTTAATTGCCCTAATTTGCCTAATTCATAAAGCCATTAAATATCACTTTAAGCTGAATACTAGTATCTTGATAAATATAGTATAGTATTATTTACTGTCATTATGGCAAAGATAAAATAAATCAGTTATTAGAAATGAGTTATTAAACTATTATGTTTAGAAATGTGTTGAACAAAATCTTTCTGTTAAACAGAAATTGGTGGAAAATATACAGGGGCTAATAATTCAGGCGGGCTAATAATTCTGACTTCAACATAATTAATATTAAATATTATGTTTTTAATGCATCTAAATATATTAAGATGACCTGGCTCAACTTACCCTGAACTTGAGGTAAGCTGGACCACCGGATTGCCTTTATTTATGAAGTCATATTTCTGTGTCCCTGTGTTACTGCAGCTTTCCGAAAAGCACAGACGGACAGAAAGGAAGAGCCTGGTGGAAAAAGAGACACACGATTCAGAGGTGGTCGGTTGCCACCAACATTGTGACAAGTGTGCAACAACTTCCCAGCCTTGTTTATTGCTGGAGAACAGCATGCCTTCGGGACGGAGAGGTCCGTGTTTTGGACAGGTCAGGGGGCAGGACTGTGCCAGATGAAATACTTCAAACAGCTTTAGATTGCCTGCTTTGACATACACATACACAGGGGTTAGGTCACTAAATAGATATTGATCCATGTAGCTACTTCTCCAGAAGCTGTTGTGTGTGACATCTGAGAAAGATAAAAATAAATGATGGGAAGGCTGATCTTTTCTCTCACCCTGGCTTGACTTGACCCTTGTAGCCGGCCTAAGGCCTATACAGGAACGAAGAGACTGAAGAAATTGGAAAGTATCTTTGCAATCAAAAATAAATTGCTGTTGAGAAATTAATATTTGGTTTTGCAGCAATAACTGTTCTTATTTTATTAAAGAAGTAGATTGTTTTATTTAGACATTGACACATTATATTTGATTAAAATAACTAAAACATATATATATATATATATATATATATATATATATATATATATATATATATATATATATATATATATATATGTATATTTTAAAAATTCTAATTAAGTACATACAGTTAAGTCAAAATGATAAGCCCTCCTGTGATATTTTTGTTCTTTTTTAAATATTTCCCAAATGATGTTTAACAGAGCAAGGAAATTTTCACAGTATCTCTGATAATATTTTTTCTTCTGAAAAAAGTCTTATTTGTATTATTTTGGCTAGAATAAAAGCAGTTTTTAATTAAAAAAAAACATTTTAAGGTCAAATTATTAGCCCCTTTAAGCTATATATTTTATCGATAGTCTACAGAACAAACCATCATTATACAATAACTTGCCTCATTACCCTAACCTGTGGTGCGTTTCCCAAACAACAACGTAACTCGCGGCTGAACTATCATAGTGCGATGCATCGTTTGGCAAAAGAACAATGTAGTGACGAGCGTTTCCCATAACCCATAGTTTCTCTGTCGCAGATCCATTGCTTGAACAAGTTATAATGTAAAACGCCCATAATGATGCTCTAAACGGGGTGGAGTAACTTCTTTAGAGAACAACCCCATCATTTCTTTGTGCAAATTATATTGTTTTACACAAACACGCATTTCAAATAAAATCCAATATTAGTTTTGGTAAAAACATGCACTTATTTTCCATATTAATTAAAATATATGTAAATGGCAGATATAGGGCCAATGTTTGCTTTACTAATATTATTGAGAAGTTGAACATTACATATTCTATTCTAAAACATAAAATCACTTACAAAAGCTAACACTATTCTAATATCATGTATAAATCATATAAATAAATAAATAATAAGGCGATAAATTATAAATATATTTACTTTAATAATAATATTAATGATGATGATTATTATTATTACTAATATTATTATTATTATTTAGGATATTGTTTATATATATATATATATATATATATATATATATATATATATATATATATATATATATATATATAAACAATTTGACACATGCAAACCACAGCAGAAAGTTCTAACCAACAGACCCATGTCATATACAGCAGAGATACTTAATAAATAACCCACTATAAAATAAAAGAATTAACGTATGCTATGTTTTTTATTTTCACAAGCTTTGGGGACGTAACATAATTTCCGCTTTTAAATATACCTATAGCTTTCACCATGAGGCTGTGTTCAAAATGATATCAATGTTTTCAAAGTGCACTGCGAAGGGAGCACAATTGTAAACATGAAGATCGCTAAAACTGAACTGTAAAAATACTTTGAAAGCAAATAACATCTAAGAGAGATGACCTTAATGCTTTTTTATTTTTAATAATTCCAACTTTGAATGTTAGAATGTTCTAAATGAATAGGGCAGAGGGGGGATAAGTGGGAATAAAACACAGCCAGGAACTATGCTTCTAACTACAGCTCCAGAGGTGTCGTTTCAAGTGCTCAAGTTTGCGACGCAGTTTGCGAATGTTCGTTGGAACGATGGATTCGGGAAACTCAACGAAAATCAACGAACTATGTTTGTAACGACGGAACTTGCGACCTTAGTTGGCTAACGATGGTTTTGGGAAACGCACCCCTGCCTAGTTAACCTAATTATAGTTAAGCCTTTAAATGTCACCTTAAGCTGTATAGAAGTGTCTTGAAAAATGTCTAGTAAAATATTATTTATTGTCATGGCAAAGTTAAAAAAATCAGTTATTAGAAATGAGTTATTAAAACTATTATGTTTAGAAATGTGTTAAAAAATCTCCTACGTTAAACAGAAATTGGGGAAAAAAATAAACAGGGGGGCTAATAATTCTGACTTCAACTGTATATATTTCTATGCTTTCCAACTTTGTTCATCAAAGAAGCCTGAAAAAGACAGTGTCAAAGTTTTGACATTCTATTATTATTATTATTATTATTATTTTTTTAATAAAAATGCTAAACTATTATATTATATTATTATATTAATATTATATTTATTATTATTATAATATAATATTTATTTAATTTAATTATATTTATATTTTGAGATATTACTACTTTATATTACTATTAACCATCTTAAGAATTACTATGAACCAAAAATGTATTGTTGTTGTTATTATTTTTATTATTAATCAGAATAATAACCCCATTTATTTGTTTATGCTATCATAAAAATGATTAGCTGTTATTTTAAATTAATATGATTATTTTCAAATTTTATCCACTATTGGCTTGTGATTTATTATTTTTCCAAAGCTGAAATAATAATAATAATAATAATAATAATAAAAACAACAAATAAAGTAAATAAGTAAATGAAAACCAATAACAAGTTATTATTATTATTATTATTATTATTATTATTATGTAGTGAATAATTATATATGTATTATTCACAACATAACAATAATAATAATATTTCTTTTAATTACTGTTATTTTCCAGCTGATTTTATTTACTACTGTCTTGCGATGTATTTTTCTCCTCGAAGCTGAATCAGTACATGTTCCGTCAGTGGCTGTGGTCATTAGCCATCCACCGCACTGTTCAGTCATCCCTTATTCCCATAAACAGCCAGCTCTTGTGACTATGAGCTGGTGTTTATCATGTCCAAATGAAAAGAGAGCTATTATGTCATGTCCAATGCTTACATGACAACCGTTTACCATCATAGAGTGGGCAGCAAACTGTCAGTCTTTAGATGTGATTCTATATTATCGTCATTCCAATGAAAGCATTCCTCTGTGTTTTTATGGAATAGTTGTGATGTGGAGACTGCTATTATTTTTAGTGCAGATGTGACCCTGGATCATAAAAACAGTCTTATGTTGCACAGGTCAATTAGTGGGAATAGCCAAAAATACATTGTATAAGTAAAAAATTATTTATAATTTTAATTTATGCCAGAATCATGGGATTATTAAGCAAAGATCATATTCTATGAAGATAGGGGAGCGCGGGGCACAAAGTAACGCGGGGTTAAATGTAACACGGAGTTTTAAGGTATTAAAGGTTCAGGGTTAATCATGGCATGCTTCCGAGGTTTTCACCACAGTGTCGGCAGACGTCTTCCTGCCAATTATTGAAAATTTTCGGTGAAATTTGGATGAGATACACAGGAGAAACCATTTTTGCAGCATAAAAGTATTTTTTATTACAGTCGATATTTTTTTATTTTGAAAAAATCTGTGAAAGTATGAACATAAAATTTTATATTGCTGTGATCACCGTCTTCTAGGCTAAAAGATGAAACCATTTTGAAAGATGTATAAAACACACAGTGACTGCTAGCCAGTTTTGAGGAAAACACGACACAGCAGGGTTAGTTGTAACAGGGTGTTACAATTAAGCCACTCACTGTTGGACATCAATTAAACCAACACAATATTTTTTTTGAATTTTGAGTGTAATGTTGAGAACTTTTTAAATAAAAATGTTTTTTAATAGAAAATATTGTTTTAATAGAAAAAACAATTTTTTATTGCTAAAAATGCAAATAAATGCATTGTATAATAATGGATAAATGGATAATAATGCAAATAAATTCAAAATTGTTTGTCCAATAAACAAAAAAATAAATAAATATATTGTGCTATGTAGAATAAAAAAGAAATGAGCCAATTACTGAGGAAATATAGCTACTATTTAAAGTAAACACATTTTAAATTAATTGTGTGAAATCTGCCTTTATAAGCACGTGTTACAACTAACCGCCTGTCTGTTACAACTTGCCCCGCAGGTGGGGTAAATAGTAACATTTATACTCCTGCCGCTTTTGGCAATACTGCACAGAAACCATAGGTCCGGCGATCATAATTCTAGTGCTAATTTGTAGGAGAGGCTTGTGTGTTGTTGGTAAAAAAAATGGTTTATCTAACCGTATTACTTTGTTTATTATTTGACCAAAACCAAAAAGTGTTACTTTGTGCCCCGCTCTCCCCTATTCTGTACATTTCTCTCCGTAGGTATATCAACACTTAATTTATGATTAGTAACATGCATTGCTAAGAACTTACTTTGAACAACTTTAAATTGTTTTGCGATATTTAGTTTTTTTTTTTTAAATTCCAGACTTTCAAATAGTTGTATCTTGACCAAATATTATTCTATCACAACCATACATCAATGGGATTGTTTTGATTTAGTTTTTTTAGATGATGTATAACTCTTAAGCTGTAAGTACTGTTGGGGATGTTTTCATCCACTCTGGGGTGATTTTGTGTCTAAATTTGGCCATAACTTTTTCTGTGTTTTAAATAGCAGAATGATTTTGGTGACAAATCTTATTTTGGCACATATTTTGAGAAAATGCTTTGAATTAAAAAAAAAAAATTCAGTGATACACATTTCCATAAATCTGTTAATCAACCTTAGTCCTGATCAAAACTACTAAATTGTTTAGAAAAAATACAGGATTTTAACTCTTTTATTGCCAAATTCATAAAAGATGTCACTAATTTGGTGGAAAAAAAAACACACAAAATTATGTATTTTCAATAGAAAAAGTAATTGTAATTTTTTTAAATTTATCAAAGTCTTGGACATGTGAAACAACATTGCCTTTGATGCATTGTTTTTGATTGATTTTGATTTTTTTTCTCCCCAATTTACTGTTGGTGGCTGTTTTTGCCCCATTGACTTCCATTATAAGCACATGACATCATATAATCATGTATTTTTGATTGTTGGTGGTTTTCTCTTTGTTGGAAGAGGTACAATTAGTCATTTTTACTGTTGATCATCAGTTGGCACCATTAACCCTTTAGATAGGCCTATGGCTTAGTTTCTGGATTTTATATAGAGTATAACAGCAGATTAAAGTGTGTGTATATGTGTTTGTGAGTGTGTGAGAGTGACCTTTAAGCACTTAACATTGATTTGTCTGAGAAAATCAAAATATGCATCTCAGCTCTCAGAACTATGGAGTAAATAAAAACAAAGACTGTGTATTTATACACCATCAAATGTGTTTATAATAAAAGTCAATGGGGCAAAAACAGCCACCAACAGTAAATTAGGGAGGACAATTTTAAATATAACAATGCATTAAAGCCAATGTTGTTGCTAATCTTTCCAAGTCCAAGACTGTGATAAAAGGTAAAAAAAATCCTGTCCATAATTACTTTTTATTTTGAAAATATGTCATTTTGTGTTTTTTTTTCACCAAATCAGTGACATCATTTGTGAATTTGGCAATTAAAGAGTTAAAGTCCTGTAATTTTCTAAACAATTTAGTAGTTTTGATCAGGACTGAGGTTGACTAACAGATTTATGCAAAACAAATTGAAAATAAATATTTATCTGATGCATTTTTACAGCAGTTTAATTGAGTGGATGTTTTCATCCCTAACATAATAAAAGGGTAGTAAAGTTGAACAGTGCACAAGGATTAATTTCCAAAAAATTGAGCCATATGGTTTTTTGGTCCAGAGTCATTTTCTAAACAATATATTTATAGTTATTATAGACCTGTCAATTTTCAGGTTTTGGGCTTTTTGCCTTTTCATAAAGTGTTTTTCAGTCTAATGTAAAGAAAACATCCAAAATATTTTGTCACACATTGACTATACATTTGTGTCTATAGATTCCAATTATAAAACTGTAAAAGCTGTTTTCTCAAAATGCATTTCCTCTCCACATCAGCAGACCAGAAATGCTAGAAATATATGCAAATGAGCTCATATGTAATGACAATATCTTGTTTTCATATGCATTTGTGAAAGTATAGTGAAAAACATTATTATTATTATGATTTTATTTTTATACCCTATTCACCTGCAGTTTTTAGCTTTAATATTGTTGACCATCTAGTTCTTTAAGCCAGGGGTTCCCCCGTGACCCCCAAAATAACAATGCCAGTGACTCGCGACCCCCACATTTCTTGGAGGCGGTTATTAATATACAAACGTTGCGCACACAACAATAGGCCTATAAACACGAGCATATTGACAACACAAAAAAGTGCAACAGTCTAACAGTCATGTCATTTTTATAGTCATTTATTAATCTGTTTAATTTAATATTAATCGCACCTAAAGAGACTGGTGGTGGGCACAACGTTTTCAGCACATGTTCAATTGTGGCCTGTATTTATTTTTAATGTATTTGATTGCCATAAAGGTGTCAGAAAGTTTTAATCTCGTGCTCAAATCAATCTGATGCAGCTGACGCTATTGCTGTGTTGTTAGTCTAACGTAAACACACCAATAAAAAATTAAACAATTGAAAGGCTGATGGCTTTTTATTTGCATGTTGTTGCTTTTTTATGTAACTATTAACTACTATTTGTATCATCTGTGGGTTATGGATAAATGTGGTTTTGGAAATCACCAAGGGACCCCCTGTCAAACAATGCTTTAAGCCATATACATCTTCCTGGATTTAAACTCTTGGTCAAGTGTGAACATGTTACTTTTTATGTGATGCATTTAAGTTTTAATTAAATTTGACTATTGTTCCTTATAGAAAGTTTCCTTATGTCTCCGTATAATTTTCCACTTAATTCCATTTATGCTTTTTGGACTTTTACCTCGCTGTAGGACCCTTTTAACAGGTTGTATGTCATGGACAGCTCTTCACGATCCTCTTGAGAAAGATAGGTTACATGATGAGAAATTAAGTCCTGGACATTTTAACCAAGCGGTTCAGGGAGGAAATTACAGACAGCATGTTATAGGTCTCCATTAAGGTTATTTATTCTTTAGTTGGTAGTTCTTTAACATTTGATGGCATTTGAAATCTTAATCACGTGTTAAGTTGAAGCCATTTGTATGTTAATGGTTCAGTGGCATGCAGTTCATGGATGTGTGTGGATGAGCAGCTTGGTTGGGACTTTCACACTTGACCGCAGGAGTGAGAGAGAGAAAGGAAGAAAGAAAGAGTGTGTGAGAGAATGTCTGTGTGTGTGTGTGAGAGAGAGAGAGAGAGAGAGAGAGACTGCCCGTGTGTGTGTGTGAAAGTGAATGAGTGATTGTTGTGTGTGTTTGTGTGTGTGTGTGCGCGTGCGTGTGTGTGTGTGTGCAAGTGTGACTGTCTCTCTGTGTGTGTGAGTGACTGTCTCTGTGTGTGTGTGCGCGTGCATGTGTGTGTGCGCGCGCGTGTGTGTGTGCGCGCGTGCGTGTGTGTGTGCAAGTGTGACTGTCTCTCTGTGTGTGTGAGTGACTGCCTGTGTGTGTGTGCATGCGTGTGTGTGTCTGTGTGCGTGAGCGACTGTATTGTGTGTATATGAGTGTGTGTCTGTGTGTGTGAGTGACTGTGTGTGTGAGAGTGAGCGACTGTCATATGTGTGTGTGTCTGAGTGACTGAGTGTCTGTGTTTGTGCGTGTGTGTGTGTGTGTGTGCGTGTGAAAGTGAACGACTGTCGTATGTGTGTGTCTGTATGTGTGAGTGACTGTCCTTGAGTGACTGACTGCCTGTGTGTGTGTGTGACTGTGTGTGTTTTTGAGTGAGTGAGTGTCTGTATGTGTGTGTGTAAGGGACTGTGTGTGTGTGTGTGAGTGAGTGACTGTCATGTGAGTGTGTGTGTGCTTGTGTGTCTGAGTGAGTGTCAGTATGTGTGTGTGTGAGTGACTGTGTGTGTGAGAGTGAGCGACTGTCATATGTGTGTGTGTGTCTGAATGACTGTCTGTGAGTGACTGAGTGTCTGTGTTTGTGTGTGTGTGTGTTTGTGTGTGTGCGTGTGAAAGTGAGCGACTGTCGTATGTGTGTGTCTGTATGTGTGAGTGACTGTCCTTGAGTGACTGACTGCCTGTGTGTGTGTGTGACTGTGTGTATTTTTGAGTGAGTGAGTGTCTGTATGTGTGTGTGTAAGGGACTGTGTGTGTGTGTGAGTGAGTGACTGTCATGTGAGTGTGTGTGTGCTTGTGTGTCTGAGTGAGTGTCAGTATGTGTGAGTGACTGTCTGTGTATATGTGTGTGTGTGTAAGTGTGTGAGAGAGTGACTGTCTCTATGTGTGTGAAAGAGTGACTGTGTGTGTAAATGTCTGTATGTGTGTGTATATAAGTGTGTGTCTGTGTGTGTGACTGTACGTGAGTGTTATAGTGTCTGTGTGTGTGTGACAGAGAGTGACTGTCATGTGTGTGTGTGTGTGTGTGTGTGTGAGAGAGAGAGTGACTGTCTGTGTGTGTGTGTGTGTGTGTGTGTGTGTGTGTGTGTGTGTGAGTGAGTGACTGCCTGTGTGGGTGTGAGTGTATGAGTGAGTGTCTGCATGTAGTTGTGTGAGAGACTGTATGTGTGTGTGTGTGTGTGTGTGTGTGTGTGTGTGTGTGTGTGTGAGTGTCTGCGCGCGCATGTGTGTGTGTGTGTGAAAGTGAGCTACTGTTGTGTGTGTGTCAGTGTGTGTGAGTGACTGTCCATGAGTGATTGAGTGTCTGTGTGTGTGTTAACTCTCCTCATTTATGTGGGAAATAGTACAATATTTTTAGGACTTACATTGTGCTGTTGTGAGATGTTGTTTTTCACTCAAGAAAATAGTTATTTTAATTTAATTTGATTAAAATAGCCTTAAAAAGTACAAATTAATTACTTATTATAGCAGTATTTGCATAAAAGCAGATAGAGCATCCTTTCCTTAGCATATTAGTTGTATATTAGTTGGTTTTCAATGAAATGAAACCTCCCTAAATTGATAAATGTGTTTAAAAATTAAAAATACATACTTAATAATTCATTCATTCATTCATTTTCTTTCCAGCTCAGTCCCTTTATTAATCAGGGGTCGCCACAGCGGAATGAACCACCAACTTATCCAGCATATGTTTTACGCAGCGGATGCCCTTCCAGCCGCAAGCCATTACTGGGAAACACCCATACACTGTTATTCACACACATAGACTACAGCCAATTTAGCTTTCAATTCACCTGTACCACATGTCTTTGGACTGTGGGGGAAACCGGAGCACCCGGAGGAAACCCACACGAAAACAGGGAGAACATGCAAACTCCACACAGAAATGCCAACTGACCCAGCTGGGGCTCAAACCAGCGACCTTCTTGTTGTGAGGCGATTGTGCTACCCACTGCGCCACTAATAATAATAACAACAACAACAACAAAAATAATTAAAGCAATATCATTAGCATATAAAAACAATAAACAATATCTTAGGTTAGGAAAGTAATAATAACTGTTAAGTAATTAAGATAATAATAGCCTAATTATGGCCTATTATAAATATATATTTTTATAACTATATATTAACCACAGTTAATAATAAAATAATAATAACAATAATAATATTACAATTTTGTTCTGTTGTGCCACTTATGAAGTCAAATCGTGCAAACTCTGGAATGAAACATTATTGCCCTCAACTCCTTGAAAGGAAAAGGTGGAAGCTGGGCATGTTTTGTACAAATGTTTAGCGTATTAGCATACACAACTGTAATTAAACCATAATTAGGGAGAAAAATTAGCGTCTGACACAATGAGGCTCAGTACGCCCGCCTGTTCTTCTGCATCTTCTTGTTTATCCGGGGAACAGAGCTTATGAAATAAACATTACCGAGTGCTGAATTGTTATCATTACCTTGGAAAGCAAATAGGCTGCTGCGCGATGGAGAAGGGGGGAAGACGGAGGTGAAGAAGAGGGAGCTGGAAGAGATGAGTGTGAGAAATGAGGGTGGAAATTAGAGGAGGATTAGTGTTGATGCTAATGAAGCAATTAAAGAGTAAAGCAATTCACTCACCGTCTTTCTCACCACCTGATATCAGATCCTGCTTCACAGATATGCTTTAATGGAGAAATTAGGGGAAACAAATGTGTTTAAATGTGTCTATTAGGAAGCCACTTTTCACCTTCTCAGTTCACCGAGTAAAAAAAAAGGAGTCACGGATTTTACAGCATTGTCTTAAGGGAATAATGCCACCAAAATTAACAAAAAAACTCCACAAATTTAGGGTACATGGATAAAAATGGCTCTTGCGCAATTAAACACAACATTTGCAGACTATTGCTATTACTAGTAGATGAGTCCCCATCGAAAACAGACTATCGTTATTAAAATTAAATAAAACTCAACTTATTAATTAATAAATTAATTCGGATCATTAGCTGTTTTTAGATCTTGCTCAGATTACCTTTTTTGCAGCGCCGAACCTTAACACCCAATCAGAAACACTTCTGTTGAGTTTATGAACGCCACCGCCAATCAGAGACTTCTAGATGTGTCACCACCGAAAACACTGGCGTTATGATGAAGCGTGAGCCTCACAGACTGAAGTCTCTCGAAAATCCTCTCTTTAAAAACAGCAACGTGCAGATTTGATGCAAGTAAGAGATTGATTTTGTTGTTTAAACAGTTTCAATTGTTACAATGTTGGTATTTAAATTAAAAGTACATTTTAATTAACATTAATTTGGCGGTAAATTGAAGTTAACGCCATGGACCACGTGTCGTGTTTGGTCTGTGTAGGAAAAATATTACTTTCTCTCAATAAATAACATTTGAATATGCCTTATTTTAAGAAACTTTTAATCATTACAATTTCAGAGGTAATAATCATTAATATACTTTATGGGTGGCTCAGTGGTTAGCACTGTCACTTCACAGCAAGAAGATCGCTGGTTCGAGTCCCCTGCTGTGTGGAGTTTTCATGTTCTCCCCGTGTTGGCGTGGGTTTCTTCCGGGTTCTCCAGTTTCCCCCACAGTCCAAAGACATGCGCTGTAAGTGAAATAAATACAACTAAATAGGCTGAGTGTATGTGTGTGAATGAGTGTGTATGGATGTTTCCCAGTACTGGGTTGCAGCTGGGAGGGCATCCGCTGTGTAAAACATATGCTGGATAAGTTGGCATTTTATTCCGCTGTGGTGACCCCTGATGAATAAATGGGCTAAGCCTAAGGAAAATTATTGAGTAAAGTAGGCTATAGGCTATTTATATTTTTGTTAGTTGTGAAAATATGTTTAGGCCTACTGTCTTTAAAGCAGCTATTTTTTATTGTTAACAGTTTATAATATTCTAATTGATAGAATAAACAGGTTACCTTACATTTAATATTTATTATTTACAGTACCAGTCCAGAGTTGAAAGAAGTCTCATACACTCAACAAAGCGGCATTTATTTGATAAAAAAAAAGGTAAATAAGTTTTTAGTGTGGATATATTTCAAAACCCAAACTATTAATGTGATTCAAATTTGAATTATCAGTATCATTACTCCAGTCTTCAGTGTTACTTGATACTTTAGAAATCATTACGCTTATTTTCTGCCGTGTTGTGATCAATTCTAATTTTTATTATCACCAGTGTTCTAAATGATAAGACTGTTTGATGAATATATAATTTTATTGTAACATTATGTGTTATAATTACATTATTATCATGATTAATACATTAATTCATTTTCCTTTGGCTTAGTCCCTGATTTATCAGGTGTTGCCACAGTGGAATGAACCACCAATTACTCTGACATATGTTCTATGCAGCTGATGCCCTTCCAGTCACAACCCAGTACTGAGAGTACACTAACTCATGAACCCACAGTGCTGGGAAACACCCATACACTCTCTCATTCACACAAATATCTTTCCACATACACTGTGGCCCCTGTCATTCACCCACAAGTTAAAAAAGGTGCAAGATGTGTTTGGCTCGATTTGTTGCTATTTTCAGACCAACGCAACCCTAATTGTCATGTTTTGCGCCATGTTGTTTAAATAGCAAATCCATTTGCGCCGCTTTGTGGACTCATGGGTGTGCCGGTCTAAAAAGGAGGGGTGTTAAGGTGCATTGTTGGCACGCTGCTATTTTGAGGAACTGAAATAAACTGCACCATTGACCAACTGATAGCTGGTCTAAAGTCCAGCACAGAGTGCGTTAGTTATGGGCCTATGCAGGTCAAAACGCCTACACATTGCCTAATTCACACAGGATGTAGAGCAATACACAAATATTATTACATATGAAAAAAATTAAAGGTTTAAAGTGTGAAAAAATTATAAAAACTACTGCCTCCATGCCTTCTTCAGTTTATTCATGACAATTTGCATTTGTATAATATTATTATCAGTATTATTTATTATATGCATATTTATATATGTTTTAATAAAAACAAGTTTAAATTTCTCCACCTGTTGGGTTTTGGAGACATGTGCATCACCAAAGGGGCATAAGAATAGGAGGTGTGTTTGGATATAACACACTATACGTTTTTTTGACCACACTTCGTTATTATTGTTCATTTATTCCTTTGCTGGAAATTAGAACTGAATTTAGAAATAATTTTGAAACAAATCTTTGCACTTAACAAATGAAATTAAATGTGTAGGCTAATGGATTTCTTCAGGTGAGTGCGTACAACACTGTTTCCTTATCAACGAAAGTAAAAGAGCAAAGTGAAGAATAAAATTACACTAAAGAGAAAGTAAAGAGGCTGAATGGAGGAGGCTCGTTCTTTATCCTCGCGCTGCAGATGCTCTGTTTAACAGTTTTCTCGCAAGTGAAGCATTCAGTTTTTCCACTTACAAAGTCTGTCATGTAAATAGCAAATGCACCATGGCACGATCCAATTTACTCTTAAAGGGAATGTGAGATGAGACTCTGATTGGTTTAATGCACGTTAGGCTCAAAACACACTCATAAGTTAACTTATTAAGAGAATAAGCACAACCCTGTTAGACCATGCACCAGGGCGCAAATCGTATTTTTCCGTCCTTAAAATAGCAAGAGTGGATTTGGACATGCCCTTAATGCTTTTGCGCCATGCACTTTATATATATTCATTCATTCATTCATTTTCTTTTCGGCTTAGTCCCTTTATTAATCTGGGGTCGCCACAGCGGAATGAACTGCCAACTTATCCAGCACATTTTACGCAGCGGATGCCCTTACGGCCGCAACCCATCTCTGGGAAACATCCACACACACTCATTCACACTCATACACTACGGACAATTTTAGCCTATCCAATTCACCTGTACCACATGTCTTTGGAGTTGTGGGGGAAACCGTAGCACCCGGAGGAAACCCACGCGAACGCAGGGAGAACATGCAAACTCCACACAGAAACGCCAACTGACAGAGGCAACAGTGCTAATATATATTTTCAAAATTAATAACTATTTGAAATCATCACATTAGAATGATTTCTGATGGACGGCGTGACACTAAAGACCAGACTAATTCTGAAAATGTGTTTTATTAATTACAGGAATAAATTAAATCATCAAATATTTTAACATACAAAACAAATGTTCAAATAGAAAAACATTTCACAATATTACTGTTTTAATGTGCACGACTTGGGTAAGAAGAGACTTCTTAAAAAGTATTATATGCATAAATATTTGAGTAATGGCTTCTGCACAGATAGTAAAAATAAGAATATAAGTAACAAAGTAAAAGTATTCATTTAAGTATATTTCTGAATTGTCTTCTCTTACAGTTCAAATGTTTCTTACTTTTTTATTGAGTATGTAGTATTTTGAATTCTAAGAAAGTCAGAGGCCAAAAAAATTGTAATGAGATGGAATCTTTTGGTGCTGACCCGTCGGCGGTGGGGTAATGAAGACTCTCTCAAAGTCAACAGTTCAGAAACTCCTTTGTCCTCCTAAAAGAGTCTTTAATTTTTAACACAAACTTGCACTTAGGTATGCATGAACTTTGCTAAAATCCGAAGACATGTGTATAATAGGGCCGTAATGGATGGCGGCCACGCGCTCTGTCTAATGATGTCAGGTTTTTCCGCCGGGCCCCTGATTGAGGAGGGCCTAATGTAAATTTAATTTGGAGTGATGTATGGGGGGAGGGGGGTGCGAGATGGCCTTGTCCCGGCAGTATGGATGGGCGTGCGTTGTGTATGTGCGAAGAAAAGGTTCAGTGAGGCCCAATGGACTCTTTTGGGAGCAGCTGGATTCTTGTTTCCCTGGCCTGTCAACAGAGCCTCCTTAACCAGGATTGATAACGTTGGTCAGCTTGCTAATCCGCACAAACCCTTTCTACGCAACGTTTACCCCGCACAATGTGGAGGGGAGGTACTGTTGCATTTGGTTACCAATGGGAGGGCAATGTTTTACTGCTATGAGGCAAATCGCACCCTTTTATTCTGTTCCCAGGTCCCTCGCTCTCCTCTGTCACTCTTCCTCCTCCTTTTCTTCATAAATGAACTGAGTGAATGCTAAGTCAATGTTTCAGTATGGCTTATTGCCATCATTATTATTCCTATTACAGGCCTTTGTTGTATTCGCTGGACTCTGATTGTCCAGATTGTTTGCATTTATTTGTTCAGAAGATGAATGTGGACTCATTTGGACTTCATTGATTGAAATTTGAAGGCAATCTGGTCAACTTGTGTTTTAAGGTCACAAACACTAATGGGCTGTAAAAATAAATATATGTGCTATTAAAATAATATAGGTTTCAGGAAACATAATAATATCATTTGAATGCTAGATTATCTAAATTCAGAACTTATCTACATTATGTAAGCACTTTTCATGTATGTATCAAGTATGTGAATTAAATTTATTGTCTTAAACTGTTTAAAAAAAACTGAATATAGTCAGTGTATTATTATTATTATTATTATTTTTTCATTAGTTATGAAATTGTAAGTTGTAAGTACACCCCATTTTGAATATGAATACTTTTAACCATTTCTCAGTGAATATAGGAAATGCATTTTGGTGCATTTAAACAAAACAGATTTATTAAACAGATATATTTATTAAAATAATATTTTAGTCAGTAAACATAAGTAGAAATTGAAAGAAAAGACAATCAAATTCAAGCAAAATATTGCAAACTAAATTTTTCAATTTTTGATTTTCCTCTTTATAAAATTTGTATTTAATATTTTCTATAACAGATCAATTTGGGTGTAATAGTTTTTGGACCGAGGGGTGTACTTATATATGCTGAGCACTGTATGCATGTATGCATGTATGTATGTATGTATGTATGTATGTATGTATGTATGTATGTATGTATGCATGTATGCATGTATGTAAGTAACTTATTTTCATTTAATTTAAATTACAATAGCTCAAATAAACTAACTTTAATAATAACAACTTTATAAATCATTAAATGTTGCTAAATAACAGCAACTAGATAAATAAATAAATAAATAAATAAATAAATAAATAAATAAATAAAAATGACAAAAACACAACAATTTTTCCAAAACTTTAACTAAAATAAATTGGAAATTTGGGGCAGCACGGTAGCGCAGTGGGTAGCATGATCGCCTCACAGCAAGAAAGTCGCTGGCTCGAGCCTCGGCTGGGTCAGTTGGTATTTCTGTGTGGAGTTTGCATGTTCTCCCCGTGTTAGCGTGGGTTTCCTCTGAGTGCTCTGGTTTTCCCCCCAGTCCAAAGACATGCGCTATAGGTAAATTGGGTAAGCTAAATTGTCCATAGTGTATATGTGTGATTGAGTGTGTATTTCCCGGTGATGGGTTGCAGCTGGAAGGGCATCCGCTGTGTAAAACATTTGCTGGATAAGTTGGCGGTTCATTTCGCTGTGGTGACTCCAGATTAATAAAGGCACTAAGCTGAAAAGAAAATGAATTAAAATGTAAAATTTAAAACATATCATTAGATAATGTTAGTTAATGTAGTATCATATCTCTATTATATCAATGTAGCATCACATATAAATGCTTGCTATATGTAAACATACTTAAATGAGTAATGATAAAATATACAGTGATACATTGATTAAACAAGAACAAAATAGATTTAATGTTTTTTCAAATTGCATTTCACAGCAGCTAAAGACCTCATTTCCAGTTTATCCCCAAAAACATCCCACCGTTTTCAATTTCCAATGACATCACCGTCACACTAAAGTAGCGTTTGAGTGAATCTGTGTGATGGCAGTGAGCCCGGAGCTTTCGCCCTCAGATTCCACTTTTATTATCCTTTGTGTTTAACTAAGCATTGAATGAACACTGGAGCTAATTCCAAATTCCCTTTGTCATCATCATTTTCAGCAAGAAGTCGAGTAATAGATGCTCAGAAGAGCCTCATAGCAGGACAAAATGAATCGTGGACATTATTCATCAGTTGGAAAGGCAAGCGTCCCCAGATCCAATTATATATATTCATTAAGTGATAATGATATCATGGTCTTTTAACTGGGAAGAAAAGAGTGTAATTGAATAATAACAGTTGTACAGTCCCAAGGGAGAGGCTCGAGAGACTGACCCCGCGGGGCGGACGAGTGGAAGGGGGGATTGATGGAATTCTATTACCCCGCTGATAGATTTATTATGAAGAGCTGAGTGGACTTGCTGCTCCACTTTGTCACTCACACTAATCAGCCGCTGAGGGTTTGGAGTGAGGGATGAGAGCGTGTTCTGACTGTCCCGCTTTTGACAAAGACAAGGTTAGGAGAGGATGACAGACATGCTCCCCTCCCCAGATTCGTCCTCTTGTCCCCTGGTCCCATCACAAATGGGCCAGCTGAGCTTCTCGACCTCCTGGGCGAGCCCTCATTTGTTTATTAATGGGCGACATGTGAACCAGCATAAGGACATGTGTCACGCAGAGCAACAGTCAGCCGGCGAGACGCTGTGTCGGGGATGGACATTTTTAAATGCTCGGGAAAAAAGAGGAGACATGCTCTTTTTAAGCATTGGGCCGAGAGAGGCATGTGGCGTGAGTGCTAAAAAAAAAGCTGACATAATGGTGGACAGGGATGAGTTTCATTGCACGTTTTAGGTTGATTTTTGTAGGCTTTTGTTTTCATTGCCTTTGTTCTCCAAAGGTTTTAGAATAGTATAGCAAAATGATCATTTGGGTGGTTAGTTTATAGTTAGTTAGTTAATATTCATTACTTTGTACATTATCAATCATTATTTTTCAGTATATATATATACAGTGCTCAGCATAATTGAGTACACCTCATTTTGAAAATGAATATTTTTATCCATTTCTCAGTGAATATGGGTAGTATATTTTGGTGCATTTGAACAAAACAGATTTATTAAACAGATATATTTATTAAAATAATATTTTTGTCACAGAACATCTTTAGAAATGGAAATATAATACATTTAAATTCATGCAAATTATTGCAAAAAAAAAAAAAAATACAAACTACAACATTTCAAAAAAATATATATATTTGTGTCTCTTGATTTTTGCTATTTTTAAAAATTGTATTTTATATTTTTCCCTAACATATAAATTCATTCATTTTCTTTTCGGCTTAGTCTATTTATTAATCCGGGCTCACCACAGCTGAATGAACTTATCCAGCACGTTTTTACGCAGTGGATGCCCTTCCAGCCGCAACCCATCTCTGGGAAACATTCACACACACTCATTCACTACGCACAATTTAGCCTACCCAATTCACCTGTACCGCATGTCTTTGGACTATAGGGGAAACCGGAGCACAAAGAGGAAACCCACGCGAACGCAGGGAGAACATGCAAACTCCACACAGAAACGCCAACTGACCCAGCCGAGGCTCGAACCAGCGACCTTCTTGCTGTGAGGCGACAGCACTACCTACTGCGCCACTAACATATAAATTTGGGCTACTAATTTTTGAAACATTATCGTAAGTTATTTTGTTAGATTAGCTCCAGATTTGGCTTCAGTACTGACTAAACTAATGTATATGCACAAATATAATATTGTAAAGCATCCAAAATAAAATATTAATTTAAATGAGTGATTTGTAAGGGGTGTACTCATATATGCTGAGCACTGTATATGTGTGTGTGTATGTGTGTGTGAGGTACATATACATTATGCACCTCTTATTATTTAGAATAGTAATATATATGCATTTATTTGTTCAGAAGATGAATGTGGATTCATTGGTTGCTATATTGAGATTTGAATGCAAATTGGTCAAATTGTGTTTAATTGTCACAAATACTAATGATACGATAGGTTGATAAAACAAGACTATCAATCATTTTATGGACATCTTATCATTTATAATGATAATATATATGCTTAATTTGCATCTATTTGCATATTAATATTTATATTATTTTATTTGTTTGATTGATTTTTTAAATAATGTGGTATATGAATCTGAAGTTTTACCATTGTGTCAGGCTCTTATGCATGTTTTTGGTCAGTAATTTCACTTTAATGGCAATAAAAGAGTTATCAGTCAATTATTAAAATTTCTTTTTTATGCCATTAAATATGAATATTTTGATATGAATATTTTCATATCATATGAATATTTTAGACAGATTTTTATATACTTAACATAGTTTTTTTACACCACAATATTTTAGTGAGATTTATGATTAAAAGAAAATAATTATTTTTAAGTAACAATGTGGATTTTTATTTTATTTTAAGATAAAGTTTTAAGATTAGTTAAGATAAACGTACCTTTAAAGGAAGAGTTATAGAAAATACATATTTAATGTACTTTAATTACGATTTTGCATTTGTGTTTCTTAGCAACCAAATATATATATATATATATATATATATATATATATATATATATATATATATATATATATATATATAAATTAAACATTTAATCAAACAAATATATGCAGTGTGCAGTGCTCAGCATAAATGAATACACCACTTACAGATCTCCCTTTTAAATTAATATTTTCTCAAGGATGCTTTACAATAATATGTTTGTGCATATACATTAGACTAGTGCATAAAGCCAAAGCTGGAACTAATATAACATAAAAAAAAAAAAACCCTTGAGATCACAATCCTAAATCAGTATGTCGATATGAATATTTTGGGTAAAATATAAATAAAAAAATTATATAGAAAAAATCAAGAGACATAAAAATTATACAATTTAGTCGAAAGTTTGTAAATGGATAAAAATATTTCAAAAGGGGGAAGAGTTTAATGTGTATTCTTAACACTAAATAAACATGAAAAATATAATTACTGCAATTTTTAAAAGAATCTTATATCTTTTCAGTCCACAAGTGCAGGTTTTTTGCAGCCTTTATCATACTGTGTGTGATCCCTAGTGCTGGATTTCGATTGATGGCAACATCTCAAGCACTTCATTATCATGACAACTGCTTTGAGAGGCCTTCCGAGTCTAATTTCTTTCGTCCAACTTGCACTCTTGAACAGATGAGGATAACACAACACCCCTTGAGGACTTAATGCTCAAGGAGCAGAGGATAATGATGATGATTAGTAGTGCTTATGTGCTTTATTTCAAGAGAGGGCCATATCGACACATACTTGGGAGCAGAATACATTCCTACAAATTTTGAGGGAAAAAACTGTCATTAAAAAACAAAACAAAACATTTTTCATTTTCTTAATTCTTGATGTCACAAGGCAAGAAAAAAAATCACAACCATGCCTTTATAGAATATATTTCAGGCTGCAAATGAAAAAAAAATCTTTCATCAAATATCTGCAAACTTTCCTGTCAGCTGTAAGACATTAGTGTGCGAGTGTCTGTGTTTGATGTTTCATACAGTAATCAGTGTGTACCAACACCTCCCTTGGAAAGTGGAGTCTATCATTCAAAAGCCCAGTTTAAACATTTGTTGCCTTTGATAAAAACATCATTTATTTTCCACCAGCTTTCTGCTACACAAAGATAAATATTGTGAAGCTCTATAGGCATAAATAATTGATTTATGGTAAACAACAAAGGCTATTCAGTCGGTTCACATGGACACTCAGCTTTTTGTTTTGAGACATTGTACAATTTAGCAGTGTGTATAATAATGTTTATGCTGGCGGGATTGCAATTAACATAGGAAACATGCAGTTTACTTTTAAGGCTGGTTCTGGTTAAAAGACCATCGGTGCTCTGGTTTGTGTTTACCTACAATGAGGAAGAACTTTAAATGTGCTTAATCTTTGGTTCTCAGACTGTATGAATCAATTCAATCATTTCCTGTATTGACTTGATGTCACACGGTTGCTCTTGACTAATTTTGGTGAATGGGATCTTGCTGCTAAAGAAATAACGTGTCAACATCAAACATAATCACTTATTAATGCTGATGTTCCTTACACATTTCATACATTCCTAATCACTAAATAAATTATTTCATGCAGTTTTACAGATTTTAAAACTGATGGTTTATAGCTTAAAGCATCATCAATACACTTTAAAGTTAATTTGCTTTGTAATATGTGAATGTATGTTTTGAATCAGCAGTTTTGGGTGAATATACAGTTTTTTCAGTGGAGGAACAGATCTGATTTTATTAAAATATCTTAATATGTGTTCCAAATATCTCATAGGGCTTTGAAATGACAAGAGTTTCAGTAAATCATAACAGAATATTTATTTCGAGGAGAACTAACCATTTCAATTTCTAACCCAATATGTGTTACATAGTGACCTGCATTGTAGAAATTAACACATATGGGATCTTTTTCTCACTGGCTCTTGCTTGCACCTGGCTCAATTTTTACATCCTCTGTCTTCCCAGCTGAAGTGGATCGATACTAAAGAATGGCTGTGCCTCGATGGCATGTAATCATCTTGTTGGCTGCTTTGACACTGATCCTCCATTATAAGCCAATGAAGCATGCTGGACAGACATTACATGGGGACTGTTCTCACTGCTGTCGAAGGTAAAAATGAAGGCCATACTGAACGATGTTTCTGAAGTAAAAGAAAATAAATAACCCAAACTTTTAATTGCTTTCATTATTTAAAGTTATTGTGAAAACATGCCTTTTTGAACTATCGGTACAGTAGCTCACTGCATGTCTTTCTTGCCTAACGGCTGGTGATGCTTTAAGTCTCATCAGAGCTGACAAGATTAGAGAACTGGTATCCCCATGGGTGCCTATCACTCTTCTGAACTCTCCAGGTTCATTCCTCTAATCATTCTTCATGGAGCCTTAGTCCTGTGCTGCACAGGCAAAATGTAGAGCCCCTAACCTCACCTGAGGGAACAAGACCAAAGACACAGTGGTCTCAGTGTTTGCACCTCTGAGCTTATTGCCTACTCTGACCCTTCTCCCACCATGTCTGCCTGACCCCAGGAGTGCCCCAAACTTCTTCCAAACCTTTTAACCATACATAACCCCCCATGTCCCTTTCCATTCAGTTTACCTCTCCTCCTACAGGGCTCCATGCTGAAAATGCCACAGGACCGAGGATAGAGCCTTGCGGGACACCGTCTGGAACCGTCTGAGCACTGTCACGGCTGTTTGCTATCTCCCTGCAGGCACGTTGGTGCTTGGATGAATGAGGTAATGAGATTTAAGTTCTCTAATGGAAGATCATTGGCGTGGGAGGGCTTGGAGAGCAGTGTCTGGATTACACTAAGCAGAAGTTAATGATGACAGTAACTAACCAATTGCAATGCACTCATCAATCACATTCCATCAGTTTTTTTGGACAAGCATAGATAACTGCAACTTGTGCATAAGCTAAATGCCTTCAGTCCAAAAAAGTTCATTCTGGTCCTTTGATTGATATTTCTTATAGCACATCTAGAACGCTTTTAGGTTTTACCGTTTGAGTAATTATATTTTTACAGCAGTGGGATAAAGTGATGTCTGGATCAGTAAAATTGATTAAATCACTATTTATTCAAACGTGATGTATTGTGTAAGTGGTGTGTGCATCTTTTTAATGTGTTCCAAGGATTCAGTTGTGGTAATGAAATAAAAAATGCATACTACAAAATGCACAGGGAAATGATTATATTGCAGAATATTTTTAGTAAGTTGTAGTTTGCCTTTTTCCCCAAAAAGTTCAATCAAGCTTTCATCTTCTCAATATTGCATGTTCCCAATGTTTTGATTGTTTAATTAAACTTGTAGGGTCAATAAAATAAAATATTAGAATACTATCTTCACTTTAAATTAAAAAATAGTAAATAAAATAGAATAATAAATAAAATATAAAAACAAGAGATATGTGTGTGATTGTTTTATCCCTTTCGCCCGTGTCTCTCAGTGCATAAGAGATTTTCTCAGTACACAGATTTATTACAATCACTTGCGATAAAGCAAAATGTCGTAGGTCCAACACATCGCTTAAAGCATACATTAGATCTAATTTTGTCTCATGGAATTGAGGTCATTGATGTAGACATTATACCACAAAGTGATGACATAGCAGATCACTACCTCTAACTATATAAGCTGTGTTTACCTGAAATTAGCAGATCTGCACAGATACATCGCCCTGGTAGAACTATCGTCCCGTCCACTAAAGACAAATTTACGAATAACTTACCTGATTTTTCTCTATTTCTAAATGCACCCGCAAATGACCTTGATGTAGTAACTATCATTACGGATGCTATCTTCACTAACACACTAAATATTGTGGCACCCATCAAATTAAAAAAGGTTAGAGAGAATAAAACTACACCATGGTATAACAATCATACACTCTAAAACAGCAACTCGTACCCTTGAATGTAAGCGAAAAAAAAACTAAATTAGAGGTCTTTACAATAGCGTACAAAGCTATAGGGAGGCTCTAAAATCTGCCAGGACTGATCACCTCCCTAAACTGATAGATAATAATCATAACAATTCTAGATTTTTATTTAACACAATTGCTAAATTGACAAATAATCGGTCATCCTTGGAACAAAATGTCCCACCGCTAATTAGTAGTGATGACTTCATGAATTTTCTCAGTGATGAAATAGAAGGCTTCAGACAGAAAATAAAAGCAAACGGCAAACATTGGCATACAACTCAATTCGTAAATCCTTTTATTCAGACGCCATTTGTCTTCGGCAACAGCTCAACCTCCTTTTGACTCCTGCAAAGACATGAGCTACATTTCAATTGCAAGATGAGTGACACAGAAATATCTAGCTATCAGGATAAAGTAATGTATTCTCCAGATAAGTACCAGCCCCGAGGTTGCACCCCACTCTCGCCTCCTGAGACTGGTGGCATTGCTCCCTTCAGGTACAAGCAGTAACAGGCTTTAATGTCATTTAGCTGCAGGGTGGCCATCTCCTTATTGCCTCATGAATCCTTTTCCAAATGCCATAACATTTCCCGAAAAGCCCCCACTTTTTAAATCCAATAATTAGAAATGTCTATTTAAAGTTCACTGCTTCCGCTCCGATATCAATTAAAAGCCATTTGAAGGTGATCAGTATCAATTGTCAACAAATTAAATCCATGCAGTTAAGGTGGCTAAATGTAAGGAAACACATTCATCTTTTGTGGAAGGTCTGATGAATGCTTAGGACCATTCATTTTTTTATCTGCTGCTTTGCAATATAAATTTCATTAGTGTTTTAATGCCGGCTTTCCACACCAACAACAATCATGCAAATTAAGTGGTTTAATTTGCTCGTTATTGTAGTATGGACACAGTAGTTTCAAGAAATTTTGTTTTGTTGGACAGAAAATTGTAATAACAAAATTAAAACAGTGCTTCTCCTATTTAGAGAAAAATAAAACTAATTCTGTGTGTGCCGTTTTTATTGAAATGTTGTTATTATTTATTATTATGATTACTAAAAAGGAAGGAAACGTCTTATTATACTTGAATAGATTCATGTGTCTATAGTTATTTTATTAGGGAGCATTATTAGGTTTGATAATGATCTGTCAGTGTTGCACAGGAAGTTGATCATTTTTCAAAGGAAGCAAAAACCTTATTGTTTGGGATCCACCATCTGCTTTTCAATGGCTTTTTCAGCATCCATCTTCTTGGGGAAACACAGTGGTCTCATTGAAGGCTGATTAGAGACTGAACGGCAATCAATTATGTATACCTATTGTAAATCATTTTATTTTTTGGAGTGCTTGAATATTACATACCACATGAATCAAGTTACCATTTGGCAAAAGATGAAATCCAAAGGGTTGGCATGACATTTGGAGCGGATATCCCGATAAAATTTTTGTCATCGCTGTGGAGTCATGTTGATGTGAGGTCTGATTTGATTAGGTGCCCAGATGCTCTTTCCTCACATATTTGTTGTTCAGTCAAGGAGCAACACATTTGCAGTGTGTCAATGAACGCTTTGGTGTTTTTCTAATTGATATTTTGTGCTTGAGTGTGTCCTGTCGTGTCTCCGTCTGAGGGTTCGCACTGAAGCACGGAAAAAGCAGCCTGAGGTGTCACCTCTAATAAAACATTTATATCCACAGGGAAAAGCATGTCCAGTGTTGGCGACCAGAGCAAACTCAGGATTGGCAGAGGGAGGTCCTTTTGAAGTAAGTGTTTTGAAGGCGGGAAGCAATGGTGTTCATTGTCTGGGAACATCTTGCCCCCCTACACCTCCCACCTCCCATCCCACCGCATGGGGGTAAGCGTTAAAGTCTCACAGTGGTAGCAGTAACTTCAAAAGCTGTCCCATGAATGGGGCTATGTGACCCCTGCCCACTACCAGCAGCTAAATTGGTAGATAAAGAATCAGGGTAATTTGTATCGACTCAATAAGTTACTATGTGGCCAAACAGGAAGGTCATGACTTCATGCCGCAACCGAGACCCCATGGCAACCGGACATCAATGTAACATCAGTTCTCAAAACAGACTTGATACACTGTCAACAAGGAGCAATTGTGCAAATAATATCAGCCCTGATAGCGATATAGCAAGGGGGGCAACGGGCAAAAGGAGGAAGTGGCGCTATTTTCTGGGCATCTGCATATGTTTGTTTGAGAGAACGGCTTTCAGCATGAGATCATAGCCGGATGGACGGAAAAGGGGTGGGTGGGTGCGACGGAGACAGATATGACCCTCTTTGGCCCTCATGGGAATGACAGGGGAGCGGTATTCCCCCTCGGTCCCGCTCAGTTTGCTCAGCTCAACCAAAATTCTCTGAGCATTAAAATCAATGTTGCCATTGTTAGGCCAAACAGTGCATTCTGACCATAGCCAATGCAAAGAATTCCCGAGGCCTTGTCCCGATGGTCCACTGGGACTTACAGATTCGATTATGAGAATGGCCAAGGTTGTCTTTCACCCCCTCTGAAGAATAGGCTTCCTTGTTCCTGTCTGGGACAATGGTGTTTCTAAGTGCCATGTGAAACTTGCTGAACTTTGTGCAATAATTCAAGCCTTTGATTCGACAAATGTTTTTGTGCCGTCCTCCACATCTGCAAATACCTCCGCGTTTTGTGTCTGAGAATAATGTGGCTCGGAGGTTTTTTCACCCCCTTGCATATGCGCTGAAGAGAAAATAAAAAAAGAAAAGGAATGGAAACGAAGAATTGAAAAGGTGCGGTAGAAAAAGTTGGGCACGTACATAAGTTTTGCTATTTGGCTTTTGTTGTTTGAATTAAAATAAAGGTTTCCTTCTTTGCTGTCACAATCCATTAGAGGCGGCGAGGAGCTGCTATCACTGCGCAGGCTGGTTCTCCTGGAACTGGGAGTGAAGCTGACGGTGTGTGGAAACTAACACGGGCACTGCGCTGTGACCGTGTCACCTGCAATCAGCGCCAGCACCCGGCCAGATTAATCATGACAGTAGGCAATATTTCCAACATTATTAGAAGAGAAACCTAATATTTTGGGACATCAGGGATCCGGGTTCTGGTGTCCATCAAAGTGAGAGCCTTCATTTTATGCTCCGTGGATGGGTAACCTCGGCACTTAACCCCTTTTAGATATTCCATCTCTCTCCTCTCCTGTCTTTCAGAGCTGAGCTCAGCCCACCTTGGAGAATAAGAGATGTCTGGCTACAGTTATGCATTCAGTCAGCCCGTAGTATCCACACCTATTATGCCACATTTTCCGACAGCAAAATAAGTGATCGTAAAGTGATCTGAAAATAATGTCCCAGCACGCTGAACACCTTTAAGGTGCTTGGCTGCAGACCAAAGGGCTGCAAGAAGTGAAAACAAAAATGGCAGCCTAGTGTATTGTATTGTATCTAAATGATTTTAAGCATTCGAAAGGAGGAAGCGATAAACACCCCAAACAGCAGATGACATTCATCTGTGTTTCTGCATTTGCTCTATTTTACAAGTTGTTAATATTATTTAATGCATTAGGTATCATTATTTAACTATGAAAAATATTTCTTATTAATGTGAATCATCATTCCTTTATATGCTAGAATATTTTATCTTTGTTAATGGGTCAAAGACATCAATATATTTAAAGCGTAATACAGTTTTAATTATGTATGCTGTCCCCCTATAGATTATAATGTTTCTGTTTTCCGCTGAATAGGGATGATTTCACCCATATTTTGGCATTTTATTCGCTGAACACTATGACTAGGACACCAAAATTACCCTAATGAAATGTGAATGATAATATTATTATTATTATTATTATTAATAAAAAATAATACATTTCTTATTTATATTTATTATTAAGTAAAATAAATACATTAAATCTGGTAAAATAATACCACTATAAAACATTTTTATTAAAAATGTCTGTGTATTTTTTGTCTATCTTGTTCTCAAGAAGTGCCATTTATTTAATTGTCTTTTTTTTTTGCCTGCGCGTAATCTATAAGAGGTAATGTATTCATTGATCTGTCTCTCTCACCACGCAGTGCAGCTCAGTGGCTGTTTTCAAGCCAGCACATGTTTGATTTGTCTGGCACAGGACGCTTTGTGCACCAACGTGTGACTGTTCATTAAGGAGACTTAGTGTGTGTAATACACCATAGCGTTTCCCCATTTATTTAATTTGTAAGGCTCTGACATCAATTGTTGAGCTTCGTTTGCCCAGTCGTGGCATCAGATGTCAGTGTTAATAAGATAGTGGAGCTGTGTGTGCGTGTGTGTGTGTGTAAAGATGCAATTGCATGTGTGCTGGGCTTGGTTGTGCAAGGTAAAACTGTGAAAACAGTTAATTTCGACTGCTTTGTCTGAAAAGATACATAAAGACATTCATTCCAGGCCGTTCTGCCTTTAGAAAAATGTGTTGAATGCAATATAATCTCCATTTCCTCAGACATTTGAACTCTATCTATATGTGTGGCAGACTTTTGCCTCTTGGGCCATTTCCCACATTCTTTGCCTGGGTTTTAGGACAAGACATTTATTGACCAGTCACATATTCTGTCCTTTTAGATTTCTATCAGCCTTTTATGCACAACAGGCTCGCGTTTTAAAACGAAACCCCATTTGAATAACTGGGGACAAAAGGATGGTCTAAATCAGACAGCAGCCTTCTATGCGCTGGAAAACATGACTTCACGGCACACATCCTCATCTAAAGCCTGGACTCTTTTATCCTTCACATTGGCTCTAACCATAAGCGCGCCTAGAATTTGATTAAAATGAACAAACACAATGGCCAAAGGTCTGTGGTGCACACTGGAGACTAAATGGCATGACTCAGAACTCAAACGTATTCGGTCACAATTAAGAAGCTCTTTGTCACGGACAGAAAAACACCCTGATGGTGAGTTCAACCCACCCACTCACAGGTCCAAGCATAATTCATGTGACAATGATGCCCATTATACTCTTGTTATGGCAACTCTGGGGAAAGGATGTTCTAACAAATAAGATGGTTAGCTTGTACCTTAAAAAAAGGAGGGAAAAGAAGGATAATTCTGTCGAATGATATATTTGTACCCACGCACTTTGAGTCACCTCACAAAAGATCCAGTGTTTTCTAATCTCAGCAGCTGGGCTCAAACGGAGAAACTTGGAATGCTTTGTAGGCTATGGAGGAGAATTTATTCTTTGTGGAGTTTTGTGAAGTGTGTTTTACCATACGCCTTTGCACAGGCTGTCAGACATTTGGAGTAGCAACAGGCTAAAGAAAGTTTGAATAGATTAGCAGAGTTATTGCAAATCTGCAGCCCACTAATGGTTTAATCAGTGGGCTGCAAATAGAGACTTTGTTCTGACAGGCCAGAAAGGTGAATGCTGGTTTAATGAGAAGCTTTGTATGCACAGTCTTAACCTCTCTGGGGGTAATTGATGTGTTATTTGCCTTGATTTTATTTTCTGGAAGTAGTATTTTTGTAAGGATACTAATGCAATTGCACATTTCATTTGAAATATTCAGCTTAAATGTTTTCGTTTATATACATCTTGAGTAGGGATTATTTTATTTGGTTAATTTGGTTTTCTGTGACTTGTTTTACGTCCATTTTTTAAATAAAGCACCTTTTATATTAGTAAAAAAAAAAAAAACTTGCAGTTATCCCAGCAGACACACAGTGTCATAAGACATTAATATTATTTTTTTAGATTTAGGTCATCAGCGTTAAAGGACAATGTTATTTTGACAAACAATAATGACGTGAAATGACGTTGATATAGTGTTGATTTTAGGTTGTGTTGGAAAGTGACCAAAATCCAATGTCGAACCAGCGTCTTAAACCCAACGTCATATTGACATCAAATACTGGCATTTATTCATCAGGTATGGCAACCAAAATCCAACATCTGATAAATGTCATATTGGGACTGGGCAATTAATCGAAAAGTAATCGAAATCGACATTCAGAACCTATAATCGATCTTATTTTTCCAATGACTTTCTCTACCATGTGTGGAGTCAAATGACCCTGCTCAGTTAAGGCTACTTTACACTTCTGCGTCAAATGCATGAGTATGGTCTGCGCAGCCTTCCTGCGGTCACACACCCGTGCACCTCTCAAAAAATTTAACTACACATCGCAAGTTTGCACTACATTGATGATGATTGGAAGCTGCGCCAGAGATGGCATATTTTCCATTACAAGAAAATGATTATTTACATTAAAAATATTTGTTTACAGAAGATTCAAGAAATGTACTGCTAAAATATTATTTACAGGATATACAAGAGTTATTTTATTTAGAAGAGATACTGATAGTAATACTGATAGACATAGATAGTAAATAGTGTGTGTTTCCTTCAATTATTTTAAAATCATTCAAAAATCTCTCGTTTGTAATATGACCATATTTACTTTACAAAACATGTTAAATAAATAAATAAAATAATCATTCATAAATCGAATTGAGTTAAAATGTTCAATTAATCAAGATTTAGATTTTAGGCCAAATTGCCCAGCCCTATGTCATATTGGTAACGTTCACATGTCAAGCTGTAACATCATTAGACGTTATAGTTTGTTGTTTTTAGGTTGTGTTGGAAAGCAATCAAAATGCAATGTCTGTTCCACGTTGGACATGAAAAAATAACATCTTGCAATTCTGACATTTCTTTAAATCAAGAAAAATAAACTTGCAAATGCATGTTATAAAGTCAGAATTATGCGATACAATGTCAAATTTTTTTTTTCAGATTTGCAAGACAACCTCGCAGATCTAAAAAAAAAAAAGGCAGAACTGTGAGTTACACAGTTTTAGGAAAGAATAACCAATAATTTAGGTATTTCAATTCCTTTCTCTTCATCTTTTTCAGCATTGCTTTCACTATAGCTGACCACCAAAGTCAACCATAGAAGAATGCTTTTTTTGTTGTTGTTGCAAAAACAGCTGCCCTGCATGTCGGGCAGTTTATTAGTTGAAATGCAGTGTAATAAGAGAGAGATCAAGAGCGACAACCCTCTTATTTAATAAAGCAAATGCTTTAACACAAAAGTGCAAAGCCTCAATCACTCTCCATCAAGATGTGAAAAATAGTTTTGTCTATCGACTGTCTGCCAATCGCGCATCTGCTCTTAAGTGAGTCGCCTTCATTGAGCCAAAGTTTGTGATCACATTTAAAGCAGTCACATTCCAGAGGAAAGAACCTCGCAGTGTCACATGTGTCATACATCTGTGAGCAATATTTCAGCTGAATTAGTATTGAATATTTGTCATGTGGGGATTCACACAGATGCGTGTTGACGTTGATTATGAAAATAGGCAAGCAATTTGATTAACTGCTCATATGACTACATATATGCGTCTGATCTTTTAGTCCAAGTACCTTGTGCTCGAAAGGTATTTGACTGAAAAAATTATTTAATTCTTAGTAAAGGAAGTTTTCTATGCTTTTGAAGAAAATCTATTTTATGAATGTTTTTTATGGGTGGTTTAGAATTTGTTTTATAAACCACAACTGTAAATAACAACTGTAAATAAATAAATAAATTACCTGAACATCGTTAGCATAAATGTTTACTTTGTATGGCCTAAATGTTGTTATTTTTTGACCATTCAATGATGTGGTTAAAAGTGATAATGTAAATACTACTACTACTACTACTACTACTACTACTACTACTAATAATAATAATAATAAAAAGAAGTCACACAATCCAATTAATTCTTGCAATTATCTCGGACGTAGACAGGCAATAAACAACAATAACTGTATTTGTCACAAGTATGAATTCCTGAATCCTGAAACAGTGTTCTTCACGGGTCTTTTCTTAGCATGGCATGTTGTGTAAATTGTTTCACAAAATTTCAGTGGCATCCTTGTCTCGTCTCTAATTGGTCGTCAGCAGCTGCCTGCAATATGAAACAAAAAACAAGCCTGTTTTAAAGTTATGTGTGGAACTTAATTTGGAAGAGATCAGGACTCTGTTGCTACAAGACTATTGCCCTGTTTATACCTGGAATTAAGATGCGTTGTGGTCGATTGTTTCATAAGCAGATGATGGAGAAACATTCTTGTTTACACTTAGTGTTTAATTCGAGCTACCAAAGACTGAAGAGTGCCTGCCTGAAAGGCTACCAGGTATTTTAAATTTTGTATATATGAATTAAAGGAGGCAATGGAAAGTAATATAGAGAACAACCATTTTTGTCAAAAGCTTATTAGGTTTGTGTAACAAGGACTAGTAAAAGAATACTGTACGTTTTGCATATTTTCACCCTCAGACCAAGTTTAAAATCCCATCATCAACAACACCTTCCACAGTGGTTGAAAGTGGGCAAGCTTAAAAGATTTCAGACCCTGTTTAACTTTGTCCAGTTGAAAACACATCCTCCTAATACCATGCCTTTGATTTATTATGGATTGCAGAAGAAATATACTAGAGTGCCTCATAAGTATGTTATGTGGCAGTCTATAATATCTTCTGAAGATTATTTTTTTTTATAAAAAGTGTTGGTATGATTAGTTAATGGGGTATTTAAAACTTTAAGAATATAAAAATACTACAGGCAGCTTTAAAAATGTTACAAATTTATTATGCTAACATTAAGCTCTTAAGAAATTTGTAAAATTAGCATTGCTTATGCGTGACACTTTAATTCCTGACGCCTAATCTGACATTATATCCCGCTGAAGCTACTTATTGACCAGAAGTCTGCAAGCATGATACAACTGTGCTTTTAGAATGTGGAAAAAATAAATAAAAGCACCTGTGGCATGATACAATTGCGCTGCTGAGATTAGTCAATTAATGCAAAAACACAAACATACAATGTAGGACTGTAGAGAGCATGTTGGGATGAAAACAAAGCCACAGTAGGAACGAATTATGAATTTTTTAGGCTGTTTATAAATAAAATCTGGATTCCTTTTAAGAACCCAAAATGAAAATGTTATTTGCATAGTGTATATTTATTTTTTATGTTTATATATTATGTTTATTTGTGTTGTATTTAATTACATGCATTCATTTTCAGTCAAGTTTCTTTAGATGCAAAAGCATCCAAAGCAAACGTTTAGAGTATGCAAAGTATGCAGTTTTGAGTTTTTTAAAAATTGATTAAATCTGTTGAGCAAAATATAAAGTATTGCTGATTTCTTTTACGACCGGTCACACTAAAACGTGTGATTTCAATTTATAAATGTTAAAATTCAGTTATTTCAGTCCGGGTATCCAAAAAAGCACAAAGAGAAACAATGTTCTTTTGAAGAGAGATTAAACAGGTCGGTATGTGTCATGATGCAGCTGTGGTTGTACACAGCAGATACACTTCACAGAAGGACTTTTGTTGAAACATTACTGTATTATGTTAATGTGATCAGAGAGCACACAGTTCTGGCGTAAATTGGTTTCAAAACCGATGGGCATCATACCTAAACTAATTATCATGTTTGGGAAACAAGTCTGTTGATGTGATGCAAAACATTTTTGGGATTGGACCTCAGGTCCATTTGCAGAGGCTGTGGATTAAAGTGTTAGTTTTGTGCACTTACCAAAATATTTTACTTCATATGACCTCAATGTATCTTTAGAAGCCACAGGTGCTTTTATTTATTTTTTCCACATTCTAAAAGCGTATCTAGCTGTTAACTTGCATTTTATGAATCACAAAGGACTACCGATTTAGCTAAAAAAGTTCTTTAATCTTCTGCTGAAAAAAGAAATGGTCTGAGGGTGAGCAGACTCACAGCAAAATTAAATTCTTTGGCAAACTATCCTTTTAAATATCTAATCCGGTAGTGTATATATGTAATGATGGGGTTAACAACAGGGGTCGGATCCAAATGCATCTTTTATTAGAGTAGTCAGGCAGGCAAGGTTCAATAGCAGATAGTAGCATAAAGATAATCCAGAGAGTAATCAGTGCAACAGGTGAAAGGGTTGAGACAGGTGGCAAAACAATCATAAACAGTAAATAAGCAAAGGGTCAAAAAAGTATGGCAAGACAATGAAATAGCATAGAAATGCACTACAGAGAAACAAGACTCTGAAACAAGACAGGTAAACTAAAACTGGTGTGTGACTGTAGGACATGATGGGATTTGTAGGTAAATGACAGGGAGTGTTCTCCAGCAGCTTGCATGGGCAACACTGCTGGTAATCATATTAACAGTATAAGCAGTTTTGGGTTAGTAACTTCAAAAAAAGTATTGAATTACTAATTACATAATTTCGCAATCACAATTACTCTCTAATTACTTTGTCTGAAAGTAACTTATTGACTCAATAAGTAATTTAATTGCTTGACTCAACTTAAAATCCTTATAAATCTCAAATGATAGAGAATACAAATAAAGCTCTTAATTTTTTCAATTTGTCAGGGCCTTCTAGCTTTATAAAACACTTAGATAAATGTTAAACATATGTATTAATGCAGAATGTTTCAATGCCATATTTCATACATATGCTATATTTACATTAATTTCCTACTCAATTCATTGTTTCTTGAGCATGTGCAATATGCAAATATATTTGTATAACAAAAAATAAATATATTTACAATTACTCCGGCGACGCAGTAGTGCAGTAGGTAATGCTGTCGCCTCACAGCAAGATGGTCGCTGGTTCGAGCCTCGGCTGGGTCAGTTGGCGTTTCTGTGTGGAGTTTGCATGTTCTCCCAGCTTTCGCGTGGGTTTCCTCCGGGTGCTCCGGTTTTCCCCACACTCCAAAGACATGCGGTACAGGTTAATTGGGTAGGCTAAATTGTCCATATGAGTGTGAATGGGTGTGTATGGATGTTTCCCAGAGATGGGTTGCAGCTGGAAGGGCATCCGCTGAATAAAACACATGCTGGATAAGTTGGCGGTTCATTCCGCTGTAGCGACCCCGGATTAATAATGGGCCTAAGCCGAAAATAAATGAATGAATGAACAATTACTCCACTTCTCTGAACTGACTTAGAGCTGACATAGAACTGTTGAATTTATGCACATTATTTTAAGACAAGTATATTTTAGTAACTAAAAATTAAATGACCTAAAAGTTCAAAGTTATCTCCTACGGTACATTTTCAGCTGAAAAGTTATTTATTTACAATAACTTTGAAACTAATTGCACCCAACACTGCGTATAAGGCCAAAATGACAATGAACGCACGGCTGGGTGTTTGTGAGGTCTGTACAGAAAACATTTCCTCTTGATCTCAATGAGCGATTCATTCTCCATTAAATAACTTTTATCTCTTTTAGGCATGTTATGCAGTTGAAGTAAAACAAAAAGCCCCCTCTTTCTTCTTAATAATATAAAGTTCATATCTCTCATCAGGAGTGACATGTGGCCTCGAGACAAATGCTAATTCACAAAAATGGACATCTAAAGAATTCTGATTTACCTAACATCAGCTGGAGACTGAATGAATGTCTACTGGACTCGAGCAAAGGTAAGAATCTTTTCTTTAATTGTTTTTCCCAGATTCATAATTATGTTCTTATATAAAAGGTTATCTGATAAGTTCTGGTATTGTGATTATGTTTTCATGAAAGGTCAATCTGGTGACCTTAATCCTGCATCATCAAAACATCATTCACAATCTTTGTAATCGTCTGTGGAATACAAAAACAACATTCCAAGCTGCTTGTTTTGATGTAGCAAAATTTGGAAGTTTTTTTTTTCAACTATAAGCATAAAAGCACTATAAAAATAAAATTATAATGTAAATAAAAATGTATTTGCTTAAATGATTTGCTTTGTAATATTGATCATGAGTCAAATTGACAGATTTGAAGCTTTCTTTCCATTGTATGAAGCAGTTTTAAAAAAAAAATGTTTCATGTTTTTCTCAGTTTTGTGTTTGTTGGTGTAAATTATGGGATATAAGGGATTTTTTATTATAGGTATTGCAGAGATAAAAAAACAAAGAACAGACAGACAATGTAGCAATATCTGTGCAAAAATGGCGACATACAAGACATATATGACCTACAAAAAGACACTGCAATGAATGTAAAGAAAACCAATTACAAATATTCTGAAATTAACATTAGTGGTTATTGGTTTCTAATTCTTTTCAAATGTAAAGTGGAGGTAAGTCCAAGGAGCCAGTCAGAAAAGAGAGGCCTAGCATTTTTCTTCCAGAAACAAAGGATAACTCTCTTAGCTATGGTCATGCCATACTGAACAGGTAAACATACATTTCGGTTGAGAGTCTCCAGAAAATCTGACCAACCATAAAATGCTATCATTGGGTCAGGGAGTAAAACGCAATCATAATGTTTGATATAATTGAAATGATTAAAAAAGTATTGGCAAATGAGTAAAACAGAGATGCGAACGATAGTGGCAAAGTATAAAGCCAACAATAATTCTTCCTATTAATGAGCATTTGTGGGCTGCACATTCATCGTTAAAAAGACATTCACATAATTTTTTTGACAATGTAATATCAAAGTTTTAACTTTAATAGTTTAGAAATCAATACTTTCTGGAATAACCGAGATTGTCAATTGTTTGATGAATTTAGAAAAGATATTATCAGACTTTTATAGAATCAAAACAAATATGAGCATTAATAAATAAATTAAATGCTGGAATTTTTCAAGTGGTCTCATTTTTGTTTCTATCGACAGAAAATTGCATTTTTGCTATGGTGGATTTTAATCCTCCAAAACTAGACATTGTGTTAGAACACTGCTGTTTTGCCTTGAAAGGTTTTTTAGACATTTGCTTGGCTATGTTGTTTTTTTAGTGCAGTGGCATTAGTACTTTTTTCATTGTTGTCAAAGTATCCATTTAAATTGGAGCCATTGTATTTGATCAGAATTCATTTTAATCCTCCAAAACTAGACATTGTGATGGCGCAGGATGAAAGAACCATACAGAATTCCCTTATATAATTTTAGTGTCTGCTTGTCTTCAACCCCACCACCCGGGTCTTCTCTAAACCTTAAGGGAGCCCTTAAGGATCTAATTTTCTTGTTAAAAATTCACCAAACAACGGCAGCTGTGCAGTCCTGATTTACCGTCTACCTTCATCCTGTCTCAATCACAGAGCAGGAAAATAGTGTGAGATCCCCTTTTCTCTCTCTCTCTTTCTGCTTCCCTCTTCCCACAAACAGTTGATACAACATGATGAGAGATTTTTAAAAAGCAGCCTTTGTTTGTGTCCTGTTGTGCTGTAGAATGCTTTAATTAGAGGAAGTCGTAGTGCCATCAGAGGATAGCAGCCCTGTAGGCTCATCGTGTATATTTGTTTTCACAGCGCTGGAGAGAAGTGATTGTGTTTTAATGGCTGAGGCCTGTGCTGTGCTTACCAATGCTCTAAAGCACAAACTTCAATTTTATTACCTTGCGGAAAATATTTGCTCGTTGCTTTCCTGTTTTGCTCATTCTCAGCTTTGATCTCCCAGGGTAAACCAAAAGCTTTTGAATCCATTATATTGCTACACCGTAAAAATTGTAATTATAACTAAGATTATTGGAGCGTGGTTTGCAAGAGAACACTATTTCAGGTTTTTTTAATCAAAATTTCAGTGAGTTTCCTACTCACAAATTGGACATAAACAGTGCCTATAGTTGTATTTATTATTGGAAAACAGGTAATTTTCATACCTGAGTTTCCGTTTTGCCCCATAAACTTCTCAAAAATTCATCTTGATTTTAGATTTTTTTAAAGCCATTTTTGCTGGAAAACAAGACAGTCCTATTGTGGAAATAGTTCAGTTTTTACAGGTTTTTGCAGCAGTGCAATTGAAAAAAAGCATTTTTGTTTTCTAAAGAACATTTTCTTCCATAGTGTGAAAAATACATTAATAATCTAAAGAAGCCTTCTAACAGCAAAGCAATGTTAGGAAAAGTTACTTTTAAAAGTATTATATTACAAGCCAAGAGGGAAAAAAACACAAAAATAATATAACGCATTACTTTCCTTAAAAAGTTATATATTTAAGCTGCTTTCCCACTATCATGCCCAAAACGTTGTAAGAACAGTCAGGTACAGTTCCAGTTGTGTTTCCATTTGAGCCTGGAATGACGTGGTATGAGTACAATCATTCCCGGATTGGATTTCTAGACTGGTACTGGTAGAGCACTTGATGTCGCCACTTTGTTGCCTTGGTGCCAGCTCCTCCATATTTTACTAGGCAGAAGTCCGCAATGTATTTATTTATTTAGTTTTTAAACAAAATAAATATCATGATAAAAAGTGTCCCAAGAACATAAATATCTGATAATCGTCCATACTGTATCACTGTTATTCTTTACAAAAAATAACTGCAGTAAACTGCAGTGCAACAGCAGTATATAGAAGTATAACTGCAGTAAAAGTAAGTACAATTGCAAAATTGCAATACAATGAAGTAAAAACACAGTTCAAATACAGTACAATAAAGTTCAACAGCAGTATAAGTTGCAGTAAACTGGAGTAAAAACATGTAAACTCCGTCTTTACTGCACTTGTGCTGCTGTAGTCTAATATGCCAATGGTATGGTAAGAACTGTCCTGCACTTGTGTTCTAATGGTTTTGTTCTTTAACATCTTCCAAGAATATTTTGTACCTTTTTTAGGGATGTTTTTTGGATTAAAGGAATTTTCTAATTATAATTTTAAGAGTTTATTTGCAAAAACAAATAGTAAAAATATCTGCAGTGAACTGAACAGTACAACAGCAGTAGCCTATGTACAAGGATAACTGTGGCAAAATTCAATGCAACTGCAAAACTGCAGTGTAATGAGGTATAAACACAGTTCAACTACAATGCAATAAAGTTCAACAGCAGTATAATCTGCAGTACAACTGAAGTAACATTAAATAAACTGAGAGGGGCAATATAGTGATATGTTATATAATTTATTGTACTTAAGTACATAAGTATTAAAAGTGCACTTTAGTTTTATTATTCATTTTCTTTTCGGCTTAGTCCCTTTATTAATCTGTGGTCGCCACAGCGGAATGAACCACCAACTTATCCAGCGTTTTACGCAGCAGATGCCCTTCCAGCTGCAACCCATCCCTGGGAAACATCCATACACACTCATTCACACACATACACTATGGTCAATTTAAGCATACCCAATTCACCTATACCACATGTCTTTGGACTTGTGGGGGAAACCGGAACACCCGGAGGAAACACTCGAACACGGGGAGAAATTCAGCAATACAACTGTTGTATTACAAGTCAAGAGCACATTAATGTAATATGACCATGCAAATCTCTGCTCTCACGCTGATTTCCTCTGTTCGTGAATAAAACTTTCTTGTGTGCTGCGCTCTCAAATATACACTGCTCATGTGCAATTTTTCTTGAGCATTCTCATATATACGCTGCTCGTGCAAATTTTCTTGAGCGTTCTCATATATACACTGCTCGTGCAAATTTTCTTGCGCGTTCTCAAATATACGCTGCTCATGTACCGATTGTCTGCACTCGCTCAGTGAGATGATGGGGACTCAATTTGTGTCTTGTGTTCCCGCTTACTTTTGTGCTTTTGCTCTCTAGAGATTCTCCTGTTAAATTAGTTATGCCAAGAATGTTGGTATGATTTATATATTGGTACACTATTAACAATACTCAAAATACTAAAAGGTTAAGATAAACTCTAAAATACTAGTGTTTTTTTTTTTTTTGTTGATGTATTAGGTATAGCCTACTGTATATATTGTAGCATTTACAACTCCTTGTTAATGAATGCTCCAGCATGCTGTATTATTAAGTTAGTGAACTCAAAATTTTAGTTTTACTATAGTAAAGTGTGGTGTGTTGTATTATACTATAAAGTGATTCAAGGTTTTAGTATATCACTTTTAAAAGTAACTTTCCCCAACACTGAATGTGACAGACTGATAATTAAAACATAAGAAATCGAATTAAGGACATTTCTGATAGCATGTGAAGACCACATCACTCTTAAAAGGTTAAAGCTACAGAAAAGGAATGCGCTGACCAGCACAACCACAATTTAGCCGCACAGATTAATGCTAGACTGACACCCTTAGATGTAGGGTTAAAGTTGATGCCACCTCAGGGTGAAAAAAGAGAGTTATTGATGCCAGTTCTCCTCTGATGCCTTAGGGAACAGTCTCCTGGTCCCACACTAACACACAAAAGCATCTCTGTGCAAAACAATCTCAGCTACACATCAAGGGGTGAAGGGGGAGTTTGGACTCCCTGCATTTAGTGGCATTGTAAATCAATTGTCTATATACATGCAAACATGTATGGTGCATTTTGAATTGGTCAATTAATATATATTATGATAAAAAGCAAACTAAACATATCAGTTTTTATTAGGCTTTAATATCCTGCAGACCTTTGTAAAGCCAGTGCGGTTTTAATACCAGCTTCAATCATTTCACTGCAGCCACTATTTTGTCCACTTCTGCTGTATAAAGTCATCCAGTCTCCAGTCGTTAGAGAAAGCGAAATTACATTACTGCTTTACTAATGTTTAATTACATTAATGTGCAATATCAGTCGTTAACGGCCATTAATTATAAATGAAGATGTAATGACGGCCATTAATATTTAATTAAAGAGCAATCAAGTGTTATTTGGCAGTGTTACAAAACTAGACACTAATAAAAGAAAGAATGTTCTCAGCCTGACAAGACAATGGCCAGTGTGAAATCATATTTTGCAGAAACTGAAGGAGAAGGGCATGGATACATTTACTCAACCTTTCAGAGGTGAGCATGGCCAGATGATGAGCTCAACTAATGTTTATTTTAGTGTTTTGTGATTAAACAAATAAATTGTAATGAATGATTTGCTTATGTTTTATTCACCTATACATTTTAAATCATGAAAATGTATGTGGTTCAGTGTCATTTTTGACTCCGTCGACTTTCATTACATTATAAAAAAATATTTAATAATATAAACATTTTAAATATTAAACATAAAAATATTTAATAATTAAAAAAAATTTTGTAACTCATATAGGAAATAATATTACCTACAGTGATGAATTATGGAAATACATCATTTTAAACATCAGCATGAATAGACTAATTCCGAGTTCAGACTGCACGATTTTCAAAGTAGTCGTGTCACAGATGTTTTCACACTGCATTACTATCTGGGGTAGCTTTCCATCGCTGCTGTGTTTGCACTGTAGGATGGATCGGCGACAAGGGGGTTCACACTGCATGACTTTACAGTAGGAGAATCGCCGACAACTTTGTCTCAGCCTGCAAACTATGTCTCACAACCAAACAGTTGCGACAACTGGAAACAACGTGCGGTCACATAGTATATATTTTGTCATTAATTACATAATGGGAAAGAAGCCTTTAGTGGGGTAGAAAATGTACTTATTTTTCTCAGCTGGCTTTCGAAGGGAATTAGCAATTTCTCTCAAACATATGACTTTGTCGACCTAGTTTTGGTATTGCGCAGATCACATTTCAAAATGACACATGTGCTGCGCTCAAATTTCCACTGGTTTTTCCTTCATTTCTTGGGTTCAAATAGACCAAAAATAAGCGCTTTTAACTTCTTTTAACTTTTAATTTCTCCCACAATCTCCCGCTGGCCTGCAAATATCCATACTAGTGGATACTGCTTTCTCACTGGCTGTAGGTAATTGCCAATGTTATTTTCAATCAGATCACATTCACACAGCATGATTTGAATCACCTATTTAGCATGCCAAACACCTAAAGCGGTGTCGGCGACTGATCAACGGTTTTCTCAGATCACCTCTTTGGTAGTTCACACTGTAATATTGTCACTCACGTGAACGAGCATCAATTTGCTTGCGATTTCAGCCATTTATCGGCGATTTCTCAAAATCTATTGGCGAGTCAAAATTGGGCCTAAAATCATGCAGTCTGAACTCTGCATAACTTGTGCAAATGAAAAAAAAAATTATTTAAACAATGAAAGAAGCTTGTTTATCCAACTGTCACGCTAATAACATTTTAAAATAATATACATTTTTATATATTTTGTGTATATTATTATTTTAGAAATAATAATTGTTTTACTCCGTACTTCGCTAGGATCAAAGTCTTCTTACAAGAAATTCAAAATTTTAATGACAAGTCAGGAGAGAATGTAAACACTTTAGTTAGGTTTGAACAACAATCCAATTTTTTTTCCATCAGCAAAACTGTAAATATAATGTTATGCCTCTTAAACTTAGAGCACAATGGGAGCATGTAAACTAAAAACTAAATAGAGTCAAAGATTGAACCTTGGGGCATGCCACAAGAAAGATGGAAAAACACTAATATTATTCTTTAACCTTTATATTTACCTATATTATTTAGAATACTGTTGTGTTTTGCTTTGAAAGTTTTTTTTGGACATTGGCTTGGCTATTTTATTTTTTTTAGTAAAGCGACATTAGTGTTTTTTGTTTCATTGTGGTTAAAGTATCCATTGAAATTGGAGCCATTGTATTTGATCAGGATTCACATAATAAAGCAAAGCTTTGAAAAGCGCAGACACTGCAACAATAACCTCAAGCTGTGGCTGTAGATGGATTCAAATTCGCAAAGACAATTCCTTTTTATTGCTGTGTGTAAACAAATAGCAGAAATCAAAATGCAGTGGGCTGTTTTGGAGACACAATTGAAGCCTGTTTGCTGTTGAGTTCAGGCCATGCTTTTCTCATAGTTTGCCTTGTGGCCCAGACTGTTGTGCTGAAGAACACCCATGCAGCTCTATTGAGATGGTAAGCACTGCTTGTTTACTCAAGTTTTTCTTTTTTCCACATCCACAGTTACCAGTTAGCAAAACAAAAGGGCCTATGAGGCAGTCATTTGTCGAGTGGGCTCGCAAGCACACTGTTCAAGTGGAGGAGGCCGGTTTGTGGTACGGCACATGTTTGTTAAGGTGGGTGTCACCATTGTTTTAACCCAGGACACCCTCCCTCTGTTCCCTGTGATGTCTTTGTGTCTGTCCACATTGCTTCCAGATTCCCCTCTCCATACTGGAAGAAAGTTTGAGGAGAGACATTGAGTAAATGTTTATTGGAGTTTATTGTTGCCATTTGAATCAAAGTCCACTTTACAGTACAATTATCTGTACATTTGTTTTGTTAGGTTGTTGCCTTGGTAGGCAAATTATACTAACATGAATCAGCCCAACCATACTTCGGCCTCATCCGGTGGTTAAGTCATGACGTATTGGTGACATATTGAATACTGTTTCCAGGTGCAAGCTGCTGCTCATTTCAACTGGGAAAATATTCGTTTATGGCCACTTTTTAGTCCTATCATACACAAAAGTAAATTTTATATAAAATCATAGTGTACACAACAGTCACTGGACTTGCTGCATCACAAATACCAAAATTTTAACAATCTATGAAAAATTAATCACTTTCTGGCCATCGGATATTAGGCATGGACACATACAGCGCTTTGTAAACGTTTATATTACCATTTGATAAGTCTTCCCATAAAGTTTGATAGAGCGATTGGACCCGGAAGCCGCTTCGCGTGACGTCACACTTAACAAGCAGATAGATATCTTTATAAAGCTTAGAAAAACTAACCAAATAAAAAAAAGAACAACAGGGACTTTCACATGAGAGGAATTTTTAAAATGCTCCTAGAACTATTAGTGAGATTATATGCTTTTTTTTACTTGTTCTCACTGCAGGAACTGGGAATAACTTTAGTTTTAAGAATTGCTTTCGGAGGAAATACATTTGTTCCTACTTAGGTTCTGGGTAACTAACCCAGAACATTAGGAACTACCAGTGACGCAAGTTGATGTTGATTGGATGAATGCACAGAATACATTCATATTTGAAAATGCTTGTGGTGTTTGCCTGTCACATTTGCACTGCAATTTTGGAAGTTGATTTTGTTGGATGCAATTACAGTCTTAATTATTGAATTAGCTCAATTCTGGAATGTTTCAAGCCAAAGACAAACCCAACCAGTTATTTTTTTACCTAGTTGTGTAGTTCGCTAGTACAAAATCAAATCCCTTTTGCATTTCCAAAGGATGAGGAGGACTCCGACTGAATTGATATTGTAAAATGAACACCATTGTTACTGTTCATATTAAGTGCTGAGGAAGCTTCCAGGGCTGAATTTTGTGTATGGTAATTACTGTTTTGTTTATAGATCAATCAAAGCAGAGTAGGCTCTCAGAAAGGAGTGGTTTCAATTTTGCAGTTAACCATTTCAGAAAAGTAGTGATGCTGCAGTGTACTGTGCAGTACATGCCCCACCAAGAAAAAAAAATGGATTGCATTTTTAACTCCTAATGTTACTAGTTAACACACTCAAATCACTTTTTGTCAACACATCCAATCATTTCTAAAATACCAACCTTTACCAAATGGTAGATATGTCGGTTTATGGTAAAAGTATCGGAATTAATACTATGAAAAATCAGAAAATATGAAGTGTAAGACCAATTTTTTTAAAAGCATATTCAAAATAAAACATTTTTGAATACTAAATCATCTTTATTTTTTTAAGTATGCCATAAAATATTTCAGATTCTCATTTAACTTGTTATTTTTCCCACAATAAAACCAAAATCATGTGTAGTGAAGTGCAACAGGTTTTTGTTTTTTTTGTAAACCAAAATTACTGTGTGTAAACCATTATTTAAAACAGTCATTCATTAAATGACTTTAACAGTCATTATTTAAAACAATCAAAATAGGGTCAACCATTTGGTAAAGTAGGCAATTAAGGGTTAAAAATAATATAGAAAACAGTAAATAAAGTTGCTGTACAAATGCAAACCTGTTGTTGGAGAATTCCAAAACAAAAGATCATTTTAATGGCACTTAAAAACAACATCATCACATCTATATCTTTGTGCTCTGCAGTGATGAAGTCTATAATTCTATTCAAGAACAGTAGTTTCACCAGTTTTCACCAGAATTTTAATGAACGTCTTCCAAGTGTCTGGTCTTTACATCTATGAATAGATTGCAGATTAAAACAGCTCAACAGAAAGCTAGAATCAGACGATTTTGTCACAGAATATATTAGCATAAGATTATTACTCATCTGCACTGACCCCGAAGGATGAGATTCATTACTAATAGGCTTCTTTAATGCTAATATATATATCTCTCATATATATCTCCCTTGACAGTAATGACTAAATGTTACTTTTCATGCACGTCGTTATTATGATCAAAATTACTTCTTGAGCACTTTTGCTCTTTTTAAAATTCATTTCTGTCGCCTGCAACGGATATTGTGGTTAAAGACAGCTGAAAGTCTGGATGAGAAGACTGAAAAAAGAAAAACTGTTTTACTGTTCATATGCACTTCAACACACTGAACTTTGTGACAGTTGTTAGAGTAACGTAAAAGATAAAACTTTCAATTGCTCCATAAATTAAATATCTACAGCTATTCTCTGACTGTGAAAGCAGATATTTTAGATTAACATCAAAGCTGTAACGTTTGTTGAATGCGCTGTAGCACAGTATTAGTGGAGGCTAGTGTGTGAATAACACTCCTAAAGTCATCAGTATGCAGAAACACTACATTGTAATTAAACACAATGCCCCATGATACTTTCACCTTGCAATTTTTCATCCAATTTTGTCCATCTGATGGGTCTAACCCTCATGGAGTCATATTAAATTGGCAATATTGGTCAATAAAAAGCATATAAGAATGAGCACAGTGCTAATGCTGACAGCAAATTAAAGAAACGTTTGATGAAAATTCACCTCTTCTTCTTTATAGATGCTTTTTTTTGTTGTTGAATTATACAGTAGCACGACTTCTTTCTCTCTAAGCTAAAGCTAGTCATATCATAGCACTTGGTTTGAGACTGTAAAGAAGGGCACAAGGCGCTGACATGACAATTTTATAGTGACTGTTAACAGGCAGGCAAGTTCACCAGCCACCCCATTACTCTTTCTCCCAGATGAGTCCTAATAGAGCAGTGGAGACTACAGGGTCGTTAGTGAGAGCCGATATATTTTTCAATCCATTTTAGTTACCGGTAGCTAAATCCATTATCTCACAGTTAGAGGTATCAATGAGGGGTGTCTCAGCATTATCTTTTTATATTCAAAGAGAAAGCCTCGCCTCACTGGCACAGTTAGTCAGTGTGAGTTGTGCAGTAATTTATGTTTGATTACACTTTTTGTTTTTAATAATTTGTTAGATTTCAATGTTAGATTTATTTAACCACAATTTGTTTGCATAGTTATGTGTAGAGAAATCTCTGATATATTTAAAGAGCCCCTATTATGGGTTTTTGAAAATCACCTTTCATCTAGTGTTTAACACAGCTCTAAGTTAAATATCCAACTAAGGCTTAAGTCTGAAAGTGTACAGGGTTTAAAACTATTGATTAATTTATAAAAGAGTCGACTTCAAATTAATCGTCTTAATAACGAGTCTTTAGCCGTTTCGGCATGACGTCGATACGAAACTTAAGCCCCGCCCAATTGTTGCGTGTGCAAACCCGGGAAATTTGAAACCTGCGGCCCCACCCACAAACACTGTAGCAGATCCCGGTTGAATCAAGTCATGAAGATGCTGTGCTCAGCTGGATATTATTGGAAGTATAAGGGGAAAGTTAGTGTTATTTTCTCTACCCAAAGATGAGGCTGTGAAGAGTCAGTGGTTGAGGTCTATTTTTGGAAAAATACCTCAGCATTGTAGCTGTTCCTGTCATTTTTCTGTCGAGTGCTTCTGGAATCTACATGCTTACAACAGGGATTTGTTGGCCGTTTGTTAAAGGAATGATCAGAAAAGACTATATCGATGTAAGGGACTTTGGCAGAGCTCGACAGGAACTTTATCAGTACACAGTTCATGGACCAGTTTCTTCCTCCATTTCACAAGTGTATGTAAGTGCGATTAAAATGGTTTCCTCCTTGTTTTCTCTACCTTGCATCTCATATCGCGTCTAATGCCACATTGAAAGCACGATGGTTGCTGCTTTGTTTACCGATCGAAACTTAGTTGATGATAATGATAATAACTAAGCTGTTCACACACGTGGTGTCGGATATTGGACACTTATTATTTTCCATATGTATCAAACAGGTTTGTCACCAGTCAAGGATGATGACAGATGTTTCAGTTTTGGGTGAACTATCCCTTTAACAACTTCAGAGTACTTATTTTTATAATCTGATTCTGCCATTGCAAACAGGACAACAGGGAGATGCCAATAGACACTTAACCGGTAGCTTTGAATTGGATTGACTGAAAATCTACTATTCATTTCCATAAAAAACATACAAATGTAAAATACAATGAATACATTCTTTATCTGTTGAAACACATCCATCTGAAGATGGCTCATCTGTTCCTCCACCTCTCAAGTACAAGATGTATTTAAATGTGAACTTGGTCAGAGAGACAAAAACTCTTGATTATGCAAAAACACGCCATTGCTCAATTATAACTGTGTATGCAACTGTACGTGATTATAGTCATTTTTGCTATTGAGGTCATTTGGTGTCTCTGGACTCTCAGAACACAGTCTGCTGTATGCAATGAGTGTAAATACTTCAGCATCACATTTCCTAGAGCTGATACAAGCTCCCTGGAAAAACACGAGCATGCCTTCTTCTTCCATTCTAGACTGCAGTGGGACATGTATAGATACGCAGGAGGAGGCCAGAGTTGCTAGTCCACAGTGTTTGACGTCTTGTCGGAATGCTAACAGTGTGCAACTTGACTCTGTCTCTACCCCGTGTTACCCAAACAGCACAGGCGCACCCTACACCTCATCCCATCTGACTCCTCACCCCACCTGAAACCGCATCCAGTAGGTGTGAATCTCTCCTCAGTCATATTAAGATATCAGCGGTGTTATTGTTAGAAATGCTGCATGTTTTTCTCCTCCTTGTCTCTATACAGCTGCACCTATAACTCAGTGTCCATGTCCAGATCAGTTTTATTTTAAGGAGATTTCAAATGTGAGGTGTGATGGAGAACTGTATGTTCTTTGAGTCAAGTTGACTTTCACTGGTGATATTCTAAACCCTTTGAGATGTGCAAGGCTTTCATATGGGCTTACCCAACAAATCCAACATTTTTGTGATACAATCAAATAGTGGTTTGCATTTGAAGTAGAAGTGCTCATACAGTGTTTATTATAATTACATTTTATATAGTGCTTTTCTGTACACTTAAAGCAATTTAGACATTTGGGGGGAATCTCCTCATCCACCACCAGTGTGCAGCATCCACCTGGATGATGTGATGGCAGCCATATTGCGCCAGATCGCACACCAGCTGATTGGTGGAGAGGAGAGTGATGAAGTCAATTATGATATGGGGATAGTTAGGAGGCCATGATGAACAGAGGCCAATGGGCAAATTTGGCCAGGATCCCAGGGTTAAACCCCTACTCTTTTGCTGGTATTTTTAAAAACCACAGAGTCAGGACCTCGATTTAACGTCTCATCCGAAAGAGGGCACTCACTGAGCAGTAAAAAGTCCCCTTTACTATACTGGTGCGTTAGGCTCCACACAGACCACAGGCTAAGTGCTCCCTGCTGGCCTCACTAACACCACTTCCAGCAGCAACATTGCTTTCCCATGTGGTCTCCCATCCAGGTACTGACTGGGCGCAGCTTTGCTTAACTTCAGTGGGCAACCATGAGAGAGTTGCAGAGAGCTAGCTGCCAGCAGTACAGATTAAGGGGCCAATTACACCAAACGCCCTTTTACGTTCCAAAAACTTGAGGCACACTTTTTTTGTTGACAAAGAAAAAAGAAGTGTGGCGCGCTTTTTATGTCACTAGGCAATGTCTGAATCAGCTGGGTATTGTGCCAAAGTGTTGCTGTTGATATTGTTGATATTGTGATATTCAAGATTTTTGAGTCATACAGCACTGGATAACTCAAAACAAGCAACCACTAATCTTTCCTCCTTTTTCAAAAGTCTCTGTAGTTGTCTTAACACTTCTTTCACCTCAACGGAAACCCTACCTCTGCTTTCATTTGATTGAAGAATGAAACAGAAGCGACTGATGTAATGCGATTTTTCCGCGCAGAGTTGACTTTTTTCAACTGCTAGTGCACAGTGCACAACAGCAAAAACGCGAGGCGCAGCAGGTGGTTAAAACACGTGGCGCTCTGGGCGCATAAGCAGCACGCAAAACGCTCACAGCCGTTAGTAAATTATTCAAAAAAGGCACCCCTCAACCAAGCGGCAACCTCCCGCTCACCCTCGGGAAGCCAATACGGAAGTAACTAAAACTGCAATTCATCGACTCGCCTTGGGGGGCTGGCTCCAGGAAATCCAGATGATTTCTGACTGCAATGGTAAATTGGCCATTTTTACAGACTGATAAAAACATGTTTGCAGCCTGGTACAAATGATGGCTTTCGTTCATATAACTAATATTACCATTCATGACAACTGTGAGGGGGTGAATTTTTTTATAACTCATTTGTTTTGTTTTTATTAAGTTATATTAAGTCTGCATAATTAAGGGTGTGGCCACTTGAGTGACAGCTAAGTCTCGCTGCTCGCTGTCTCGTCACCTCAACTGATTCCGACTGATTAGCCTCTGAACTCGACATATACATCATATTTTTGTTTTGTTTAATGTTTCTTTACACAGTCAGTTGCCTTTTGGAGTTATGTCCTGCAATTATCAGATACTATAGCATGCTGTGTGCACTTTATTGTGCTCACAAACCGTTCAAGTTGCCTCCATTTCCCAGGTGAGTGCAATTAAATACTTTTATACCATCTCTATAAATGTATTTGTTTTACTTAAGATATTTTATCATTTATATTTTTCTTTAGACCTGTAAAGCACTCCAGAATCTGACAGATTGATTAGCTGTAAGCTATAAAACTGTCATCTGAAACATTGTCATACAGTGTTATGCCTGGATTTCATAAATAGCCTTGCATTTACTAACACAGACTATATTTTAAGTGTTTGGAATTAATTTGCGCTTTCCTCCTGTAGAAAAAAGTCATAAGAACAATGCTCAGTGGCTCAATGTATTACAACAGTGTTTTTAAAGGTCTAAACACTTTATTGATATAGTACACATCCAAGCACATGTGGTCAGAACACAAACGAGTCGCAGGTAATGAAGTATTAAGTGTTCTCCCAAAGAAAAGTCTGTCTTAGCAAAATGCCAGCATGCATCTGTAGCTCCGCTCACGCTCCGCCTCTTTGCCCTGGTTTGGTATCCTGCGGTCAGTGCGATGACGCGTGAACAAAATGGCGACGGTTGGCCGTGCCTACTTGTAGCTTGTAGCATGGATACTATGTCCATATATTTTACAGTCTATGCTCTCAACGCAAAAAGTGGTGTGATCGGCCCCTAATGCTTTCATATGGCAGAAGGACTGCCTGTCAATCATCCACTGAACTTTGTAGAATAACCACAGTGTTTAATAACAAAATATTAATACCAGTAATGTGTATTGGCTGAGAACTTGATCAAATTGCTATAGGCAGATGTTAATGTCACGTGTAAATGGGGTTTATGATTACAACTACCGCCAAAAATAAGCTTGAGGTTCCCTCTGAAGCCACCTTTTGACATTGCCTATATTTACATGCAACTGAATAATTTGTCTGTAATCAGACTGACAGCTCAATCAGACTGAAAAATCAGTCTGATTGAGCTTGGTTCAAAATTTATTTCAGATGGACTGCATGACATGGAACTGGCAAAATGGTGTATAATTCAAAGAACTGGTTAATTTTGTTCAGAGTGCATTGCATTTCAACAAGTTGACCCTTTTTGATGTTCCCTCATAAATTTGTGCCCTCCCCGCAGGGAAATTGTGATTGATTTATGGAAAATTACATACTGATTTCAGACAGAAGCAGATGAAAAGGCCTGCAATATGAGGGATACATTCAGTATATGAGCGTAACTCAAAATGAAAACAAACAAACAAACAAATGAAGCTATATCCTACAAGTATGGTGATGGAAATTTCTAATCATTTGATCAAAAATGTTACATATTGATTCTCTGCATATTTATGCAAACTGTTTTTGAGTAGCTACCTATGTCAGATTTAAAGGAATGGTCCATAGTGTAATTTTAAGTTTTTTTAAGTATCTTACTTAGATTATATACAGCTACTCTGCTAACATGAAAACTACTGTCATATTTCTTAGTTCCTCCAAAAGGCCCGCCCCCAAGAGGCTTGGTCAGCTAATGAATGTGCTGTGATTCGCAGATCGGCTTCATGTCACCAGAAAAAGCATCATGCCTCCACAAGCGCAGTAAATGCTGTCAGTCAGAGTAGCTAGCCGTATCAGTTTGAACCTGAATCAGACAGAAAATGACACAGCTGAACCTCATGCCTGCACTCTAAAATAAAATCTGACAAGTGTCTTTCACATATATTCGGAATAAGCATGTTTAAGTAATATGAAACGTTGACATATCTTTTGTGAGTTTGTTATGTGTTGTTTAGAACGCACGGAAAGCGGCTGCGTAGAGAGACACTATACACTGCTGACTGTGAGTGCTTACAAGAGTTTGACGGATATTACATTCAGAGATATTGTTTGCGTTTACACAGCAACATTACACATGAACTAAAGTCTAGAATATGATATCGTAGTGAACCTCTCCTTTAAAAGATTACGTATTCACCCTCATAACCAACAAGGCTTTGACACCAAACCAATAGTGACAGCACAAGATGACTGTGTTGTCACCTGCACCTTGACTATTTTACGTATTGTCAGAAAAGTGGATAATTCGTACGAATTCATACAACTTTATTTGTATGAAAACATAGATTTTTTAAATTGGGGGATGAGCAAATTGTACTAAAATGTACTAATGAGATTATAAAATGAATACAAATTAGCCACTAAATCAAAAATTTATGAAATGCAGTGAGATTGCATTGCTTTAACATACCAAAAGGAGTACTTAATTATGATTGTAAACAGTGCAGTACTTGGTAATGCTTTTTGAATATTAACTAAGTTAATATTTTTCTTAATTTCGTGGTGCCTCAAAGTGGACATTTTTGTGTACAATATACTGAGGTAAGATGACTTAACAATAGAACACTCGTCTGTATGGGTCATCCTGTATGTGTTTCTTGCTTTAATAATTGTTGCTGTTATTCTAATGCATTGGATTGTTTGCTAACTGAACATCCTTGACTCTGGTGTTAGTTCATAATGCTGAACTGGGCGAACTGCTATGGATGTAAACAGATGCTGCCGATGGCTTGACCAGGTTGTCCACATGGTCCCATCATTTACACTTATTTATTTAGCAGATGCTTTTATGCAAAACTGCAAGCAACTGTGCAGAAAATCAGACTACCTACATCATCTTTTGTTCTGTTGTGTTATCATTCAATTGTTATTTTAACTTTATCTATCTATCTATCTATCTATCTATCTATCTATCTATCTATCTATCTATCTATCTATCTATCTATCTATCTATCTATCTATCTATCTATCTATCTATCTATCTATCTATCTATCTATCTATCTATCTATCTATCTATCTATCTAATGTATCTATCTATCTATCTATCTATCTATCTATCTATCTATCTATCTATCTATCTATCTATCTATCTATCTATCTATCTATCTATCTATCTATCTATCTATCTATCTATCTATCTATCTATCTATCTATCTATCTATCTATCTATCTGTCTGTCGGTCGGTCGGTCGGTCGGTCGGTTGGTCGGGCTGGCTGGCTGGCTGGCTATCTAGCTCAAATCAAATCAAATCAAATCACTTTTATTGTCACGTCATCAGCAGGATGTGTGCTATGATGAGTGAAAAGCTTAGGTGCTGGCTCCAGACAGTGCAAAATACAGACAGTGCAAATTACAACAACATACTCACAAAAAAACAAGACAATGTAAAATTGGCAATGTTGACAGCGATACGTACGATGAATAGGTGTCATAATAGCTATCATATTGTCTGTCTAATCTATCACTCGCTCTGGGTTATATGCTAAATAGGCTAATGTAGATGTGTTGACTCTTCTTCAACTCTTCTTTCACTACCCGGAAATACAGCCCACCCTCGCCACCTTCACCAGGTCAGATTGGGGCAAGCACTCGGGGTGGAGAACCATAAGAGTGGCTGCTCATAGGCATAACAAGAGGTGATGCCTCCAGAGGTGAGAACTGCCCTGAAGTTCTTGGGGCATCCTCACCTTGTTAGCCTGGTGAGACCTGCAAAAGGGGGTTGGTGCTCCAGTTTGAAGCTGATTAAGGAGACTGGTAAAAATCGCAGCTCCATGCGGAGAGAACATCTCTGAGGAACAGGCGGGGGCAGATGGGAGGTGGTCACAGGAAATCACAGGAGCCCTGACACTGTTTGTGGTGCTGAAGTGTTAGTTCTCACCCATCATTGCCTTTGGTGCCACGGTCCACACTGGGGGAAGTTGTTTTAGCACATTCATAAAAAGCACCATTTAGCATTGTCACAACAACATTTAAAGCAGTGCTACTGAATAGTCATGCTCGCACTACAAAGCCAGATGAGGGCCTTTGCACAAGTGTATGTATTACTCTCAGGTTACTGTGAATGATCTCTCCGAGTACAAGTTATGGTGTTGATTACTTACATGACAGGAACAATGATTAAAACTGGGAGATGATAATAGTGTGGCATTCATGCATTGACAACTTTGACTCTAGGATCCTTTCCGAAGGTTGATGTATGGCATCATTAGGATAACCCCAGGCCTTTAAAGACACTAATCTTCTTCATCTTGTCCTTCACACTTTCTTGTTTTGACATTTAGAAATATGTGTGTGTGCACAGTACCTGTGGTGTGTCTATTGGCAATAGAGGTGCTCATACTGTAGCAGCATTGTGTGTTTTAGTTGTTTGTCTGCTCGCATGATACACATTAAAAAATATATATAAAACAGGATAAATATATAGTTATCAATAAAAAAATAAGATTGATATAACTTCACTTGGGTGCTTGCTTGTGTAAAACCTGCTGTCATGATGGTAGGATGTTACAGAGACCCGGAAGGGACGTTATGGTGGGAAAAATAATGGGTGGAAGAAAAAGTGTAAGTGATAGGAATATATACAGTTGAAGTCAGATTTATTAGCCCCCCTGAATTAATAACACCCCTGTTTATTTTTTTCCCCAATTTCTGTTTAACGTAGAAGAGATTTTTTCAACACATTTCTAAACATGATAGTTTTAATAACTCATTTCTAATAACTGATTTATTTTATCTTTGCCATGATGACAGTAAATAATATTTGACTAGCTATTTTTCAAGACACTTTTATACAGCTTAAAGAGACATTTAAAGGCTTAACTAGGTTAATTAGGTTAACTAGGCAGGTTAGGGTAATTAGGCAAGTTATTGTATAACAATGTTTTGTTCTGTAGACTAGCAAAAAAAAATATAGCTTAAAGGGGCTAATAATTTTGTCCTTAAAATGGTTTTAAAAAATTCCAATCTGCTTTTATACTAGCCAAACTAAAACAAATAAGACTTTCTCCAGAAGAAAAAATATTATTAGACATACTGTTCCCTCGCAAAGATGTTTTGCGTTATCTTGCAAAGATGTTTTGCGAGGGAACGCAAAGATATTTTGCATTCCCTCGCAAAACTGTTGTTCCACAAACACCTCCTGTTTACTTCATACACTCCCGTTTTTGCCAGGATTCTCCCATATTTTACCATTCTATCCCACTATCATCCTATAATTAAGTATTTTCCCATACTTCTCCCATGTTTTGTATCTTGAAAGCATGTTTAAATTAATATAAAAATGTCTGCATTCACTTTCTTTCCATTAAGGCTGTGTGTCGATTAGGTATGTCCCGATCAGGTTTTTTTGCCCTCGAGTCCAAGTCATTTGATTTTGAGTATCTCCGATACCGAAACACGATCCGATACTTCTATAATACACAAAAAATAAAAAAGATGAGTGAAGTTAAAATTTTATTTATTTATTTATTTGACATGGACATCACAATTACACTGAACAGCCAAATGCATTTGTTTAAGTGTTTTAGCAGACTTGCTAAATCTCAACACCTGGTGAAAGGAGGCTTGACAAAATGAAAATAAAATAGATACATATACACAACATTATAATTCTTTACATAATATTACTGAAGGCAAAAGCAACATGATCTAGAATAGATCCAGGATGTTCCTTATTTTTTATTTAATTCACCTTATTTTAACATTCAACAACTCTGTTAACAAACAGAGCACTTCTGTGAGGTAGCTTGAACAATCAGGTAATAAATAACATAAATATTTCACTTTTGGACTTTAGTGCAACAGTAAATATATATACAGTTGAAGTCAAAATTATTAGCCCCCCTGAATTATTAGCCCCCCTGTTTATTTTTTTCCCCAATTTTTGTTTAAGGGAGAGAAGATTTTATCAACACATTTCTAAACATAATAGTTTTAATAACTCATTTCTAATAACTGATTTCTTTTATCTTTGCCATGATGACAGTAAATAATATTTGACTAGATATTTTTCAAGACACTTTTATACAGCTTAACATGACATTTGAAGGCTTAACTAGGTTAATTATGTTAACTAAGCAGGTTAGGGTAATTAGGCAAGTTATTGTATAATGATGATTTGTATATTTGAAAATATATAGCTTAAAGCAGCTAATAATTTTGACTTTAAAATGGTGTTAAAAAATTAAAAACTGCTTTTATACTAGCCGAAATAAAACAAATAAGACTTTCTTCAGAAGAAAAAATGTTATCAGACATACTGTGAAAATTTCCTTGCTCTGTTAAACATAATTTGGGAAATATTTAAAAAAGAAAAAAAAAAAATTCAAAGAGGGGCTAATTATTTTTTTAATAAATATATATACAATTCCAAATACAATGCTTTAAACAATATGGAGACTAATTTGAATTGAACTTATGTCTACATAATGGGGGTAATTTGAAGATGAAGCAAAAGTTTGAACTGTTGCAATTACAGATTGATATATTGCCAGCATACAGCCAACTGTTTTTTTTTTTTACTTGATTAGTTTACTACTTAATTTTCAGTGTGTTTTTTTATTTATGCGTTTTATTTTTGGAGTAACTGAACTGCAATTTAGTTTAAGTTGTTCAGTTAGGGTTTTTTTTTTCTTTAGCCTTTCAGCTCTGCAGTTTTGTTTTGTTATTTAACTTTAAACTTGATGTATTTTAGTTTTGTTTTAATTTAGTTTCACCACATCTTGTTTTGTTTTAAACCCTGAGAGACATTTTAATTTGAGTTTTTCAGTAAAAGATTTTAGTTTAGCCTTCTTTATGTTATTTAGCCTTTTAACCTAAAATGTATTTGAGATGTTTCAGTTTTTTCTAGTTGTATTATGTTTTATGTTTTAATACTTGTATTTTACCTTTAGTATTTCTCCATTTAAGCATAGCTGAGTTTTATTTCAGTTTACATTTAATAACAATGTGAAATCTGGCCAAAAAAGAAAGTGAATAGCAGTCACTCAGATTTTATGTCTGTAAGGTTAAGGTGTTTATTCACATGAATCACGCTAAGTATAAGTAATAGGCATTAGTGATGCTTACCTTAGCAAGAACCGTAAATTAGAATCACATGCTAAATTGGTAAACACCAATATGTAATATAAGCATGCAGCTAATTTCGGTATCTTTTTTCAGAGCTGTCTGTATCTAGTAGCTCCCTTGATTTTTAAATTTGGTTTGTCAGGGCATTGGAATGGTGGTGGCTGTAAACACACTGTACCACCGTCAGTCCAGTCAGGTTGCACTGGGCAAATGTTTGTCAGATCATCTCTGTAAACATGCACACCCTGACAGGGTCATTCAGAGGGTGTCCAACACTTAAGCCAGTGCGCTGATACCGCAGTCATGTCAACGGAAGTGTAAGCATATACCCAGTTTTCCTAACAAGTCAAGCTGGCCGTAAAGTCCTCAGGCATCTGCCGACTCCAAACACATGCCCACCCCTCCCACGCCCCAAAATACACACTTTATTTTCAGCATATGTCTTCTTGATTATTCTAGCCACTGCATTTTCGGAGATTAGATTCCCCTTGCTTAAGTGCAAAGAGACAGCGTGGAGAATGAGTGGCAGCGACGTGAAATGTGAAAGGCTGTAGTTTATGGGTAACGGGCCAACTAGGCAGTAGAAACCGAGGGCTCTGGTTTCAGCGCCGCTTTGGTTCGAGACAGGAGCTCACGTCTGCTGCCTCCATCTGTCTGTCTGACTGTCATTCACTCTCTTTTGCCGCTGTTGAAGTGCGGCTAGTGTAAATGAGAATAGCAGACATGGTCTGTAAAGTGTTAAGTCTAGGCTACTTTATGTGACGAATAACATTTATGTTTCAGTTGCCTACTTAAAGTTTCCCAGGATTACATTTGTGAAAGCCATAGGTCAATGTCATCTGTAAACATGGCAAAGAAGGGGCTAACACTTGCAGCGTGTTAGCTAAGTACCCTACAGGTGTGTTTGGATACTGTTGGCTAAATTTGACTAACCATTCATTCATACTCTGCATTTGTGAACTGATTTAGAAGGCGATAGCACATTTTCGTAAAGTTTTAGGTCATTGTCATCAGTAAGCATGGCAAAGAAGTGGCTAACACTTGCAGCATGTTAGCTAAGTACCCTACAGGTGTAGATGGATACTGTTGGCTAAATTTGACTAACCATTCGTTCATACTCTGCATTTGTGAACTTATTTAGAAGGCGACAGCACATTTTTCATAAAGTTACCCTGCTGAAAAAACCTGCATATGCTGGTATGTTTTGATGCTGGTATGCTGGTCTTGCTGGTTTCAGTGCTAGTATTACTGATTTCAATGCTGGTCTCAATGCTGGTCTTGCTGGCCTGAGTGCTGGTCCTGACCAGCATTGAGACCAGCAGGACCAGCATTGAGACCAGCAAGACCAGCATTAAAACCAGTAAGACCAGCATCAAGACCAGCAAAACCAGCATTGAAACCAGCAAGACCAGCATTAAAACCAGTAACACCAGCATCAAGACCAGCAAAACCAGCATTGAGACCAGCAAAACCAGCATTGAGACCAGCAAATCCAGCATTGAGACCAGCAAAACCAACATTGAAACCAGCAAGACTAGCATTAAAACCAGTAAGACCAGCATCAAGACTAGCAAAACCAGCATTGAAACCAGCAAGACCAGCATTGAAACCAGCAAGACCAGCATACCAGCATCAAAACATACCTTACCAGCATTTGCTGTTTTTTTCAGCAGGGTTTCAGGTCACTGTCATCAGTAAATATGGCAAAGAAGTGGCTAAGACTTGCAGCATGTCAGCTAAGCACCCTACAGGTGTGTTTGGATACTGTTGGCTAAATTAGACTAACTATTCGTTCATACTCTGCATTTCATCACCTTAGAATTATAAGGTTCTATCTGACATTTTTGTCAAAATTGAGTTATTGACATATTCTTATCTTATCTTATTTACAAGATGGGATGTTTTTTTTATAAGTTGTTTACATTTTAAGACTTTTTATTTAAAAAACAATTGTTACACACATACTGTTTGCTACATAGATTGCAAAACCTTTGAAGCTCAGTATCTCAAAATCATTCAGAACGCAGATAGAACCTTATAATTCCAAGGTGACAATTTGTTAACTTATTTAGAAGGCGATAGCACATGTTTTGTAAAGTTTTAGGTCAATGTCATCAGTTAAGCATGGCAAAGAAGTGGCTGAATGTGTGTAGCATGTTAGCTAAGTGCCCTACAGATGTGTTTGAATATTGTTGGCTAAATTTGACTAACCATTCGTTCATACTCTGCATTTGTGAACTTATTTAGAAGACGATAGCACATTTTTTGTAAAGTTTTAGGTCAATGTCCTCAGTAAACATGGCAAAGAAGTGGCTGAATGCGTATAGCATGTTAGCTAAGTGCCCTACAGGTGTGTTTGAATATTGTTGGCTAAATTGACACTAACTATTAATTCATACTCTGGATTTGTGAAATTATTTTAAGGTTGTATTTTCTGTATACTTTTGAGTCAATGTATTCAGTAAACATGATAAAGAATTGGCTTTAACACTTTTAGCCTGTTAGCTAATCACATTTCAAGTGCGTTGGTACTTCTGGTTAAATGTATGTATGTGAGGTTATTTAGAATGCAGTAGTGCTGTTTTTAAACTTCAGGTAAATAAAGCAAACATAACAAGAAGTGTCTGAACTTGTAGCCTGTTATTTAAGGGTGCTTTCACACCTGTGAATCGATTCAGTTGTTCCGAAACAGGGATTAAAATTGTTACATTGTTGCTCTTTGTTGTTGGCGCGGTTCGCTTTCACACGGCAAAGTTTCTAAACGGACCAAAAGAGCTAAAACAAGTCACGTGTGAGTAAACTCTCCTCACATTGGTCAGAGTTTCACGGTTTATTTTGCAGAGTCCCGCTCAGCTGTCGGGGGTGGTTTGGTGGTGTTTGACAGCGTGCGCGCGACATTAAGAGCGAGGAGGGATGTGGTGGGGAGGGGTGATGAGAAGGGTGCGCGACGTATTTTGAGGACCAGGAGGAAGACGCGCGATTTCCGGGAGATTATCACTCGTTTGCGGGCATCCGGGAGTCCATGTGCATTTGCGGGAGACTCCCGGAACTTCCAGGAGACTTGGGATGTCTGGAATGACTCATAATCTACTCATAATTCTCTCTTCATATAGCCGTATGCCTATTACATTTCCATAAAACACTGTGATATAGGCGGGCTCGGATCGTATCGCTTTCTCACTACAATCGATCCGCTCCAGGGTTCGTTTCAATCGAGCCGAGACCACCTCATTCAGGCGGTCTCGGAGCGATTGCTTTGGCGCGATTCCGAGCACGATTGCCCTGTTCACATATGCCAAACGAACCGCGCTAACTGGGCAAACGCGCCAGGTTTCGGAACAAAAGTCTAGGTGTGAAAGCACCCTAAGTGTTTCTGTTTGGGTACTGGTGACTAAATTTAACACTAACTATTCATTTATACTTTAAGATGAAAGGAAGCCTGTGGAAGACCATCACATTTATATGAACCCTTTATTTAATGAAATTGTGATGTCAAATAGGTCATTCTTAAAACATGTTTTTTTAACATTCTGTCAGATATTACATTAGTGAATATTAATGTTTAATAATGAAATTGGGAAGCCATGCAGAAGTATTTCTTTAGTATGCAAGTTATTTTTTTAAGATTCAAAGACTTTTAAGATATAAAAATATATAAATATATGTAAATAACAGCAAATTGCTACTGCAAAATTAGTTGAGCGATAGACATTTGACATTTTCCCTGCAACTGGAGGGTGTGTTGCCAGTTAAATATAAACAGCACAACAGAGTTTGTGGCATTGATTATTTGAGACAATCTTTGGAGAGGAGAAATAAGAGCTCGCCCGAAAGATAAATGATCTCTGTGTTGGTTTCATCTCGACAAAGGCCAAAGCTCCCTTCTCCCACCATTTGTGCTTCTAGTATTATTAAAGTTTAAAAGTAAGTTGTACAAATGACCCGCTGGAGTTCCCAAATGGCAATTCCGAAATGAATAACTTCGATATATCACAGCTCGAGTTGCTGGGGCTGTTATGCTAGATTTATTAGTCGCTGTATTTTTCTTGCGTCAACTGATGTTCCCAGTCTCCAGGGTCTCGAATGACCACCCTTAGCGATGGTATAGGCTATTCCTGTTAGAGTGTTAAACACCACAGATTAAGACACTTTGCGGAGCTCCCAAGGTACTATTTGACCGCTTATCCTATTAGAAAACAGCCGCAGCGGCTCATCTGACACTTGCTCACATTCAGCTGCCCTGTAACCCCAGATGCATCAAAGTGCTTGAACATCGGAGATTGCTGTGTCCTGAATTCCTGTACTAAACCTGTTTTTGGCCTACACCTTTAGCCAAGCCAGAAGAGATGTAAATCTACTCAACGGTGACTAGTATGATTGGAGGTGACCGATAAAGGGACGATGACATCATTCCATAAAATCATCAAACATATAAAATGACTGTATATTATTTTTATATGTTGAACTCGGTCTTGACATGGCATCAATGGGACCGTACAGAAATGAAACATGACTGGGGTCAGCTTAATGATTGGTTAAGTGTTATGTGAGTACGCTCTGGGACGTTACTAAAGATACCAAAGTATCGATATCCACACATGTTTAGTGAGATATTCCAGATCCGCATAGCACTCATAGCTGCAGTATGACACGACTCCCCTGAGCTTTGCACACTGGGACTTATTGCCAAGCTATATTGTCACATTGAACATTTATTGATTTCACTTCTCGTTTATGAAATATTCTTTCACATATATCTTTGTTTTGTTGTGTTAATGATTCATTCAGTAGGATTGGCAACTGAAAGCAGAGTTATTTTTGTATTAATTATAAGTAACTACTTATGTTATTAGTAATTATTAATTAGATTCGGCATATTTATTTATTTATTTACTATTTAAAAGAAGTCATGCTATCAGCATTAGCATGACAAAAGCTGATTCTGGTGGTTTGCTTATAAGCTTATCCAGCTTATGATTTACACACACACACACGCACGCACGCACGCACGCACACACACACACACACACACACACACTACGGCCAATTTAGTTTATTCGATTCACTTGTGAATACAATTTGTAAATAAATGGCTAATCTATGTTAAATATATGTTTAAAATATATGTAAAAATATTCTTCATCAGACACAGATGTATTTAAGTAATCTTGCTTTGTGCGTCACTAACAGTTTTGGCTTGTTAAATGGACCATAAGCCCAAATTGGTAATGTATACAGATGAGCAAGTGATAGATATTAGTATTGGTAAAGGAATTAGCCAATAGTTGTTCCAATAGTTGTTAAGTTATTTGCTAACTAATTCATACCAATTTGGTAACACTTCACAATAGGAAAACAAGATTTTACAGCATTCACACTATACCATTTAGAGGCGTCAGGTTGGTAAGATTGATTGATTGATTGATTAATTGATTGACAGTTAAGACAGCAAACTTGCAAATATTTACTGCAGTTTTTTTATTGCATTTTGAAATATGACAAAGCTGACATTTCATCATCATTTGTCTTTTGTGTCACATGATCTTTCAGAATCAGACTAATATGCTGATTTGATGCTTAGGAGATTGATTATCATTGCTGAAATCTGTTTATTTTTGCTTAATAATTTTTGGCAAAAGGTGATTTTTAATTTTTTTTCTATTAGAGTAACATGGGTGACGCGGTGGCACAGTGGGTAGCGATGTCACCTCACAGCAATAAGGTCGCTGGTTCGAGCCTCGCCTGGGTCAGTTGCAATTTCTTTGTGGAGTTTGCATGTTCTCCCCGTGTTCACGTGGGTTTCCTCTGGTGCTCCAGATCCCCCACAAGTCCAAAGACATGTGCTATAGGTGAATTGGGTAAGCTAAATTGTCCGTAGTGTATGTGTGTGAATGAGATTGTATTGGTGTTTCCCAGTGATGAGTTGCAGCTGGAAGGGCATCCGCTGCGTAAAACATATGCTGGATAGGTTGGCGGTTCATTTTGCTGTGGCGACCCTTGATTAATAAAGCAAATAAAGAATGAATGAATGAATCAGAGTAACATTTATTTCTACACGATTTTGTTTACACTGTACATGAGAATTAATCGTTTATTGCTTAGTTACTTAGTAACAGAAATTAACATATTTTAGAATAATAAATGCTGTAAAATATAACTTTTATTGTAGGATTATTCAAAGAGCATATGATAGTAAAGGTCATGAGGCATTTCTGATGGAATTCATGTACATGAAGTGTATACTATATATTTAATTTTAAAAAGACCCACATTGGGGCGGCATGGTTAGCGTTTCTGTGTGGAGTTTGCATGTTCTCCCAGTGTTCACGTGGGTTTCCTCCGGGTGCTCCGCTTTCCCACACAGTCCAAAGACATGCACTATAGGTAAATTGAATAAGCTAACTTGGCCGTATTGTATATGTGTGAATGAGTGTGCAGCTTGGAAGGGCATCCGCTGCGTAAAACATATACTAAGTTGGTGGTTCATTCCGCTGTGGCAACCCCTGATAAATAAAGTGATTCATTGGAGTGAAGTGATTCAATTTGTGATTCATTGGAGTTTCCTGTTATTTACACTTTTGATTAGCATTACTTCCGCTCTGACAACTTTATAAATTTTTATAAAGTAAAGTAAGACTTTTACACTGAAACAGTATATTATCTAGGTTGGTCAATTACAATCCAAGAAAGTTTAACAATCTGCCAGTAATCTTTTTTTTTTTTGTTATACAATATATAATTGAAAACTACTTAACTTGCTAAAAATGTCAATAAAAGTCACTTTGTTAAACTAAATAAAGTTGAAACCAGAAGTTTACATACAGTCTAAAAAAAGGAACATAACCATTATTAAAAAAATGTCTGATGGTAAACCACACTAAACGTTTACTATTTTAGGTTCGTTAGGATTACCTAAATGATTTACATTTGCTAAATGCCTGAATAATGAGAGAAAAAAAAATTTTGAGAATTTTTTTATTAATTTCTACACAGTCAAAAGTTTACATACATTTCCTTGGTATTTTTTAGCTTTGCTTTTAAACTGTATAACTTTGGTCAAATGTTTTGGGTATCCTTCCACAAGCTTCTCACAATAGTTTGAAGGAATTTTGGCCCATTCGTTCTGACAGAATTGGTGTAACTGAGTCAGATTTGTAGGCTGTCTTGCTCGCACAAGCTTTTTCAACTCTACCCACAAATTTTTTTATAGGATTGATTCAGGGATTTGTGATGGCCACTCCAAAACATTCACTCTGTTGTCTTTAAAGCACATTTTAACTAATTTGGCAGTATGCTTAGGGTCATGGTCTGTTTGGAAGACCTATTTGTGGCCAAGTTTTAATTTCCTGGCTGATGTCTTGAGATGTTGCTTCAGTATTTCTACATAATGTTCTTTCTTCATGATGCCATCTATGCTGTGAAGTGGACCAGTCCCTCCTGCAGTTGGGATGGTGTTCCTAGGCTTGTAAGCTTTCCCCTTTGTCCTCCAAATGTAACACTGGTCATTATGGCCAAACAGTTCAATCTTAGTTCCATCAGACCACAGGACATGTCTCCAAAAATTATTCTTTTTTCCAGGGTAATTTAGCAAATTGTAATTGGCTTTTTGTTGATTCTGGCTTGTTGATTTTCCCATGTTGTCACACAAGGAAGCAGTGTGTTTGAGGTTTTCCTTAAATACTATTCTACAGTTGTGCCTCCAATTAACTCAAATGTTGTCAATTAGCCAATCAGAAACTTCCAAAACCTTGACACCATCATCTGAGCTTTTTCAGAGGCATGATAATCTTATTGTATGTAAACTTGACTTTGACGAAAAGTTATAACAATTTCTCAAAAAATATCTCTCTTATTATTCTGCTATTAAGCATAAGAGAAACAAATATGATAATCCTAACTTACCTAAAAGAGAAAAAGTTTAGTCACATTAACATCTGACTTTTTTTAAAATGGTTATGTGCCTTTTTGTACAGTGTATGTAAACTTCTGGGTTCAACTGTAGTTAAAACATCAAAGATTGTTGGAGCAGAGATCAAGCACCCATAATGCAATTCAAAATGCAAAAAAATGAAAGACAGTCGTTAATCATAAAATACATTAAACTCATAATTAACAGAAAATTTTACAGTGTCACGATAGTGCCACTCATGGCTTCTCATAGACCCTCTTTTCTAAGCATGTGACTACATATCAAGATTTCTCTATATGTATATACAGAAGAATAGAACTTGCATCTATTTAAGCTTCTCATTGTGATTTGTTTGCATAGCGAAGGCTTTAAAGCTGGCGAACATGGCATGCCAGGACTAATGTGTGTTTTCGCAAGCGCTGGTGTAGGATTTACCACACCTCACACCTCACCACAACTAGAGCTCAGGAAAGCAGGTGAGCCAGATTATAGCCTTTCCTGTTGTGCTGAAACCAGGGTCAGGGTTACGGAGACCTCGCTTCTTCTCTCGTCCCTCTCAATCGCTCACACACACACACACACACACACACACAAGCACAGCTGAAGATCTGACCTGTCAGCTACTTTCTCCCTTTCTCTTACACACATACTCATAGTGGCTGGTGGTCGTAAAAGAGGCCGTGCTGGCAGATGCCTGTCTCCCTCGGCCATATATGAGCTTCCTCAGCTGTTCCCTTCACATCAGCTGTAATGAAACCATCTCTATTCTGCTTCTGCTGCCCTTTCTCTAGCACTGCTGCATGGCAACCTAATCTGTGGGTGGCATCAGTGTGTGCACTTTCTGCTTATCTGTGCATGTGCTGGTTATTTTAAAGCTCTAAAACTGCTAAATGTAGATTTTGTTGACAATCAGTATTTACTAAGATAGTCACATGATAGTTTTAGCTTTATTATGGTTTGAAAAATGTGCTATCTATCTGTCTGTCCGTCCGTCCGTCCGTCCGTCCGTCCGTATGTCCGTCCGTCCATCCATCCATCCATCCATCCATCCATCCATCCATCCATCCATCCATCCATCTACATAAATAAATAAATAAATAAATAATAATAATAAATTGTGAATAATAATAAATTGAAAATAAAGGATAATCCACCAAATATAGATATCTGGTATTATTGATTTTATTGATTGAGTGGTGGTTGAGACAATTCCCCCCCCCAAATTTGTATTAATTACATACGATTATATATGATGATGATGATTATTTTTTCAGAAAAAATCCTCTCTTGTTTTAAGCTGAAAATGCTCTAAATGACTCTAAATGTTCTTTCTATTTAAAATTATTTTATATGTTTTACTATATACATTACTTTTATATTACTTTGCTTTATTTTTCATATTACTTTGCTGTAAGAAAATAATGTGATGTTAAAGGACATTGATCTTTCACGAAAATGGAGCAAAATTGATAGTACAAATTGAACTCTTTGAGAAAAGGTGTACAATCAGATCAAACTTTGCTATGTTCATGCATTGCTCAGACTCTCTGTCCGTGGAAAGAAAAGCTCACTGTGCTTTACAGCAGGGATTCTCAACCTTTTTCACTTCGGGGCCCACCTCCTTTGAAACTTTTTTGAAGGCCCACGTCTGACATTTTTTCTTAAACTGTCTAGAGAAAATGCTTATTTTAAACCTTTATTTATTAGCAAAATATTTATTTTCTTTTGCTTATACTATTATTATCTTATTTTTCTACAGGATTTTATTAAAAAAACGAATATATATATATATATATATATATATATATATATATATATATATATATATATATATATATATATATATATATATATATATATATATATATATATATATATATATATATATATACAGTAGGTATACACACACACACACACACACACACACACACACACATATATATAATGTATATAATTTATATATATATAATGTATTTTGTGGGGGGCCCATGTGGGACCCACCTGGGTTGGCCCATGTGGGGCCCACCTGGGATGGCCTATGTAGGGTCCACCTGGAATTGCCCATGTGGGGCCCACCAGGGTTTGCAGACATCCAGACATCTACTTGTGACCCTCATAAGCAACCTATATGGGATTTTTGTTTGTCCATGTTTAACATGTTTAATTGCGATGATTATACTGATGATTATACTGAAATATATATATATATATATGTGTGTGTGTGTGTGTGTGTGTGTGTGTGTGTGTGTGTGTGTGTCTATCTATGGTTACAATACTTTTACCAAAATGAATCCATGGTTATTTTCTTTAATGTAACTTTAACTGTAGATGCATTTTCCAAGTCTCTCAGGACAACTAAAAGACTTAGTCATGATCACAGATTCTTATTTTAATCCAGAACGGCTTAAAAACAAACAAACAAAAAAAACTGTTTCTGAACTTAAACAAACAGAACTCCCACACCATCCCTAACGTTACTCTCAGGCTGTGTGGCGTCTCAGACTTCTTCATAGACCTGTGACAGGCTGCCCTAATGCTGACATCACCTGTCTTTATTTGATACTGGTGCAAAAATTCACAAAGTGTTAATGTGAATATGTAGATCCATACATCCATATGGCAGACTAGGTAACGTTATAGCGTTAGCTAGTTACTGACGTTGTACAGCATTTCCATTCAGCTAGCTTACATATCTTCATAATCCATTATGTATGTTGAAGAATACAATTTAAATTCTTTTGGCCAATTTGGTGGCCGGACATTTAGATGATAATCAGCATATCCGGTGGACATCTGCGATACTTAACTTTGGTAGTTCCTAGAGGCTTCTTGTATAAAACAACGCTATATTAGTGGAGAGTGAAAAACTGGAAGTGTTCTACCCAGGTTGACTGGAACGCGAAAGCTGCTTCGAAACAATAGTTATTGTGAAAAGCGCTATACAAATCCATTCATTTATTTCTTTCATTTTCTTTTCGGCTCAGTCCCTTCACCAATCCGTGGTCGCCACAGCGGAATGAACGGCCAACCCATCCAACACATGTTTTATGCAGCGGATGCCCTTACAGCTGCAACCCATCACTGGGAAACATCCATACACACTTATACACTACGGACAATTTAGCCTACCCAATTCACCTATACCGCATGTCTTTGGACTGTGGGGGAAACCAGAGCACCCGGAGGAAACCCACACGAATGCAGGGATAACATGCAAACTCCACACAGAAACGCCAACTGACCCAGCCGAGGCTCGAACCAGCGACATTCTTGCTGTGAGGCGACAGCACTACCTACTGCGCCACCTACAAATCAATTTGAAACTATATAGTCAAGCAAATTATCAATGAACATATAAATAATTTTTTATTATCAGGAGAAAAGGGCTCATTTTTGAAAGAAAAAGCCTTAATATATGTAACTATGAAAACTACAAATTAATAAAAAGTAACAATATTTTCGTTGTTGTCTTTCTATTAGTTGGGAAACAAAACATTTTGTGAAAAGCCCAAAATCTTAAAACCTTAAAAAGCTGTATTTTTGCCTGCAGTGTCTCTCTTTAATATAAGAGAAAGAAGATGATAAAAACCATCCGTTACTGTCACTGGTTTTTAATGGTCTTAGTAATTAGCACAGCATCAAGCCTAAACATTTATAAATCCCACACATCTGCCATTCCTAAACCACTTGCTGTGTTACTCATGAAGATTTTTTAAATTTTTACTTTGGAAAAAAGAGAGAGATTGAATAAAAGACACAATTGGACGTATTTGCTATTTTTTTTAATTTCTCAGATTTTGACACCAATAGCCTTTGAATATTTGCATAATCACAGTTTCTACTGATTGCGTACTTGAAGCAGAATTGTTAAAGGAGCGCCAAACACACTTTATCACTCTTTCCAAAGCACTCAGATAGAAACATTACCTAAATGGCTGGCAAGCTGTGGCTGTTAGCCGAATGCTAATACATGTCAGAAAATGGGGCGAAAATTTATGACACGCCATCTGTTCTCCAGCATGCAGCTCAATGTGTATTTCCAATGTTAGCTCTAGTAAAGACCTCCCCATTCAAACTCACTAATCACTTCTCCTAACAAGAATTAGCTCTTGGTTCAGTTCGCCCAATAATGTTTTCAACTTCTGCCCTCAATGGGATTAAAGCACCATTAATTCTCTCCTAGATGTCTATGAATAATCCCCTCCTGGATACAACATTATTATGTAATTAAAAAACAACCCGCATTATCATATTTTGGTCGTTATAGAAGTAGTTATTATTTCGGGTTTTCTCAAAGCTATGCATCACTGTCGTTGAAGATGAAGTGGTTTTTCAAAGACAAACTTGTTTATAATTTGTGCTAATATTTGTAGCACAGGGTGGAACTGAATTATGTCATTTTAAATATTGATGCTTCTAAAATTAGCAAGGGATTTTTATGAGAAATACATGAGAAATATAGGATATTTTACCAATATTGCATCTTTCTATTGATATAATAAAATGTAATACGTTATAGCCTGAACATAAAAGTTATATAGAGCATTATCATATTATCTAATATAAATTAGGGCTGCACTATATATCGTTTCATCATTGATATCGTAATGTGTGCGTTCGTAATAGTCAAAACGCAGCATCTGCAATGTGGAGTCGGGATTATTATAGTTGTTCAGCAATGAAGAATGTACAGTGTTTACATTTTACATTACAGTTAATTATTCAATAATAGGGGCAGGACAAAATATTGATATGCTGACTTATTGTGATAATTCCAACCACGATACATTATCGATATAGCCAAGGATTGATATTTATTTAAAGGTACAAAGGTACACTGCTACCGTTTGCCACTTAGGTGGCAGTGGTGCTTCTCACAATGGCGGATCGAACATATATCAATGTTGCAATTCTACAAAATACATGTGTTGTTAATAAAAGAAATACATCTGATAACTTTTTGATGCATTTTTCTCCTTAATTTACATTCATTTAATATTGCATCGTATCGTATTACTGTACCTGAATATCTGACTACTTATTTCAGTTTTATCTTTCATTCATTCATTCATTTTCTTTTCGGCTTAGTCCCTTTATTAATCTGGGGTCGCCACAGCGGAATGAACCGCCAACTTATCCAGCTTGTTTTACACAGCGGATGCCCTTCCAGCCGCAACCCATCTCTGGGAAACATCCATTCACACTCATTCACACCCATACACTATGGACAATTTTAGCCTACCCAATTCACCTATACCGCATGTCTTTGGACTGTGGGGGAAACCGGAGCACCCGGAGGAAACCCACGCGAACGCAGGAAGAACATGCAAACTCCACACAGAAACGCCAACTGACCCAGTCGAGGCTCGAACCAGCGACCTTCTTGCTGTGAGGCGACAGCACTACCTACTGCGCCACTGCGTCGCCAGTTTTATCTTTGCTCTATCTTGTTTATTTATGCTTGCAATTTCTTTGAGTCACTCCTCTACAAGATTATACCAATCGTTTCATTCCAAATAGAGCTATTCAAGTAATCTGCCGAAATTGTATTCATATTGCAATATAAATCGCAGGAAAATAAAAAATCGTAATGTCAGATTTTTCCAATATCGTGCAGCCCTACTATAAATATTATTCATCTAGTAGTGGCAGTTTATTGTACCATAATATACAACACCAACCCAGACAATATATCTATTTAAACTATTAAAATGTTACAGTTTTTCTCAGTGGCTTTGGTGCATTTCTCACAACACTACTTACATTTGCACAATAGTTAATGCATTTCTCAAAACAATTAGTCATTTGTGCACATCATAGTAGCAGTTTCTCATTCCTTCCAACAAATTGCAAATGCTTTTGGTCATGCATCAATTGCTTTCATACAACTCTCTGCTGCTTTATAACGTTATCATTTGTTCATGTCTTGTGAGTCAAAATTAACTTAACTTGTGAATGCTGAATAGTCATTCCGTATAAAACTAATAGTCCTCATTTCATTACTTGAGTCATTACATACAAAAATGTTGAACTCGTCAAAAGTGTAATACACTTACTCTTGTGAAAATATGTCAAGCTAATTTAATAAAGAAATTGAAAATGAAATTCTTCTAAATGAAATTCTTCTAAATTGAACAATTTGATGAATGATTTACAGACCTGTGTATGTTGTAGGTTCAGTTCCAATATGTACTGCAATATTGTTTACAGTTGTGCACAGCTCTACCCAAAGGAAGTTTATGTTTGTTGTAAATAAGGGTGTATTTATTATTTTGCACAATGCTGTGAGTAAATTAGAATTGCAAAGAGCATATGCAGTAACAATGTGAAACATACATATTCAGTGTCTTGTACTCAGATACCTCACTAAATGCAGTGATGTCTAACTTTACTGTAGTTTTCAAATGGGTGTGCAAATAGTATATAGTGCTGTCTTAAGCATTTTTAGGAAGTGTCACCAAAATCAGACGTTTTGCATAGGAAAAAATGTTCAGAGAAAAGTGTCATAATGAAAACATGACAAAGCCATTTGACTATCTTGTTCATAAACGAGGGTGTCAGTACTTTTCATCTTGATGACACTGACACTTTCATTGACATGAATACTTGCTTTTGAGGAATGAGCTCTCCATTTTGAGTAAGTGACGCGCTTTTGCAGGTTATCCACTAGGTTTTGTAGTTTGCACTAATTGTTTTGAGAAATGCATTAACTGTTGTGCAAATGCAGTAATAGTGTTGTGAGAAATGCACCAAAGCCATTGAGAAAAACTGTAATAAAAGTCCCTTTTTTTTTACTTTTCAAGGTTAACAGTTATTGGAAGTACGATCAAGGTCCCATAATGCAATTCAAAAGCATAAATAAATGGGGAAAAATAAAAATATGAGTCACAAAAAACGGAAAACTGAAATTTACAGACATTTTTTTACAGTATAAATTCATTACAATACAGATTTTAAGCTACAAAAGCTTGTACTGACTTCTCTATTTTTTTACGTTGGTATTTAATATGGCTTGGCATTTGCTTTTGCTGAGTAAAAAATTGTAAAGGTTATTGCAAATTCCATCCAATCCATCTGTCCAAACAAGTTTATTTTTGCATTCGTCTTTTTCAGATCCCCCCCGGTCTAATGATGTCTAATCCTGTCTGATGAAGCACTAAAGATTTCCCATATCCTAAAACAGTAAAAACCTAATTGTCGAGCCATGGTCTAATTTACTGTTCAGTGTTTTATATGGCCGGCATCTTTAGCCCTTTGCGCGGGTCTCTAAAGAGGCGTACGTTATGATCCCGCTGTCAGTAAAATCAATCCTTATCAATTTTAAAGTTCAGATTTTGATTTCATGACTTTCTGGGGACCAGACTAGGCTGAAAATGGTTATTTCAGCCTCTACTTTCTATACTCCATCTGCCTATGTATTGATTGCCTCTTATTCTTTCTGCGCTGTGAAGAAAACGAGAGAGAAAAGACTGACACTAGTTGAAGATTTAGTTGAGTTAAATAATGAGAATCACAGACTAAGCTCTAGGTCAGTCTGGAAGTAAAGTAACAGGAATTTATTCTACTCAAAGTATTTGGTAACATTTTAAAACAACATTCTACAACAATGTTGACATTGGTTGTCTACACTGGTTAACATGAATTAACAAAGTAAAATACTAATAGCATTAATTAATCATTCTACGTTCATACTGATTTTAACATTTAGGTCATGAATATGTCTCATATGAAATTTTCAAAAATGATTTCATATACATTAGTTAAGTGTCTATTAAAAAAACAAAAAAACAAATATATATATATATATATATATATATATAGGTTCCCAGAGATGGGTTGCGGCTGGAAGGGCATCCGCTGCGTAAAATCGTGCTGGATAAGTTGGCGGTTCATTCCGCTGTGGCGACCCCGCAAGGGACAAAGCCGACAAGAAAATGAATGAATGAATATATATATAGTATATGTGTGTGTGTGGAAAAAAAAGGTTCCGTCATCATTCAGCATAAGAATATTCAGCATATATATTTGTGTAAATATAAACAACACTTATTCCTGCCCATACTTATTAAAATACAAAAAAGAATAAATCATCATACTTAATTTCATTATATGTTTTTAAGGATTAAAAGCCTTATGGTAACCATAGGTTAAAACTCAGTGGATTGACGGATAATAGTCAAATATAAAGATTTTAAGATATATATATACACAAAATTTTTTAATAACTCATTTCCAATAATTAATTAATTTTATTTTTGCCATGATGACAGTAAATATAATTTTACTAGAATATTTTCAAGACACTTCTATACAGCTTAAAGTGACATTTAAAGGCTTAACCAGGTTAATTAGGTTAACTAGGCAGCCTAGGGTAATTAGGCAAGTTATTGTATAAAGCCGCAGTCATACTAGAGTTTGAGCTTGCGAAATTCTGTCGGCGCTGCGAAAAGGGGCGGGATTAAACAAGATGGTTAGACATGAAAAAAAGCGAGCGATTGCTCCATGTTTTAAATTTCTGTTTAGAGAGGTTATGTTTTGATCCTGGATTGGTCTCACGCAATCAAGTGATGCGATTTCGCAGGTCAGAGTTCACCAAGCTTGAACTTTGCACCGCAGCAACCTGCGAAACTCGACGCATGACCCTGCGTTTCCGGTCTGACGCAGTTGCGTGCGTATGAATGGAAGTCTATGGGGAGAAAAGCTCAGTGTGACCGCGGCTTAACGTTGGTTTGTTTTGTAGACTATCGGAAAAAAAATATTGCTGTCAGGTTCTGTGTTGTGTTCATGTTCTCCTTTGTTCTGTTTCCCACCGGTTCCTGATGTTCATTAGTTTCACCTGTCTTCCTCCCCTGTGTGCTATCAGTTCCATTAGTCCTTGTGTATTTATACCCCTTAGTTTGGTTTAGTCCCTTGTTCGGTATTCTATGTTATGCATTGTCTTCTACACCCCATGTCGTTTCTGAGTCTCCTGTGTTTCCTATGTCTTCCAAGTGAGTGACTGTAAATAAATCTACGTGTTTGATAACTCTTGCGATCCTTTGCCTTTCTGAGAGAGCCCAGGTGTGACAATAGCTTAAAGGGGCTAATAATTTTGACCTTAAAATGGTTTTTAAAAATATGAAAAAAATATTTATTCTAGCCAAAATAAAACAAAACTTTCTGCGGAAGAAAAAATATTATCAGACATACTGTGGAAATTTCCTTGCTCTGTTAAACATTATTTGGGAAATATTAAAAAAAAAAAAAATAATTCTTATAATTATGACTTCAACTGTGTATATATAACAATTTTTATTTATTTATTTTTATTTTACACTGAATGACATTTTAGCAAACCGCTTGTTTTGTAAAATGCTTTTAAATCTGCTTTCTGGTTCTGATGCTTAAATATTAATATCTCACAAGCTTACTGATATGGATCTTAACATCAAATTGACTTAACAGCAAGTTGAACCTCATATCCAAATTCACCTGAATGAAGTGTTTAAAAGAGGTGAACAATGGAAACCTGCATGTATTCCTGCTCTAATTTCACTGCTGTCTCAGAATGTAGTCCAGAATTGTACTGATGTGTTAACATAAACAAAAAAAAATTAAAAAATCATTTGTTAATCATAGTTCTTTTTTAATTGGGGAACATTTATTAACACATTATTAAAACTAAAATTTTAACAATGCTAGCATTAATTGACAATAAACAGTTAACTTGCACTTACAAATGGGGCACATCATCAAAACAAACATTAAATAGAAGCAAATCTCATTTAATCTCTAATAGCACCTGTATCTTTTATTTTCCATCGCAATGTCTCTCCAGCAAGTGTACAAGCAAAGTTATTACATTTTTCTTGGCAACCGAGAGTGTTCCAAACATTGCAGTGCAGAATGGAGAGCCTGAGGATATACGGCTCCAATGGTAAACTAATGCTTCTGTGATAACTGCCCACTAAGTGGGTGGGACAAGGATGCCATGACCCCGCTGGCCTTACTACCAGTCCCTGCTAACAGCTTTGGCCCAGAGGTCAGCCCAATTTCCCCACTGCTGAGTACTCATTACACACACGGCCTGTGATAAATGCCCAGAGCTGCACGTGGCTGCGGTGAGCCTCAAAGTCTCTGGAGGAGCAGTTACTAAGCAACCCCAACCTGAGCCTTCTCTCAGCATCCCCTGTCCTCCAACTTGCTCTTACTTTTTCCTCTTTTAACTTATGTGCCTTTATTTTTTATTCTATCTAAGAGACAAAGCTCATTGTGATGGGACATTATGAAAAGGCTTCTGTTCTGAAAGCCAGTAAACTGAATAGAGAAAGTATTGTAAAAGCACTATAGATTCAAGGGATTTAAAAGGTACGAGTGGTAATTATCCTTTTGAAAAGAAGTGCCTTTAATTCTATTAATGTACATTTCTAGTGTAGTGTAGTGCCTTACAATCAATTTCTGTATGTGTGCTTTAAAAGAGAATACACCTACATGGTGTTTATTAGCACACGTAAAGGTTTATTTCATTCCAAAGTGAAAATTCTGTCATTTTGCTGTCATTTTGCTGTAAAAAAATGATTACAAATGACATTTTTTGTCATCTCAATATACATCAGTCAAACTGAGTAAAATTTTTAAGTTAAACCTTGTATAATTAAAAAATGAGTTGAAACCTGATTAACTTGTTAAAATAAGTTACAGTTTTTCTTGTTTGCTTTGACCTGGTTAGGATTCACTCCATTTTCCTCATCACTATCCCATCAAAGCAGAAGACATGTGTAAACTGTGCAAATGTGTAAACTCTTTCTCATTGGATGGACACATTTTCCCCAACATTTTTCAAAACAGTTATCACAGATGTTATTCAAGCAGTCCAAAATTCATTGTTTTAGCTATGGTAACCAAAGATAAACTATCTATTCCTAACCATTAGAAACTACCAAGATCAGTATGAAATCACTGAAGCACTGGTTTGACACTCCTTCATACAAATCTTAAATTAGCAATCAGTCTTCAAACCTTATAAAAACGGTGGAAGGTCTGTGTTGTTCTTTGCCAGCATGGATGGAGAAGGTCAATAGTGGCTATGTCTTATACTCTTGATAGATTTGACTGTATATTGGTTTATATGGGTTTTCTCTAATATTTACAGCTATTTTATTATTTTTGTCTGTTTTGTTTTTAACAGTAACAGTATTTCAGTTTTCAGCCACAGTTTAAAAAATGTCATGAATTCAATTTAAATTTAATCAAAGCATTTCTTATTCTGGATTCAATTCTTTTTATTTGACAGGCCAAATAGAAAGACAACAAACAGCATGGGCAATAGGCTACAATGACAAGCAATGGTGCACTGATTCACACTGAGTTCTGTATTTTGTTGTCCAGTGTGTAGTGATTGATTAAAAGAGCTCATATATTTGTTTGCAAGTTGTGTTGTTTGAAGACAAAATTAGCTTCTGTTGCATATTTTAAATGTTTTGACACAGTTAGAGCATTTTGCAAGTAAAATGTATCATTTTGACCATGAGTGTCACTGTTTAGGCCTGTGTGTTAACTGTTTTGGAAATGTGGAGTTTCAGTTGATGGCTGCATCAAAGCAATCAAGAAAAACTGTAAAGTAACATAAAAACATTTTTTGTCGTGACTTTTTGTCATATTAGTTATTGCAGTGTATTTACATTTTCATGCACTTCATGAACTGATATTGTTGAAAATAATGCTAATGTTTTACAGCTTGTTGTTTTTATTGCATATTTTGAAATATGCATTTCATATGTGTTGTCTTTTGAAGTTAAAGGAATGGGCTATATGCAGCTAAAGCTTTTTTCAGCCAATGATAAACTTCTGGTGAAAGCTTAATGTGACTATTTTCAATTTCATATAATTCCTTTTACAGCATCAGTGTTGTAATGTAGTTACAATACATTCAGTTACATACACATAAGCATTTATTTGGTTGTTCAAGCATAAAACGAGAAGAAAGACTGTGTAACCACTAGTGCCATCAGGATCAGCAGGCAAGCGTAAAAACTCCATTGATAATACTGGGGTAAAATAAACTGTCAAATTTTATAGACAGGGGTGACGCAGTAGGTAGTGCTGTCGCCTCACAGCAAGAAGGTCGCTGGTTCGAGCCTCGGCTGGGTCAGCTGGCATTTCTGTGTGGAGTTTGCATGTTCTCCCCACATCCGTGTGGGTTTCCTCAGGGTGCTCCAGTTTCCCCCACAGTCCAAAGACATGCGGTTCAGGTGAATTGGGTAAGCTAAATTGTCCGTAGTGTATGTGTGTGAATGAGTGTGTATGGATGTTTCCCAGAGATGGGTTGCAGCTGGAAGGGCATCTGCTGCATAAAACATGTGCTGGATAAGTTGGCGGTTCATTCTGCTGTGGCGACCCCAGATTAATAAAGGGACTAAGCTGAAAATAAAATAAATGAATGAATGAATTTTATAGACATGGCGGAGGGAAATGGAATTTAATGCAATGCTTCTTGTCCAGTCTGAGACCCACTTTATAACGTTTATCAATCCGGAATTGAAGATCACTGATTTTTAAGGAATCAGACCTTAAACGTGGCAATTTTATAATGGAAAGACAGTTCACCAGAAGCGCTGAGACTGGCTGGCTGAAATTAAAAGTCTCTGTGCATATACCCCCATTGTCTATAAATTTGAACAGAAAATATAAAACTACCTATTTTACTACCTTCATTAGCTATTTTCTACTTTTGTTTGAAATATTTTTATTAAAACTGAGAAATTTCTCTTCCTCCATTGGTAGTTTTTACTCAAATACTGATTCTTCAGTCAGTTTTTAAAGAGATCAATTAATATAAGAAATCCACACCTTCTTTAATCCACATACATCGATCAGTTAAAATAAACAGCAGCTCAACTAACCCTGCTGGGGTGACACAAAAATTAATCTTATTCTTATACACATCAAGCATGCTTGAGCTTATATGACCAAATTGAAATGGCATAAACATTATTTGATAGACTGAGAGAGGAGGAGCAGTTACAAAAACCTGATTTATACTTCTGTATTGACTGATCCCTGTAACCCATGATACATTTCTTGCATGCAGCCTACTCTGTTGTATGCGTTTGTACTTCTGCATTCCGTCTGTGTTGCTCTGTAGTAACACTTCAGAATTACTAGTACCCAGGGGGGTTTCTATGTTCCACTGTGTTGAGTTTTTTTACTAGTGGTTTGAGTTAATGCCAGAAATTTATACGATGATACTGTATAAGTAGCTCAAAATCACATTTCTTCAATAACAACAGCAATTTTATTTCTTGATTACGTTTAAAAACAAGACATGTTTACCAATCGCTTCACAATTTCACACTGTAACACATACAATTAAAACATGCATCGCAAAACACAGACCAACACTACACCATTACCCTGACTAAGGGCAGCTATATGCAACTGAATAGAGATGCGTTTTCAGCAATGATTTAAAACACTCAAGCAAGTCACAGGATCTAATGTTAAGTGGATGGCTATTACAGAGTCATGGAGCTGCCACCGAGAACACTCAGTCACCTTTAGCCTTCAACCTCACTTTTGGAACAAAGAGGGTCAAAGTCTGGGAAGATTCAAGGAAGAAAGAGGCGGGAACCAATAAACGTTCAACAACTTTAATCATAAATTAAACAGCTCCTCTGCAGGACTCAACACTTGTTAACCACTCATGCCACCTGCCTCGCTCCCATGGCTCTTAGCCCCGCCCAGACTCGACATTGCTACCAAATCGACCAATCACTTTTTTTTGCACTCTTGCTTCGCCAAAACATTTTTTGAGAGGTGTGCATCAGTAAATGCACTTGTATGCAGAATGACTTGACTATATGACTTGAATGCAGAAGTATAAATAGAGTGGAGGAACTATGACGTCACCTTGTAGGCCAATGGGCTGCTAGCATAAAACTGGTTCCCTCGATAAAATCCCCATAGGCTTTTCCAAGATTGGAAATAATAAGTTCTGTGTTGAAACACTGTTCATTACACTTACACGTTTTGTTCAACCGAATAATCCTCACACAAAAATACAACTTTTAGCACTTTTGGATCTTAAATGCAAACGCAAGAATGGAAAAGCTAACATAAGGCTAAAACGGACTACAGCGCCTGGGGCGCTCGCCTGTGGTGTCAGCACCACCCTGCTAACGACAACTTTTCAAGCTTATTTTTTAGAAATATGGTCCATAACAAAGATTTAATCTTTCGGTTTATCATATTATAATCTACGCTACATATAAACACATAAATACACAAAACACATAGACCTACGTGCCTTTTGCATAGTTTTTACGTGGGAAATGCATTTTGTTTTGCTTTACGATTGTTGTAAAAGTTTTAAAACTGTATGTATAAATGTGTCTACATAATATTTTCATAAGACACGTTTAAATAAGTGTATCGCTCGCGTGCATACAGCCCGCTTACCTTAGTAATAGACAACAGAAATGAGGCGTGAGTCTATCAAATGCCTGCAAGTTCCATCATGGACACAGAACAACATTCAATATTCTTTTTTTTGTCACGAAGTACAGCGAAAAGCAGCCCATACAGTCACATACTGTATGCAAGGAGGATAAATATTGCAGTTATGACAGGGTTAAATGTGCTTAGACGAAGCAAAAAAAAAACAGACGAAAAATCCTTTGATCAAATGACAGTTAATATGTATGTGATTTTAACACATTTATTCACACGTCTGCATTACTGAGAGCAGGAAAGAGACAGACTGCACTGGTAAGCAGTATCCCCATAAGATCGTTTAATTAAAATAAATGATCAACAAACTAATCTGTCAAGCGAGCTGCGTTCCAGACCAGATCAGCTCGATGACGTATAATGTCTCCGACACCGCCTGTAGTCCCATTTAGCAACTTGATAGCAACCGTGTTTTTAAGAAGCGTAACCAATTTAAAAATCAAGAGTGTGATGTAACTGATGTGTTTTATGTTGTAGAATAAAACGTGAAAGTATCTTGAGCTTGTGTTAGCCACGAACCTTATTTAAGCGATTTAACTGAAATCCCATTGAAAAAACCCATTGACTTTGGGACGAGGGAACTGGAACTGCTAAAATGCTAACTCGCTTCCAGGTTTTTGCATACAAATTGACGTCATAGTTCCTCCACTCTATTGGCCTTAAGCAACCATAATTACCTGATCCTCCTCCTCTCAGCATTCTCTTTCCAACTCATTTATACTTTTATCTTACAGCATGGATTTAGTTTTTACATCTTCTTAGCTATTATTGCAGCTCATTTTACATGAGCTTACACACCTTTGAGGATGAAAGGATACGGTAGTGGCATAATCAAAACACTTTTCTGCTCTTGTTCTAAAACTTCATGTTTCAGGTAGCCATTACAAGTGCAGTACAGATCTGAGGGCTTCAGAATGTATTCGAAATATATCCTTTTCTATTACGTTTCAATAGAAATCACATTACAGTGACGGCGGACATTTGCCTTAACTAAAATAACAGGAATGGTTTTTGCAGCTTAGCACATTGATTTAGTATCATAATTTAATGACCAACCCAGGGATAGATTATTTCAAATGACTAAATATGTCAATAAAAGTGACTTTTAACATCAAAAGTTGTCAGAGGCCAAGGTTGCTTCATGAATTTGTAAGGCATTAGAAAAAAGAAAACACTTTATTTAGCCACAGCTAAATAAACCGCCAACTATTCCAGCATGTGTTATGCAGCGGATGCAGGTAATTGGAAACACCCATACACACTCATACACTAAGGCCAATTTAGTTCATTCAATTCACTTACACCGCATGTCTTTGGATTGTGGGTGAAACTGGAGCACCCGGAGTAAACCCACGCCAACATGGGGAGAACATGCAAACTTTACACAGAAACTACTCCTGGACTCGAACTTGGAACCTTCTTGCTGTCAGGGGATAGTGCTAACCACTGAACCGCCGTGTCGCGCTAATATGTGATATTTTTCACAATATTTTTTTGTGATATATATGTTTTTGCATACCATATCAGAAATGATTTTTTGTAGCACTTCATGTTTAGCAAATATAGGCTGTTCTGTAACTGAGCTTGGAGACATCGCTTAAATCTTTCTCTCTTTTGTGCCTTACCACACATATTTACTTCAAGTGTATTCTCTTTAAAAGCGTATTGCAAGGTTGGTAAAGCATATTAAGAGACATTTACATCACATCAAAGACTTTTGGAAGATTTGTTTGACTTTCAGGGTGATTATTTTGGAGGGGTTCACTCATGTTGGGATTTTGGTGTACCAGAAATTTCCAATGATGGACACAAGAAAGAAGGTTACTGTTTACTCGCTACTTAAATAAGACATAATGTTTAACTAGCTTTCTGTGTTTATAAGAATGCACAAACGTACACATACACAGCACTAGGATCTGTTTGTGGATGTATTTTATGTTAACATAATTATGCCAGGGCTTTAAATCCATTTGCACAGTCATGGGATTGAAAAAGCAGAGACAGAGAGAATCAAGAGTCCCTAGGGCTGTCTGTCTGTGGCTGTGTGTGTTTACCTTGGGGACGAGCTGATGGTGGTTTATTAAGTGGCAGTAGAGGGCGTTCTACTGCCTGCTGCCTGGCATTCTGTTCCCCTTCTACTGCCACCGGTGCCATACACACATGCGCCATCTTATATAGTAAATGCAGGAAAGGCCAGGCTGCTTTGGCACACATTTTACATAAGTGAAGATTTTTAAGGTAAATATATATATGATGTTAACTTCTAATGCTGCCCAGTTATCTTTTAATTTCATTTTAAAGAGGCAGTAGAACATACAATTGTATTTTTTATTTATATTTATTTAACTAAAGTTAGTTTTGGGTAATATGAGTAACCTTAAAGGAAAAATTCACCCAAAAATGAAGTATTTATTCAATTTAATTCAAGTTAATTTGTTTTATTTTATTTTTTTAAAAATAATTATTGTTTCAAAGCAGCTTTACAAAAGGTGCACATTATTGCATTACAGTCAGATTAAGTTATAGTTACAATCAAATATAAGTTATTATATACATTTATAATTGATTGCATATAGGTGATGTCTATGTTTACATGTTTTACAAAGTGTATCTGTGTATTAAGTGTTGTCCTGGAAGTCGTGTGATGGTTTGGATCATCACTTCATCTCTTTGTATGTGTTGTTCCTTAGGTCCTCGATGGTTGGCATCATCTCTTCACAAGTCTTGGATCACATCAAAGGCGCTGCACAATTTCTAGAGACCTCGGGATGAGTATCTCCAGAAACTCGCTGTTTACTCATTCTCAAGTGACTGCAAACCTTTATTTTTTCTTTATTCTGTTGAACACAAAAGAAGATTCAAAAAAAGATAACAACTGACTTCCATAGAATAACAAATACTACGGAAGTCAATGGTTACAGGTTTTCAGCTTTCTTTAGAATAACTTGTTTTGTATTGAATAGAAGAAAGAAGCTCCATCAAGAATTTTCATTTTTGGTTGAACTTTTCTTTTAACTTAGGCCCAATCCCAATTCTATTTTTGTACCCCTTCCCTTTGGCCTTTGACACAGAATGTGAAGGGGAAGGAATTCAAATTTTACCCCTAAGAAATGGGACAGCACTACAGCACCTGCACACGTCATAATATCACGATCTCTTGCTTCACATGAGATTGACAATCGCTGTTGCTGTAGTTAATCCAGTTGCGTTATTTTTTATCTTCAGGAAATCACTGAAGGCATATATCATGTTATCATAACGATATAATGTGGCAATAAGGTTGTAACTGTACTCTGCCCATGGCCATATTGATCTATGTAAACACAAAAAAACTATATTAACATCATAACAGACACTGTAAAAAGCTCATTCCCAGCCACTAGACTTTTCTGACAGGGTATTCGAGTGTCATCAAGTGTCAGATGTGGAAGTATGTTGTGGGACTACTATACAGAAGTTATTATTATGGATTATAAATGGCGACATTTTAAATTTTTACTTTAGCGGGTTTTTTTTTTTTTTAAGCATGACGGTAAAACACTAGCTACGTTATGAATATATTAAAACATATGCTTTTTGTCGTAAAAAAATTATAATAATGACCAAAAATACTAATTTGTGCATCTCCTGACTTCCGTGTGCAGCCATGCTGCCGTTGTAGATGGTGTATTCTGGGAAATTTTCGTACCCCTTAGTTTCGAGTGTGGTCCCTGAAAAATCACAGTTTCAAGGGCTATCTAGCCCTTCCCCCTAGCCCTACGCCTTCAAGCTAAAGAGAATTGGGACACTCCTACCCCTTCATGTGAACGTGCAAAACGAGGGGTAAGGGGAAGGGCTAAGTGGTAGAATTGGGATTGAGCCTTACTCACTAGTTTGTGTAATGACTATTATGACGGCAGTGTGGCAGCTATTTTCCAAAACATCCTATGAAAAACTACTCAATGAATCATGCTAGTTTGAATGAATACATTTTAATTAAATTTAATAAAAAATATATTAAAATATTCCAGTTTTACATAAACCAATAAAATACTGTAAACATATTTAATTGTATTTTATAGTACACACTGTATTACTTTGACAGACTGTAATTTATTTATTTTTTGCTCTGTCAGTCAAGAACATTGACTTTCATTCTCACTGTTTTTTTTTTTTTACGTCAGCTTGTTTAATAGCCTAAAGTCTTGGCTGTGTGACATGCTACTGAACATTCCCACTGTTAAGTTAATTTAGCAATGTTTACTTTTGGAAAAAAACAAATATTTAAAGCTTATTTATCCGCATTTGCTTCAATATTATTTTCTGCCTGTTCTATATAAAAGCTGCTATTGAAGCATGTTAGAATTTTATATGAAAATAATGTTGTATAATGTAAAAAAAACTATCATATTAAACATTTTAAAGATACATCGCAATAAAAGTGTAACAATGTTAAACAGTTCAGTCAAAATCACTTTTCGTAATATAGTTGATTAGTGCCCGAATACCTGCTAGCATACCTGTGATTTAATTGAGACCTTAGCTAAAAGAAGATCTCATATTTATTCAATCATTGTATTCATGAAAATGGTCTTATTTTGAACAAACTGTTTGAAACAATTCTAGAGTAAACACATTCGGCCAAGTGGACTTTTATTAGGTTATTGCCCCAAAATGACAATCTAGCCTGGCATCTTCTACATTTTGCATTTTTGACTTTTTTATAAACATTCCAAAGAAAATCCCACCATGCTGCTGTTCTGCAGTAGGCTCAACACATTACCATTCACTCACTTCCCCATTTTAAGCTCTTGCCAATGCATTGCAGTGATTGAACAACTCAGTGGGGCATAATGCCAGGCTTTACTCTCTACTGCAGCAGATACAGCCCGAAACAGCTGGCATACAGCACCTCTGTGGGCCATTACTGCAGCCAACATGATGATAATGTAGGTGTGTAGTACGCTGTAGCTTACTTTATGCTTAAAAGTACAGCATGTAAGAACAAAATATAATCATGGACATTGTTTACCGCTGTGCCAGAATACTATGTGATTATGAACATATGAACAGCTCAACCCGTGTGTGTGTGTGTGTGTGTGTGTGTGTGTGTGTGTGTGTGTGTGTGTGTGTGGGTGTGTGTGTGTGTGTGTGTGTGTGTGTGTGTGTGTGTGTGGAAAGCAGGATCCTCTGAAGGGAGATCACAGGCAGTTTGGAGAGAGGAGAGAATAGGTGCTAAAACACCGTTGAACAGACTTCCCTTTCATTCCTGAAGAAACAAACACGTCTTGCATGTGTACTGAAGATGCCACAGTGTGCACTCAAAGCCTTTGAACGCATCCATCTGGGTGTTTAAATGACTCTCAGAGCCTGAATGCCATTATTTGTTGCTGTAAGAGCCTTAATGTTTGAATTGCAGATGACTTTAGTGGTAGAGGAAAAGTCAGGAGAGATGCTGGTCTAAACAAATGTTGCCTTATCATACGAGAAACGTTTTCTCAATGTTGCTTATTAAAGCCATTTACAAAACAAAACATAATAAAGCAGTAAGCCCCAAGAAGCTGTGGTTTACACTGAATTTAGAACCGTTACGAGGTCTTGTTAAAGATGGCATGGACAGAAATGCCTAAAACCACGTTGGCTGTTATAAACTAAATGTAAACCACAGCTTTACGGGGCTAATTACTTTTATTCAGTGGTTATCCTACATACACAGCAAGGTTCACAAAATAAAGCACAGCAAATATTTGTAAAGTCATTTACAACAGCTTAGAATCAGAATCAAAGACTGGATATATCTGCGTTATAATTTTAAATTGAGTGCATGCAGCTATTCAAATGCCAAGGTCTAATAAAAACAAAGCACAGCAACATACCAGCATCCCGAAGTAAAGAGAAAGCAGATTGCTGATGAGGTATCATGGAGTCTGCCAACCCGTTCATGATGTATTGAGATTCACTCTGACACTAATTACCTTAAATTAACAGTAGAGTTTGGTGTGACAGTTCAGGTAACTATTTTTCTATCAGTTTCAGATGAATGGGTTGGGGGAGTTGCTTGAAGGATGCTGTTGACAATTGGATTCTCAACGTTTCTGCTGCAATCAATTTTTTTCCACCTCCTCCTCTCTTTCCCCTCTGCCTCCCCAGTTTCTCTCCTCTCCCCCTTTCTCCATCTGTGATGTGAGGGGGGCATCGACACAACCACAGCGATTAAGATGTTATATGTGTGCATGACACCACTGATATTGACTTTAAATATCACTCAGACTATTTCAGGTCTTAGATGAACATGCAACATTCATGTCAATGTGCTACATGTATTATAAAAGGCTACATTTAATTTCAAATGTTTAGTCATGGAGACACATTTAGGAAATCACTTTTACACTGTAAAAATACTTAATCTCTGTTCTGACAACATTGATGTTGAAATTAAAATCTGCAGGTTAATAAAGTGAGTTGTATAGCATTTTTTTACTTAATTTTGGTCACAATATTAAACAGCAAATATAAAAAATATTTAAAAATGAATTATGATTAATCGCATCTAAAAGAAAAAGTTTGTTTTGACATAATATACTGTATGTGTGTACGTATACTGTGTATATTTGTTATGTTTATATAAATACACATAAGCACACATATATTTGAGAAAATGTTTATTTATATTTAGGTATAAAATATATATGTAAAATTATAAATCAAAATTTAAATATGTAAAAGCATTGATTTGTAGTTACATTTTTATGCATGTGTGTGAATCACAAATACATAATAAATATATACTGTATAATACACACATTTATTATGTCAAAACAAAGTTTTATTTTGACAGAATATTATATTATATTATTAATTTTCCTTCGACTTAGTCTCTATTTCTGTTTAGTCTCTACTGTAGGTCACCACAGTGGAATGAATCGTCAACTGTTCAAGCATATAGTTTACACAGCACATGCCCTTCCAGCCGCAATTCAGTATTGGGAAACACCCATACACACTCATTCAAACACACTCATACACTGGAAGGAAATCCACGCCAACACAAGGAGAACATGCAAACTCTCCACAGAATACCAACTGGCCCAGCCAGGACTCGAACCAGTGACCTTCTTGCTGTGAGGCGACAGTGCTATTATATTATTCATTCATTCGTTTTCTTTTGGGCTTAGTCCCTTTATTAATCTGGGGTCGCCACAGTGGAATGAACCGCCAACTTATCCAGCATATGTTTTACGCAGCGGATGCCCTTCCAGCTGCAACCCATCTCTGGGAAACATCCATACACATCCATACACACTCATTCACAACTGACCCAGCCGAGGCTCGAACCAGCGACCTTCTTGCTGTGAGGCGATCATGCTACCCACTGCGTCACCGTGCAGCCAGCTATTATATTATATTATATTATATTATATTATATTATATTATATTATATTATATTATATTATATTATATTATATTATATTATATTATATTATATATTTATTAATTTTCATTAATTTTCTTTTCGGCTTAGTCCCTTTATTAATCCGGGGTCGCCACAGCGGAATGAACCACCAACATATCCAGCACATGTTTTACGTAGCGGATGACCTTCCAGCTGCAACCCATCTCTGGGAAACATCCATACACACTCATTCACACTCATACACTACGGACGTTTTAACCTACCCAATTCACCTGAACTGCATGTCTTTGGATTGTGGGGGAAACCGAGCACCCAGAGGAAACCCACGCAAACACAGGGAGTACATGCAAACTCCATACAGAAACGCCAACTGACCCAGTCGAGGCTCGAACCAGCGACCTTCTTGCTGTGAGGCAACAGCACTACCTACTGCACCACTGTGTCGCCACTAGATTATATTATATTTTATTATTCATTCATTCATTCATTTTCTTGTCGGCTTTGTCCCTTGCGGGGTCGCCACAGTGGAATGAACCACCAACTTATCCAGCACGATTTTACACAGCGGATGCCCTTCCAGCCGCAACCCATCTCTGGGAATTTCCACACACACACATACACACTCATACACTACGGACAATTTAGCCTACCCAATTCACCTGTACTGCATGTCTTTGGACTGTGGGGGAAACCGGAGCACCCGGAGGAAACCCACACGAACGCAGGGAGAACATGCAAACTCCACACAGAAACGCCAACAGCACTACCTACTGCGCCACTGCGTTGCCCTATTTTATTATTATAAATTATATTATATTATATTATATTATATTATATTATATTATATTATATTATATTATATTATATTATATTATATTATATTATTGTATTTTCCCAGAGATGGGTTGCGGCTGGAAGGGCATCCGCTGCATAAAATCGTGCTGGATAAGTTGGCGGTTCATTCCGCTGTGGCGACCCCAGATTAATAAAGGGAATAAGCCGACAAGAAAATGAATGAATGAATGAATATTATATTATATTATATTATATTATATTATATTATATTATATTATATTATATTATATTATATTATATTATATTATATTATATTACACAGACTCTAGCCATCCAATAATATTACTCTTATTTCTCCTCTATCTATCAGTCTATTCTGCTGGTGGACTGTATTATGTGCTCCCTGCTCTCTAAAGAGAGCTTAGGGAGGATTTGTGGCTTGGTGGAAAGAACCAAGAAAAATGTTTTCTGATCAATTATTCACCATCTCACAATACCTTTCAGGCAGAGTGTTGCATCTGTGGCAGCACAGCGCATTACACCATCATCTCTCTCTCTCTCTCTCTCTCTCTCTCTCTCTCTCTCTCTCTCTCTCTCTCTCTCTCTCTCTCTCTCTCTCTTAACTACCCCAAGCTTCCCTGTCCCACCTCCAGAGAGCAGCCCAGCAAACAGCCAAGATGCTGCAGATAATGGTGGCAATTAATAACATGTCATAATCCAGCACTGGACTAGCAGGGGGTGGAGTGACTGAATGTTCATGTGTTTATGTGTGCAGCCGTGTGTGTGAAATCCAGGGGATGCAGGTGTTATGCGCTTTTAGAATTGTGCATTGGTTTTCAGGGCTCAAGCTGCAGTTGAGAATGCAACACACTCAATCAAATAAGATATATGGCGTTTTTGACATTTGTGTTTGTTTTTTGTATATTTTGATTGTTACAAATTTTAAAAGATTTTTAAATTGAAAGTCTGTTGTGGCATCAGGTGGAGGAGCATCAGGGAGAGTGCCAATCGAGTCATAAAATGTGACTATTGGCCGATACCGATCTCCGGCCGATCAATCGGAGCATCCCTAGCCAGTATGTTTTTTTTGGGATCACACTGTATTTTAAGGTGTCATTGTTACAGTGTAATTATTCATTTAGCTATTCATTCATTCCTTTTCCTTCGGCTTAGTCTCTATTTTAGAAGTCGCCACAGCGGAATGAACCACCAACTATTCCAGCATATGTTTTAAGCAGCGGATACCCTTACAGCTGCAACCCAGTATTGGGAAACACCCATGCACACTTATTCACACACACGCTCATACACTACAGGACAGTTTAGTTTATTCAGTTTACCTACAGCTCATGTCTTTGAACTGTGGGTGAAATCAGAGCACCATAGGAAACCCATGTCAACACGTGGAGAACATGCAAACTCCACACAGAAATGCCAACTGGCCCATCCGAAACTCGAACCAGCGGCCCTCATGCTGTGAGTCGACAGTGCTACCCACTGCTAACCATCGCCCCCATTTAACTATTGAATAATATTAATTATTTACATGTACTTCGTATATCGTTAAGTCTATAATGTGGGTTAGGTTTGGGATTAGATGCATGTAATTATGCAAATTAATTGAAATGACTACAGTAAATACAGGCACACCTCAAAAAAATTAAGTGTTATTATTTTTGTTTTGTTAAAAAGGATTGATTTCTTTAATGTCAGTTGAATGTGGTATCAGGGGGAAGGCCATTCTAATTTGAGAGCATCTGATTGGACAATTGTTTTGGTAGTGCAGGATGAGTCATCAGTTCTTTTGACTTGTTTTCCCCAAAGAAAAGGCTGTATGTTTAAAGTTTGTCAGTTGACTAAAATGTAGCTTTTAATGCCCTGTTATACTTACTATCTAAGATAAAAAACTGCTGTGACATGATTTACAACGTAATCAGGCAAGTGTGTGTAAAATCTGAAGGATGCAGGTGTTGTGCGCTTGTACAGCCATGCATTGGATTTCAGGGCTCTTCGTTTTGTGCCAAGCCGCAGTTCAGCTCGCACCACACTGGCACATAGTTGAATGCCGGCAGAGGCGCAAGTTCACCGACACAGCTAGTCTATTGTGCATGGCTGAGATTTGAGTGTAAACTGCGTCACACAGGTGTGAGGCCGTGCTAACCTTGAGCGCAGCAACTACCGGCGGGATAGTGTTAACGTTTTCTGCTTGATATCTTGAAAGGAGGATGCCGTAAGACACATATAACTTGTCTGTGTCCTTTAGCAAACTCATGCCAAATAAGAGCATACTAACAGTTATTTCACAAACACAAGCACTGTTTCAAAGCTGTTACAGTCAGTATGGTAATATGTGAGCATCCAAAATATTAGTTTTTTCTTTCTTTTTTTTTGTAAGGAAAGAAAACATTTTATTCACCCAAGAATGAAATCAAAATTGTATTATCATTAAATTCTAAATAAATACCCAATGTATTTTTCATGTTGTTTTCATGTTTTTTTTTCAATTAATTGCAAATTTAAAGATAAAAAGACACATTTAAAAGTGTTTTTAAGGCAGTTCTGTTCGAGGAACAGACTGAAATCTTTTGATATTCAAATATTTTTGATGCATTCAATTTTGATATTATGTTAGGACATTATCAGGAAGGCTATTCCAGAGTTTAGGAGCCATAATCGAGAAGGCTCGACCTCCTTTAGTAGACTTTGCTACTCTGGGTACTACCAGAAGCCCTGTGTTTTGAGATCTTATGTGATGTACATGTGACAGGATGTTCTAGTCTATAGTGTTCATGTCCTCAGATCTGAAATTAATCATTTCTTTGGAAACACAGTTGTTGCCTAATGAATGGGTATTGGTCAAGTGGTACATTCCAGAGTAGAAATTTTTAAAAAAAAGTGACAGGAGGAGACTTTGGCTGCGTATGAAATCACCTACTACTCAGTAGGTACTGCATTTGAATGACAATTTACTACTCAACCGTTAGAAAAGTATGTTTTATACAGTATGAATGTGAGTAGTATGAATGGAATTTAGAACATACTACATTCGCCATTTTGTCATGATCACATGACCTACCCACGTCAGTTGCGTCGATTCACTCCTATTCATGGATTCTCTCGTGGTGCATCATGTTATAGCGTAGCGTGCATCGGAAGCGCACTTCAGAATCTCGCCAGAGGTAGTAGGTCATCCGGGTACTTCTGGCATACTGTTTTTTGAATTCAATGAATTTGGACATACTACTCAGCTCCCGTATTGTTTTTAGCGTACTATATAGTATTCAATTCTAAGTATGCAATTTAAGATGCAGCCTTTATATATCTATCTACATCAAGTAAATTCAACTTCATAGCAAGTCAAAACACATAAATGGAGCATCAGATTTAGCCATATCTCACAGATTAATCATGTCTGTGAGCATGTTTGTATTTAATCCCACGCATACATAACATTAGCATAACACCACAATGTCCCCTGCCCTTTCCCCCTTCCCCACACTTAAACTAAAGCAAACTTGAATCTCATCACCCCCAGCGTCAGGCCTTGGCCCCGCCTGAAGGTAAGAGAGCCCTGGTAAGCAGAGAACTGAGGGATTATACATCAGGAAAATCCTGCGAGGCATATATCAATGCCAGCCGGACACACCCACTGAAATGAATTGGGTCAAATGAGAGCAGTGCGTTAGGGCCGGGCTCACTGACAGTTACTAATGCGCTGACCATCGCGGGTAATAGGAGTGTACAAATGGCGAGAGGTTTGTAAACTTTGCCTGCTTTTCCAGGCCCGGGGTGTCTGGCTGGCTGCAAACGCTGACTAAATCAACGTGTTCCAATGCATACAGACACAAGTCCAGGAATCCGTAGTGACTGTGAGGGAAGCTTCGGGCGTTGAAAAAGACGGCAGGGGAATGGACAAAAGTGGGTGGACTAAGAAGAGAGCGAGTTAACAGCTTCCCACAGTTACCGTGAGCTAAACTTTTTTTTTTTTACGAGCACGAACACAGAGGGAAGTGTTTTAACAAGCATCGAGGCCGACTGTGCACACATTCACACTAAAACTCATAAAGATGTCGTACACACTCCCACAGCGGACGATAATAAACTCAGATTTAAAGAGTGTCATTTCAATTCACAGGGAAATGTATGAATGTCTCACTGACAAAAAAAAACGTCAAGCGTCAGTGAACATTCTACCATCATTTATCCATATCTTTCCAAATCTATATGAATATTTTTCTTGAGGCTAAATCCCAAAGTATACTTCACTTTTTGCAGTCAAGCACACGTCCTTCCAATGTATACTTCTTTTGATAGCGTACATGCACACAGGCATTGCGTTTGCGTTTGACACAAGCGTTTGACACAAGCAAAGATTCATTTTTCATTCACATAGAAAGATTCATTCTTAGAGGGTCTAAGTTTTGTCTCTTTAAAAGGCATGAGCTTTATGAATACCTTTGTTTTATATATTTGTATAGAACAGAATTGCAATTGCAGGGTTACAGATAATTTTTATTCCCCATATATATATATATATATATATATATATATATATATATATATATATATATATATATATATATATATACTCACAGACACATTTTTCTTTTTGTTGTATCTTTAGTAGGATTTTTATTGCTCTGACGGTGTGTTTCAGTTTAGTATTGCCTACTTGTGGACAATTTAGGAAGTGCAAAAATCATCCAACACAGGCTCATTGTGAAAATGTACCCCTGTATACATTTCTGGAGAGCGCAAATTATGTAGCCAGAGCTACGTATGGCTGTCTTCAAAACAAACGCTACAGGGTTGTATGACGCAGCCAATGGCTTCTTTTCACTCTCCTAGCTGACAGCTTACCTGCGTGTGGATGGCTTTTCCGATGTTATCAGTTTGCTCAGTGGCTCACAGCGTACGTCGGCAGACTTGAGATGCAGAGAGAAGTTGACCGCAATGACGGGGTTCGAGTCCGATGAAGATCGGTTCCAGAAAGCAGGTAAAACAAAAACAAAAGGCAAAAAATTTGATAAACAAGTAAATAACAGGGTGAGAATTTGATCAAATCTGAAAATGTAAATATCGGGCAGCCATGAGGGCTGTTCTTTTTCTAGATTGTTTTGGAAACACTGTCAGTTGGGTTTAGAGAAGGCGGTGGGCCGGTTAATCTGTGCTTTTGAAAACACTATCGGTTGGGTTTAGGGAAGGGGGTGGTTGAGTGTATCAGTCAGTCAGTCAACAATGGCCTCTGGTGGGTTTACGAAAACAAAAACTGCAAAAAAACGTACCTCCTGGAGCATATTTCGCACTCTCCAGAAATGTATACAGGGGTATGTATCAATAATGAGCCTGGGTTGATCATATCACATTTGCAACCTTAGCTTATCTTTAAATATTTGTAACATTTTTAAGCACAATACTTCCTTCTTTTAGATTAATGTAATTTTAATCTTTAATATTACATTTTTATCATTACATTAAATAAACATTAGGTGCATAAATTATGAATGAATTATAAAATATTTACAGGTAAGTTGAGTGCCTAATGGAAATTTGTTTATGATATCTAATAGGGGATGTAACGGTACTTGTATTCAATCTCACACCATCACATTAAATGCATTACGGTTTAGTTCATGTACTCCTATGATGAATACAGTCAGTCCAGATGTGCCAGTTTGCACTGTTTTGTCTTATTGACTTCCATTTAAACTCATGCAGATGCACCAGACTGGAAACGCTAGCTCAAGTTTGACATGTTGTTGATTACAAAGTTCAAGCTTGATGAACTCTGATCTGAGATTTTGCATCACCTGATTGCATTAGACCAATAGAAGATCAAAACGTGACCTCATTTATTTATTTTTTTAGCTTCGTCCCCTTATTAATCAGGGGTTGCCACAGCGGAATGAACCGGCGACTTATCAAGCATGTGTTTTACGCAGCGGATGCTCTTCCAGCCACCTATAGCACAGGTCTGTGGGGGAAACCGGAGCACCCTGAGGAAACCTACGCGGACATGGGGAGAACATGCAAACTCTACACACAAATGCCAACTGACCCAGCTGGGGCTTGAACCAGCGACCTTCTTGCTGTGAGGCAACAGTGCAACCCTTTGCGCCACCATGTCAGCAAAACGTGACCTCTCTCTATAGAAATTTAAAATATGGATCAATCATTTGTTTTTTATCATTGTCTGTTGTATTGAACCCTTATCGAACCATGACCCCAAAACTGAGGTACAACACCAAACCGTGAATTCTGTGTACCATTACACCTATAATATCTAATGTTTTTTAATCACATAATGTTAACAAATTGGACCCATAGTAAGCATAATATTATCTTTATTATAAACTATTTGAAACAGTAGACAGTTTGTTGAATTAAAAGTGTTGGATGTAATATTCTTTCTATTTACTGTATATAAAATCACTTCAGTAAATTTGATACAGACACCAAAATGTCTTTGACCCATACAGTATATCCTGCTTTTCAAATAGGTTTATTAATGAAACATGATTCTGCATCTCACAAAAATCCTGATCAAGTGAATAAAATAAATAGACATGATAAAGATAGAGTTAAAAAAAATAAAAAAGAGCTGATCAAACATACAGGCTTTCGAAGTTCATTTCCTTATTCATAAATTGACAAATAGAGGAATGAAGGAGCTTGGGGAAGGAATGATTGTCAAGCACACGTTCACGGAAGGTGAGACCGAGAGCGCAGGCAGAGGGAATTTAAATTGAAAGGGATGTAGAGACAGAGAAAATGGAGGTGCTGGAGGAGAGCAGGGTTAGGGTTTCGCTCTGGAGGTGATTGCCTCTCCTTGATATTGCTCCTCACCTTCAATGCTCCGCGGCCCAGGAGAAATTTCACTGTGAATCCCAGATCTTCCCAATGACACCTTTTCTCCCTCTCCCTGAAACATTTTCATCCCATCTCCCCTTGCGTTTGTTATTCTTCTGGCGTGGTGGTGGTGCTGAAGAAGAGTGGAGGAAATGCATGAGATTCGCCCCTTTTTTCACCTTTTCATCCCCCCACCCCAACCTCAAAGCGCTATCGGACCGCTGGTCTCTATATTGCTCTGCATAGCTTGGCATAAATCACTCTGGCCCCAACTGCAAAGCACTCTTTTTCTCCATTGGACTCGCAGATTTAGTGGCATTTCAAATAGATAAACACAAGCAACATCTATCAACACAACACAAAAGGGGCCTTAATCAAAGGGTCCTGGTCCTTGGTCTGCAGTGTCTCCATTTACCTTGAGATAAATCCATTGGGGTGACCAGCGCTGCGGCGAGGGGCTGACAAATCACCCGCGTCAGCCTGCACTGTGCTGGAGCTTATTGGCCTTTCTCTAAGTGGTCTTACCCTTCACCGAAAAGGATGGTTCTTGTCAGGCGAGGCCAGATTAAAGCTCGACAAAAAGAAATGATTTGTTATTAGAGAACACCCATTGTGAATCTCTAAAAAGGAAACAAATATGTATGAGAGCCAGATACTCCTATGTGTGTGTGTAAAGGAGAGCGGTTTGCTGCAGGAAAAAGAGCCATGGAGATGAGGTGGAGGCGTGAGGTCAGAGATATCAGGAGTTTGTGTGTATATTGCATGGTATAGACAAATGGAGCATTTAGGAGCATGTGATATTCTTATCACTCTTGCGAAATACAGGATTTGAAGAGCAGAGAGAGACAAAAAATGTGTGGAAATATGAAAAAGGTACTGGTAATTTTCTGTTAAAGTGTTATTTCTTAGAGTAATAGTTGTGTCATTGTTTAGTCAGTTGATCCAAACGTGTAATTTTTTATGCCGTTTGAACAATGCCGTTTTGAAGAATTATGTTAACCAAATGCTTAACCATATTGACGACATAGGCTCATTCTGAAAACGTAGCACTATATACACTTCTGGAGATTACGAATTACGTAGCCAGAAGTATGTTGGGTTTAGGGAAGTGGGTGAGCCAGTCAGTCAGTCAGTCGAGACTGACCTCTGGTGGATTTACGCGAGAGGAGCAGGTGCGAATGGCACTTGTGAGAGAAATTTTTAAGATCTGAAAAAGCGTAAACAGCGACCACTGGTGGATTCGCAAAAACAAAAATTGCAAAAAAGATGTACCTCCTGGGACGTATTTGTCGCTCTCCAGAAATTTATGTAGAGCTATGCTGTCAGAATGAGCCTGGGTTGCATATAGACAATGACTTCCATAAAATTGAGAATTGAGAATTGGAAGTCTTCCAATACAACTCTTGCATACAATTTAGATTTTTTTTTTTACTATGGCAGTCACTGAGTACATTGACATAGACTCCAATACATTATAATACGACTAAGACAATACTCTGATTTAGAGTCTATCATGTAAACAACGATTTTTGATTACCCTAATTCGACTGAAGTCATAATCAAACTAAACAGAAATTGAATTAAGACATGTGGAGTATTCCCATTTTAGTAGCATTATTGACGTGCAGCACAGACATGGATTTTTTGCTACATGTTGCAACAGTTGTCAGGCATTTGACGACAAACAAATGAGAATGGCTTTAAGCAAAACCGCACTAGGCTGAGAATTCTGGAAGAAATAGACATTATGAAGTGCCTTGACTTTGAAGTGACTTTGTCACGGGGCATGAAGTGAAGTTTTATAAACTAATTTCGAGAGGAGCATGTCATATAATTGAGCATGGTGGATTCTCATTCGTAATCAGTAATAATCCAATCAGATTGATTCAAGCTTACAATAAATAAAGCGATTTTACCCTACTGCCTTATCTTCGTTTTGGAAGAATCCACCCTTCAACCTGATCTCCTCCTTTTGCTCCCTTTTCTAAGGGGTGCTTGAGACCTACCTGATACCGGACCCCCTTTAAATGCTTATTGACCAGGCGGGAGCCTTGGGCTCAATTATCTCCGAGCTCAGGGTTCTCTCCTGGGACAGCATTCCAAACCTACTATTAACGCATATCTGACACAAATATAAGCATATCTATGTGTGAACTCTTGAATGAAAAATTAGTGGAAAAAAATGGAAGCGGTGGTCTGTTGCTTGAGAATTTCTATCTGTCATTGTCTATTTGCATGTGTGAGAATTTAACTGCAGATGAAATTGACGCAAAATGTCAAATGAAATGCTCAAAATCACATATGATGCCATAACAAATACAAACTGTTTTTGCGTGAACGCCAGAGGAAAGTAGCGTCGAATGGTGACGTAATGATTTTAATGGAACTATGTACTATAACATGTAAAACGGGAACATGAAAGGAACATTAAAAAAGCAGCTAATATAAACATCTTTACTATTATTACCATATTATTGTCTTGTTCAATTTAATGCAAATGATTAGATTAATGATGTCCATGTAAACGTAGTTTCTGAGTACACCAGTAATCTGATTTTAATACGATTAAGACAATACTCTGATTAAGAGTCTACCATGTAAACAGTGATTTTTTTTAATTAATTTAATCAGACTTAAGTCATAATCAAACTAAACAGAAATCAAATTAAGACATGTGTAGTATGCCGATTTTAGTTGCAAACTATTACTGTCATGTAGGATTTTCGCCGCATTTTGCGACAGGATAGTCTATACACACACGACTGTTTGACACTATCCTTTGCACCTACCAAGTCAGTGAAGGACCACAGACATCCGCATAGCGAAATGCTGAGGTTTTTTTCCCCCATACGACAAGCGATATCAAATTACATTAAAACAACACTCTTCCAGCAGTTCATACTCGTATCCAATATCTCGTTTGTCATTTGGGGGCATGCATAAAATGTTCCTGAATGAAAGTAAAAGTGCCAAATAAAGTCGAAAAATTTAAAATGAAAAACCCGAAATTACATGAAACTCCGGAGGAAATGTGGATAGCGTGATGACGCAATGACGCTAATCGAATTATGTGCTATAACATGTAAAACAGGATCATGAAAGGAACTCATGTAAACACCTTAATCATATTATTGTCTTATTCTGATTAAGGCAAATAATTTAATTACTGATGTCCATGTAAACGTAGTCACTGTCAACTGTTTTAGTGGTTGTCAACTGGTTATCATTACCAACATTATTCAAAATACTGAAACTTTTGTCAATGTATAAGTATGCATTATTTACATTTTAATAAAGTTAAACAGAAATAATCCACAAATTTATTATTTTTAAGCTTATTTAATTTCCTACAAATAAAAGTAATCACTTAAATCTAGAAATATAGAATTAATATGTAATTAACAATTATTCATATATGAACATTCCTTCAAAAATGACTAGAAATCTCAAAAACCGCTTGATAATTTGCCAATTAAAGTACATATTTCAAATCTGCCATGAAATCTGAAAACCACATAAAACACAGTCATGTGCAATTCTATGTGCTTACGGTTTCTTTAGCAATCAAAGCTCCTAATGGCTGCTGTGGTGATGCAATGGTTTTTACCAGTTAGTGATTGGCTATTTTACTTAAGGGTGGGACTATTCCTCCATTTCACACTTTGCAGATCATCACATTCAAACAGAAGTATTTACATATACTGTATGCTGTATTTCCCTAAATGTTCTTAAATCTCAAAATTGACAGCTGCATGAAAGATGTCTCATCTTAAAAACGTACATTTTCATTTTATCAGCTTGTTTCCCAAGATCGCAGAGTGATACCTGAAACACTGAATGATGTCAAATTATGCGTGATAACCCTGAATGCATAGGATAAGATAATGTTAAAGAGTAGCCCCTAAAAGTGGCCCCTGCCCAGCCTCGCCATTTCCTGTTTTCCAGAATGTCCAGCTCTGCTCCTCTCAGATGTTCATGAGGGGCGTCTGACAGAAGAGGTGAAAAGTAGAGAGAGAGAGAGAGAGAGAGAGAGAGAGAGAAAGGACAGGTGAGAAAGCGAGGAAGAGAAGAAGAAGAGAGAGAGAAGCTGTCAGGCTAATGGCCCCTGGAGATTGGCTGTCTCTCTCTCTTTTTTTCCAAAAGTAATCTCCACTAGCTCTAAGCAGGTGTACCAGGGCCTGCCACACCATAAATAAAATGGATTGGCAACTGAATGGGGAATCGCATATAAAGCAATAAAGCAATTTTCAATCACAGTCTGCTTGCCAGGCTTCACTCTCGGCCATTGTAGACTTTAGTCAGTCCCAAGGTTATGGAAACAGTTAGTGAGACACGGGCTGCTCAGACCTGTTCCCCACTAGCGCATAGACAAACGTGCTCGCGATGATATAAGTAACGCAGTCATAGACACAGCACATCAAACTGACCTTGCTGGAGGTGCTGCCAATAGAACTGCTGCCGGAATGCATGGCCAGTTGCTGAAGGTGGGAAATGATGCTATATGGGAAATATGAACATTTTGGGGACATCGATATAGCCAGGAGGTCTCAATAACAGCATTTAAAGGGCACCTATGATGAAAATCAACTTTTGTAAGCGGTTTGGACAGAATTGTATGTGTGTATAGTGTGTCCACAGTCATATTGGAGTGATATAATTCCAACAAGTCTCTTTTTTTATCAGTGATTTTGAGGCCTACCACAACGTGACGTATGAGTGTGGTTTTCCCTGCCCACCGAATCAATTGACAGGCGCCATGTTTATATATTAACATGTATACACATGTCCACAGAACTTTTTTTTTTCATATAAACTGGGATTAAAATATTAGTCACAACTCTCTGTGATTTTTATAAGTTTTGTAAGTGTAAAACGTTTTAAACAGTGCATGTTTTTAATAAAGAGAGTAAAATCGCTATGTAATTCTTAACCGCTTTAATCACCACGGCTGCATGGTGTCTGTAAATATGTGTGTACTTCAAACAGCATTTTTGTGTGACTCATCATTTCAGAAAGGCTTGACTAAACTCCACCACAAATACATGAAATAAACTTACTTGGTATTTTTGACTAATGAACTGTATTTCAGCATCATCTGAGTCTGTCTCTATCACTGACTGCTGTTTATCTGAAGTAATGCATGATGAGAAGCAGAAGAGCACGTGGGAACGGTGGGCCGGGAGAAGCAGCTCAATTGTATTATTGTTTAAAGCCACAGGCTACAAAAACAGCTACAATGTATTCAGACACCAAAATGGGCAGACTCTGGAGGATATAATAAATGACAGACTTTACAGACACATTCTGGACACACCAAATGTAACAAAACTTGAAATAATGTGTTACTGTATTGTTTATGATTTAGAATTGTTTTGTTATTTTGTTGTATTTTGTATATGGTATGATTTGTTGAATGAATTAAGTTGTTGGGGACTTTAATTATGACATCAAAATTACGGAGCCTACCGGATATATGACACGTGTAGTAATGGATGTAAACCATAAAACGCTATAGGTGAAACATGGTAAAAAAAAGGCACAGGTATACGGCTGCTTCACTAAATCCTTGTTTATGAGTTTTAGCTTCTGGTTTAATGGAAAATAAGGTAATTTGGTTTATTTGTTTAAGATTAATGTTTGATTGTTGATGTTGGCTTAGTGTTTTAAGTTTCGGAATCCATTTGTGTTTGTTTGTTTGTTTAATTTCTCTCTATTTCTTATGGTGATTCATGATGCAATGATGCATAATAGTTCTATGGAATGTGACCAATAAATGAATTGGGAACCATCAGTGAAAGACTTAATCATCTTTTAACTAGGACGCTACACCAAAGACTCATCTTACATCTTTTAAAAGGGGTAAAATAGGTGGCCTTTAAAAATACATGTAAATAGATGCAGCAAATATTTAGATTTTATGGAAATAAATATTTAAAACAATACAACAAAAAACACCAACAGCAGCAATAATATAATAATCCATCCATCTTCAACCACTTATCCAGTGCCAGGATATAATAATAATCATAATAATCATTCTTACAATAACATCTAAATACAAAAAAAAAATAAAATGTATATAAATAAAAAAGATAATAAATAAATATACATAAATACATGTTGTTGTTATTATTATTAATTATTATTATTACTACTACTGTTATTGCATATTTGTTGTATTGTTATTTAAAGTATATTTTCATATTATTTATTATTGTATGTATATTATTATATAAAACCTTTTTTTAATGTATTGGCTATATTTATGTATTAGTGGTCAGACTGAATCTACAAGTGTGCATGTAAAGCACAGAGAATTTAGTGGTGCAGCTGCAGGTTTTCTGGTGTGTGAGGTGTGGTTTATCAGTGTGTATGTGCTGTTCACAGGTCTGTCCCGCTGTGAGCCCAGCTGTGTTTTCTCTGAGTGTGCAGGTATGTGTGTTGTGCTCAGAGGCCAGACAGTGATAAAAGGCCCTGCTCCCCGAACCCCTGACTAACCCAGCTGTGACAAATAGTTTCCCTCGTACCCCTCTCATCATCGCTCTCAACCCTGGCCGTGAATTTCTTTGGCAAACACCTCGATTGGATGGGCAAATGTTTAGCCAGCTTCGAAAGAGTGTTTGGTTGGGATATTTTTAAGCAAATGTTTGCACAGTTGTTTCGACTGTCTGTTTTAACTTTCCTCTTAGATTTTTTTTAGTTGTTGTTGTTGTTTGGATGAGCTTCTCACCTCACTTTTTTCCTGAGAGACAGATATTTAGATGATATTGATATTTTAAAATTGTTTGAGTATAGTATAAATAAATAAAATATATACTTAAATTGATCAAATATTGTTTGTAGATATTTATATGTTTGTAGATATTTGTCGATATTTATACAGTAGATATTTATATAATAGCAATATTGTGCAGTATCATTCATTCATTCTTTCATTCATCCATTTTCCTTCGGCTAAGTCCCTTTATTCATCTGGGGTTGCCACAGTGGAATGAACCGCCAACTTATTCAGCATATGTTTTACACAGCAGATGACCTTCCAACCGCAACCCAGTGCTGGGAAACTCTCATACACTCTCACATTCACACACATAGACTACGGCCAGTTTAGCTTAGTCCTCTTATTTAGCTTATTCACTTGTACCACGTGTCTTTGGACTGTGGGGGAAACCAGAGCACCCGAAGGAAACCCACAGGAGCACGGGGTGAACATGCAAACAGTAACGCCAACTGACCCAGCCGGGGCCCGAACCAGCAACTTTCTTGCTGTGAGGCGACAGTGCTAACCACTGAGCCACCATGCCGCCACACAGTGTCATATTTATTAATATTTGTCAAAATGCCCATCATGTCTTAAATGAGTTAAAAAGTATTTAATAAACATAAAGTTTTTGTCAGATCCTTGTCATGATCTATACAGGCAGTGTTATTAACATTAATTCAACAACAAAAGACAAACAGAAATTTGTCTGACAGTTTTTAAACATTTTGAACGTTGTATCAGTTAAGCTAGTAGTTTTTTGTTGTGGTTTAAATCTTGTATTGTTTTTTTTATTTATTTTATTTCAAGTTCATTTGTATGAAACACTTTTTATTGAGATGCCAGGTTGCATTGGTCAAAAACAACATAAAAACAAGCCAATTTGATGATTATTATTATATATTTATGTAAATATTGTTTTAGTTTGAAAAATATTCATATTAAATTAATTTAATAAAGATTACAATTTTTTTGTCGTTAATATTTTTACGCAATTAACTGCGCTTATTCAAATCACACTAAATCAAAAATATTATTCCTAAACAGTCATTCATTCATTTTCTTTTTGGCTTAGTCCCTTTATTAGTCTGGGGTCGCCACAGCCAACTTATCCAGCATATGTTTTATACAGCGGATGCCCTTCCAGCCACAACCCATCACTGGGAAACACACACACACTCATTCATACACTATGGTCAATTTTTGCATACCCAATTCACCTGTACCACATGTCTTTAGACCGGAGCACCCGGAGAAATGCAACATGCAAACTCCACCCAGAAATGCCAACTGACCCAGCCGAGGCTCGAACCAGCGACCTTGCTACCCAGTGAACGTGCTACCCACTGCGCCATCGCGTCGCCTCCTAAACAGTCAATCATTTTTAAAAGATATAGATATCATATATTCGTTTCATATTTTGTTGAATTTATATATGCAAATTACAAAATTGTTTTTTCCATTACATTAGAATGTGCCAAATAATGACTATCACACATTTTTACTATTCTGCAGAAGACGTCCAGTGAAATGTCACTTAGTGTAAATTAACATGTGTAATAATAGTTAATTTACATAATTTAATAATTAGTTTAGATAAGATTAGATTCAACTTTATTGTCATTACACATGTACAAGTACGGACCAGCGGTGGGGCCAAGTCGGAGTACTCACTCTGGTCCCCTGGGCTCTGCACTGGTTGGGGAAATTCTAAATTGAAACAAAACAATCCATTACAATTGGCTTAAGATTGGCAAACAAAATTCGGGACATTGCAACCTGCAGAACCTGGGTAGAAAAAAAAAACATGTACAAGTACAAGGCAACGAAAGGCAGTTTAGGTCCAATGAATGCAGTTTAGGCCTAACAAATGCAATTTAGGTTTAATTACTGTACAGTTGATGTCAGAATTATTAAACCCCCTTTGAATTTTTTTTTTTAATTTAATATTTCCCAAATGATGTTTAACAGAGAAAGGAAATTTTCACAGTATGTCTGATAATATTTTTTCTTCTGAAGAAAGTCCTATTTGTTTTATTTTGACTAGAATAAAAGCAGTTTTTAATTGTTTAAAAACAATTTTAAGGGCAAAATTATTAGCCCCTTTAAGCTATATATTTTTTCGATAGTCTACAGAATAAACCATTGTTATACAACAACTTCCTAATTACCCTAACCTGCCTAGTTAACCTAATTAAGATAGTTAAGCCTTTAAATGTCACTTTAAGCTGTATAGAAGTGTCTTGAAAAACATCTAATAAAATAATATTTACTGTCATCATGGCAAAGATAAAATAAATCAGTTATTAGAAATTAGTTATTAAAACTATTATGTTTAGAAATGTGTTGAAAAAAATCTTCTCTCTGGTAAACAGAAATTGGGGAAAAAATGAACAGGGGGACTAATAATTCAGGGGGGCTAATGATTCGGACTTCAACTGTATATTAGTTTAGGTCTAAATTACATATGATATGCATATTTAGAACAACAATAATGTATAATAATCATCACATATGTTGACTTTAAAAGACTCAAGACTTAAAATAGATATATAATATATCTAACCATGTAATAAGTATGTCATTTAAGTTGTGCAAAAAAAATCTGTAAAATTGATACACTGATTTATTTCATAACAGTTAAAAAGGGTTTCAGAATACAGAAACATTCGCAGATGAAAGCATTTGACATATCTTCCACTGGCAAGGTTGTTTGTGCTACAACCTTCAAATAATTTACAGCTGGTGAAACGCGCACTGTTAGCCTCAGAAGTGTCTTTAAATCTTTGCTTTCAAAGTCAAACGTCAGATAAAGCACAGAGAAATAATGTTTATTTTCTACTCTGTGTCCACTCCTCACCATAGACCATGTCAGCGGGATAATAGAAGTTCTCCGGTTTGGAAACTGCAGTGTTTTTAGGTGCCATAAAATATGCTCGGAGTGTTCCAAAATATTACCAGAATCACATTTTAGCTTAAGTGCAACTGCAGCATTTGATAAAGGTCTTACAGAGCATTACTAGAGATTGAGAACGGTTACATATAGTGCTGTCTGGCATTTTGGTACATTTCGAATATCACACTCCGATCATGATAAGTGTTTTAGGTCACTTTAGGGCGAGCCAAGCATCTGCTTTACCCAAAATGCCCCTGGTGGAATATCTTAGAGATCACTTGCTTCTGTGTCTCTTTGTAATGAGCTGTGAAGAGCAGAATTCAAAAGCCTGGACGTCCCACAAATTCCCCCATAAAAACCATCTTTTGCCCCTCCGTGTTTATTTGATTGCGTTTTTCACAGTGGTGTCACTGGAAATATGCGAGATGTTATGTTACACCCTATTGATTACCTGTGTTAATTAAAATTTTAATTAAAGTTTTTTATGGTGTGCATTTGCGCTTGTGATAATAGTACAAGAAAAGAGCACGGGGTCTATAAATTGAGGCTTTATTTGCGAGCAGCAGCCATCAACAAATACAACAGTGTACATAAAATTTTACTAACATTGATTCTGAAAATATTAATGTTACTTTAACGTCTGAGATGTATTATTCAATTTAAAACTACAAAGCATAAAATCCAGGAGCTATAAGTCAGTTAATGAAGAGGAAAAGTCCATTACGAACCTATCAAAATCTGGATCATCTGATTCACATAAGTGCCTTGGATTATAACCAGAATCATTTACCTCTGCTGCTAGAGGCTCTTTGCAGTAATACACACTCGCCGCTGAACCACGCAAGTTATGGGATGGATGGCTAGTTAGACAGACGAATGGAGGGATGCGCTCTTTGATTAAATGTATTGTCATTTCACATCCATTTCCGTAATATCATATTCCGCCTTATGAAAAGAAAAGCCGCTCGGGTGAGCGCGAGGCTACAGGTTTGTCACAGTAATGAGAATGTCTTAGCGCGCTGTCCTTTTAAAATTCATTTGTTTACATGCTCCTAATTTATTTTGGCTTAATCGCTTGACGTATTAAAAACCACTTCCGTCTAATTTCTAAGATAAACAATTTCCTTAGGACTATAGAAACAGCAAGGGAATGAAGAGTCTGTAAGTTAGTAAACCATGAGAGCTGCAGCAGCTTTAATGAAAGTAGATTGATGTGAGGCTGGAAGGTTTGCTGGAGGCTTTCTGGACGTTCTCCTCCTCCACGCTCTCCCCATGGCCTCCTTTCTCAAAAAAGAACAGTTGGGACTAACGTGTCTCTTTTGGGATGACACCATGGGGACATCATTCTCCTGCATCGGCCAGCCGGCCCACTGGGGACTCAATAATGTGTACGGCATTGTTGGGCTGGCATTGCTGCTGCTGCATGTTGTTTTAAGGGTTTAAACCTGGCTAAAGAGCCCATTGTCTGAGGATCCTACCCTCAGCTGTCTTCTGCCCTGGGCTATGGCTGGACAAGACGGATTGTTTTAGAGCCCTGGGCATTATAGCGATGATAGACTCATAAGCCTGTTACGTTCTAATGGAAGATATTTTAGTGTGGAAACTTTCAGAAATGCAGAAATGTTGGTGGCGTTCAGAGATGACTACAGTGTTTTTCGGTTTTCTATCCCTCATAAAACTCTCCCAAGGCATGACATTGTAATGATGGGCCATAAGAACTTCAATCAGTGATTCAGCTCTTGGTTTGTGGTTTTTATGACCAGTCCCATATTCACAATGTGCCGCAGTTCAAAAGGGCATGGCCCTTTCACCTCAAACACCGTGTCTCATACGTTCTTTAATCGAATAACCATGTAAGACTTTAGTTTCTCATGCTTTGGGCATAAAAGGGACACTGTATTGATTTGATGTTTATCATTATAATACAAAGCTGGTGAATGTTTCAATGGGTTGGTCCAATGCTATTTCATGCCTTTAGAGTTATTTACACTGTAAAAGAGATGGACTCTCATGCGCAAGCATAGGTCAAGTTTAAAAATATTTTTTTCCCTAAAATCTTACTACCAGGTAGTAATGTGTTTTGCTATTTTTTACTTTTTTTAAGCCTTGCTCTTGGTTTCATGACAAGCACAAGAGCACACCCATCATCATCTGCAACAGTGCTTAGCTAAGAATGAGTGTGCTTTAGGATGTGAGGGAAAGCTGATCTTGTTTAGCATAGTTAATTTAACCGCACGCCCATTTTAAATACTTCACCTGGCCCACTTTCAGATTTATTCAGAACACATCACTTTTATATTTCTATGCCATCTGGCTTATGACATGAAAAGCAGCAGCCCCATGCACTGCAGTGTAAACTAATGCTGCTGGATTTACAACACGCCAATTTATCAACTTCTCCTAAACTGCATGTAAGCAAGCGGCTGTTTAACCTGGACAAAAATAGATTAAACATTCTAGTTACATAAATTGTGTGTACCTATCTAATCTAAATTGTAATTATTGCCATTGTCCATAGGCATCAGCATATAGTTTACAAAGCACTTTTTTGTTTTCCTATAAATCTCTGTTAAAATATTTGCAACCTAATCAAACATTTTTTTATTAAAAAGTTGTTTTATTGTTAAACGTCTATTAGTTTTTCACTGACGGCCCAGATTAAGCCTTGTTTTAGCCTTGTTTAGATGTCTATTAGATGTCTTTTAATTACAGTTTTTTGGTTGGGATACATGACATCTCTCAGTAATGAGGTAGCTGCATCACAGTTAAAGTCTTTGCACACTAAAGTCCGAAATTTTCGTATGCGTTTTTTTTTTTTTCCGTATTCATATGCGAAAATATCGTTACGTAAGCAAACCTTGCACACTGAGTCCGATGCGTATTAATTGATCCATTACAATAAAGCGCAAAATATTTTGGAGTCAGTTCAAGCAGTGGTACTTTGTTCTCCTCTCTCTTCTCCAAAGTAGAAAAAGAAAGAGGAATAGGCTACATATTGTGTTCACCCAATACTCCATAGAGAGGAAGGAGAGTTCAGCTCATTATCAAAGAGCTGTGCTACAATTATCCCGAAATGCAGTTTATTTCAGGAAATTTGTGGAATTTTGACACATTGCTTGTGATATTTCACACATTCACGTACGTAAACAGATCCTGAACAGAGATTGGCAGTACCTATAGACCTTATAATAGATGGCGACCGCATTGACATGTCGAAGCAACGGACCGAAAGCGGACCATGCTTTCTATTATAATGTCTATCGGCAGTAGGCTACGTCAAATGTCAAATGCTTACTATTACTCTTTCTTTCATAACTTCACTAAGAACTGCATTACTCTGCATATCAATTGATACTCTAAAATTACATTTTGAAATTAACAATAGAGGCTTGAATTGCACAAAAAAATAGTACACAACAGGAACTATATATTTCACAATCTAGTGTGTGTGTGTAATATGTGTACTGTAGTTATTACAGAAACATGTAAACAAAAATGTCAAACTTATTTAGATGTTGCAATGCACACACACACACACACACACACACACACACACACACACACACACACACACACACACACACACACACACACACACACACACACACACACACGCACGCACACACACAAAATCTATGGTAACAATATATACAATCACATCACCCAGCCCTAATCTGTAAAATAACTTTTGTTGCATGATAATTTGACACTAGTCTATCTAGTCATCTTTATTTATCACTAGTCATCTTCTCAATTTCTCCATGCTGTATTCTTAATCAATTTTGAGGTTGTAGCTCAGTTTTGTGGTTTTAGATTTTATTTTTTATTTCTGTTATTCTGTGACTTTGTTATTATATTATAAATAGTGCAAATTGTGCTTCTTAGGCTTTAGATAAACATGAATTTGTTGTCCGGGCTCTGTCAAAGGTCAGCCGTGAAGTGGTCCTTTGACAGCCATTACAAGCTAAACCTGTGAAGTTGCTACATCTCTAGCTTGTAGTGATTAGGAAATATCTATTATGAACCGGGGTAAAAAATGGTCACCGGAGCCTTTTCAAAAAGAGGTGATTCATAACAGGCTAAAAGGTCATGTCAAGTGGCATGTTAGTATTTCACTTTAACTTTGATTAAAGATTTTTGGAAAAGATGGGAAAAACGACTCAATAGCGGGGCAGCCCTCCCTTCTTCTCTGGAGCGCCGGTTCTATATTTTCTGCAGAAATCGATAAGGTGGGAACTGAAGAAGCTATTGCTACTCAGTCAAGGCACATGGTTCTTTCATTCATCCTTCCCCTCTCAAAGTGTCAGGAGAGCCTCCCGAAGCATACTAATATAGACTCCACAATGCAGAAGTTCAAGACATTTACACCCATGCTCTTGATATTTCAGTCACACTTTACAATATGTTTTGTAAAGGTAATGTATTGATTAACATGAGAAAACAATAAACAATACATTTAATGCATTTTTACAGTATTTATTCGTCTTTGTTAAAATTAGTTCATGAAAATAGTCATTCATTATTACTTTGTTAACTCACAGTGCATATAACTAATTAAGTGTTAATAAGCACAACTTTGGGTTTTAATAATGTGTTCATAATGGTTAATGTTATGTTATGTTCTTTTTATGTTTAGCTTTATTATGAGCAATTCCAGCATTATGGATGTGAAATATGCAGTAAATCTATTTATATTTTCCAAAACAACTAACCAGAGAGTTATGGGATCAGAAAAATATCAATCTGTAAAACATTTTTATATTTTAAATAAGGAAAATAAACATGCCTTATGGATGTGACCAAAAAAGTTTGTGAGTTTACAGTATACAACATTGTAGAAAGTCTATGAATTAAACTGCACAACCCAAAAGAGATAATGCTATTCAAAAGGATAGGAGTTGTCTCACTATAGAACAAAAATGATTGATTTTATTTTATTTTATTTGACATTTTTGCATTTATGAGGAAAAAGCTTGGTTATGGATGTGACACCTCTCCGTTATGGATGTGACAGATGTGAAATGAACAGTATTCACCTTTGTTAAAATTAATGAAAATAGTCATTCATTATTACTTTGTTAACTCACAGTGCATATAACTAATTAAGTGTTAATAAGCACAACTTTGGGTTTTAATAATGTGTTCATAATGGTTAATGTTATGTTATGTTCTTTTTTATGTTTAGCTTTGTTATGAGCAATTCCAGCATTATGGATGTGAAATATGCAGTAAAATCTATTTATATTTTCCAAAACAACTAACCAGAGAGTTATGGGATCAGAAAAATATCAATCTGTAAAACATTTTTATATTTTAAATAAGGAAAATAAACATGCCTTATGGATGTGACCAAAAAAGTTTGTGAGTTTACAGTATACAACATTGTAGAAAGTCTATGAATTAAACTGCACAACCCAAAAGAGATAATGCTATTCAAAAGGATAGGAGTTGTCTCACTATAGAACAAAAATGATTGATTTTATTTTATTTTATTTGACATTTTTGCATTTATGAGGAAAAAGCTTGGTTATGGATGTGACACCTCTCCGTTATGGATGTGACAGATGTGAAATGAACAGTATTCACCTTTGTTAAAATTAATGAAAATAGTCATTCATTATTACTTTGTTAACTCACAGTGCATATAACTAATTAAGTGTTAATAAGCACAACTTTGGGTTTTAATAATGTGTTCATAATGGTTAATGTTATGTTATGTTCTTTTTTATGTTTAGCTTTGTTATGAGCAATTCCAGCATTATGGATGTGAAATATGCAGTAAAATCTATTTATATTTTCCAAAACAACTAACCAGAGAGTTATGGGATCAGAAAAATATCAATCTGTAAAACATTTTTATATTTTAAATAAGGAAAATAAACATGCCTTATGGATGTGACCAAAAAAGTTTGTGAGTTTACAGTATACAACATTGTAGAAAGTCTATGAATTAAACTGCACAACCCAAAAGAGATAATGCTATTCAAAAGGATAGGAGTTGTCTCACTATAGAACAAAAATGATTGATTTTATTTTATTTTATTTGACATTTTGCATTTATGAGGAAAAAGCTTGGTTATGGATGTGACACCTCTCCGTTATGGATGTGACAGATGTGAAATGAACAGTATTCACCTTTGTTAAAATTAATGAAAATAGTCATTCATTTTTAGTTTGTTAACTCACAGTGCATATAACTAATTAAGTGTTAATAAGCACAACCTTGGGTTTTAACAATGTGTTAATAATAGTTAATGTTATGTTGTTATTTTTTTATGTTTCGTTTTGTAACGCAATTCCAGCATTATGGATGTGACATTTGCAGTAAAATCTCAAAACATAAAGACACAGAGAGAGTATATGTTAACATTGGATTGAAACATCTGTTTATATTTTCCAAAACAAGTAACCAGAGTTATGGGATCAGAAAAATATCAGTCTGTAAACATATTTTATATTTTAAATGAGGAAAATAAAGATCCAAAAAGTCTGCGATTTTACAGTATACAACGTACTTTGTAGAAATTTTGTGAATTAAACTGCACAACCCAAAAGAAATAATGCTAATCAAAAGGATAAGAGTTGGCTCACAAAAATGATTGATTTTATTTTATTTGACAATTTTGCATTTATGAGGAAAAAGCTTCATTATGGATCTGAAACCTCTTCTTTATGGATGTGATAGATGTGAAACTACACCTTGTGTGACTTTGGTTAATCAAATATACAGTAATTGTTTGAAAACATTGGCAAATACATTTTTGAGTATTTTTACAATAGTTTAAAATACAAGGCCACACAAAAAAACTTCAAAAAGTGTTTCGCTATTTTGATGAAAACATAATTTCTTTCATTGCAAGTTTGACATTTGCATGAAATTGCTCTTATATTATATTATACATGTCTTTGAAAAATGTCTCTTATACACACCAAGGCTGCTTTGATCAAAATTACAGTAAAATCATAATAGTTTAAATAAATATTCCTATTACACAGTATAATCATTTTTATTTATTTTAAAATAATAGTCATTTTTTAAATGTTTTAATGTAAAAATAGCAATATTAAATTACATTTTAAATATAATTAATTCCAGTCTTTAGTGCCACATAGAAATACTATCAAAATACTCAATACTTAATAATTTTAAAAATACTTTTATAAACAGAACATGCAAATAAAAATATTAAGGAAGAACATTAGTAAATAATATTAAATAAAAAAGAAAAATTTAACAAACACTGTCATTTGATGCCTTTAACAATAAGTACAATAATTTATCATTATATTATATTTATTATATTATATTATATTATATTATATTATATTATATTATATTATATTATATTATATTATATTATATTATATTATATTTATTATATTATATTATATTATATTATATTATATTATATTATATTATATTATATTATATTATATTATATTATATTATATTATATTATATTATACAAAAAGCACAATATGTAGTTGTGCATATTTTTAAAATCCCACCAACCCTTACATATCACACACATCCATATTGTTCATTACCTTGCACTGTAACATAATGTCCCATTTCTATTACTGTCCTATGAGACCAATACAGTCAACAGCGACTCTTGTCAGACAAATATGTATCTCCATCAGCGAGCATGTTCCCGTTTGCTGCCTGATAGCTGGTAATATGAATGTAACTGTATGTAAGCTCAAGGGACTCCGGTCGTAGGCTGCAATTACTGGCTGCCTGGCGTAAGGGGAAACAAATTTGCAGGAATATTGCCGGCCATTCGTCTTTATTTACACAGCCGATAATGAGGCGCTGTGTTAATCTGGCTTAAGAATCCCATAGCCTGAAGGATAAATCAGGCCTTCATATTGATCAGCTCCGGAGGTGGATGGATGTTTTTTACAACTCGGCCTACTAATACTCGGAAAACTCAATTCAGAGCCGAGGGACAAAAGGGCTTTTTGTGTGTCCAGCTCCCCTATATGAGTTATGACTAAAGATATAGAAATACTGTTTAACAGGAATTTGAATGTGCCTTTTTTTGGGTAATATTTTTAGCTCATGGCCCACTTCTGTGTACAAAGACAGCTGCAGATTAGACCGCTCCATGTTTTGAAATATGTGCTCATAAATTGTGTATTCACACATGCTGGCTGTCAGAATATTGCCTTTCCTCGCTGTCTGAAGCACAATCAGTCACCGAGCATGTTGATGAGGATATGAATATTATTATGTGTTCTATAATATAAGCATTATTTTATGTGGACGGAAGCCATTCCTCACACATGTTAAACATCCATCAGGATGAATGTAGATATTTGGGCTTTGTTCTCGTTTTTACTTTTTTGGGGGGCATTTATTAAAATCAGAAAAACCCAAATCAGTGTATTCATGCTGCAGCTTTTTATAAAGATTAAATTAATTGTCTTAAAAGCTACTTACACCATTTTGAATTTGATTTAAACAAGTGGCATTTGGTTTACAAATAAATGATCAGTTTTAAATGTTGGGTTTAGTATGTTTTTTATCTGAAAATGATCAATATTGCAAAATTGCTAATTATAACAAAGTTGCATTATAGCATTTTAAATAACACTTTTTTTTAACTATGTCGATTTTATAAACATTTTAACAATATATATTAAAACTGAATTAATTATATAGTCTTAAATGTGTGTGTGTGTGTGTGTGTGTGTGTGTTCTGATGTGTATGTTCATGCTAAATGTTCTTAGTATATTTTTTCATTGCTATACTGTATATATATTTGTAAAAATACTGTATTGTAAATGTTTTAATCTAAGTCTATTTTACATATTTTAACTATATATGTATTAAAACTTAAATATATAGTTTTTAATGTGTGTGTGTGTGTGTGTGCGTGTGCGTGTGTGCGTGCATGCGTTACGAATGTGTGCGCATGCTAAATGTTCTTAGTATGTTTCTTTCATTGCTATACTGTACATTTTTTTATGTCAATTTTATATACATTTAAACTATATACAGTTGAGGGCGATGCAGTGGCGCAGTAGGTAGTGCTGTCGTCTCACAGCAAGAAGGTTGCTGGTTCGAGCTGGTTCCCCCCACCCCCACCCCCCTTTAAATTTATTTTCTTTTTTTTAAATATTTCCCAAATTATGTTTAACAGAGCAAGGAAATTTTTACAGTATGTCTGATCATATTTTTTCTTCTGGACAAAGTCTTAGGCTAGAATTAATGCAGTTTTTCATTTTTTAAAAAACATTTTCAGGTCAAAATTATTAGCCCCTTTAAGCTTTTTTCTGATAGTCTATAGAACAAACCATCGTTATACAATAACTTGCCTAATTGCCCTCGGATGCAGTACAAACTTTATTGGGATATTTTACACAAAAAACATAAACAAAATAATAAACAAATAAAATAAACAAAATGTGCAATTTGTCTAATGTTTTGTTTGTTTGGACATAATTTCATTTATTTATTTAATTTCTCCTCCTTTGCGATGTTTTTTTAAACTTACATTTCTTCAGAGTATCCTTTTTTTGTGTAAAATGCCTATAGATTGGCTCAACATTAGTGTAAACTTTCTCTTATAGAATATTAAAGTGCTCAGCCTCAGTTCAGTCTTCTGGATGCTTCTCTCTAAATGAGATGTCCATAGCACAATGCAAACCCCTGCCGCCACACCGCATGTCTCCTCTCATGCCAATTACATTCTGTGATACAGTCACAGCATATCCATGACTGCATCTGGAGTTACCGCCAGAATCTGCTTCCTTTCCCAGCATGCACTTCTTACTGATGACATATTAGCAGTACTATGTAATTAATGCTAAATGGGGGAAGAAATTTGTTTGAACAATACTTATTGGTCATTTAGTTATAATATGTAGCTGCTTATATTTTTGTAGACCAGCCACATTCTTGTTGCATTTTTAAAACTATTTCTTTGTACAGTGTGGAATAAGAACTTTTTGACATTTTGTTATGGATATGTTTTTTTGGGTCAGCCTGAAACTGGATAAACACTGACAAATTATTCCAATTCATGCAATTGATCTCAAAAAAAGTGCAACTTGTTTTTATTGACCAACTTTAGAAGTGAACTGCATCAGCATTTTAACTAAATGGCTTTTTGTATCTACTGTATATACAATATATGGTTCTGTAGTCTGCCATTGTAATTTCAAGTATTTGCCTACTGCATAAGCGTATAATACACCTGCAAATGATGTCACCATTTTTGCAAAATAGCAGCTGAGTTATCGTTTTCAAAAACTTTCACTTTGAAATGCATTTTTCAAAGTTTGCATCTTCAAGCATACAAAATGCTGTTGTCCAATGGGCAATTTTTCTTTTTAACATTTTTAGTTGTCAAATTTCAAAGTCAAAATAAGTGATTTTTTTCTTTTATGCCAGAAATCATTAGAATATCATGTTCCAAAAAGACATTATGTAAATTTCCTACAGTAAATATATTACAACTTAACTTTTGCTTCATAATATGCAATGCTAAGAACTTAAGCTTTTCTCAATATTTATATATTTTTTTAAATCTGCATATTCCAGATTTTCAAATAATTGTATCTCCAAATATCAAACCATACATCAATATATACATAAATCTATACATCTTTTAGATTATGTATAAATCTCAGATTCCAAAGAATTGACACTGAATACTGGCTTTGTGGTCCAGGGTCACATTTGAACTGATTAGAGTTACATTTTGGTATGTCAGCTTTACACTAAACTTTACCAATTCTACTGAACTAAAAAAAAAACAAATGTCTTATTACCCTCCACCTCAAAAGCGCCCCTCTCTGGTCATCTCATCGCATGATCTCACATGACAGGGGAAAGAACAGTCACCTTGGAAAACAAAAGGTAATAGTTGTTAATCACTTTAATGAGGCATGACAACATCACTGTCCATTTCTCACCCACAGCAAGGGAGCGTGATGGAACCAAACTAGATTAGTGATTAACTGTGTTTGTGGCGCATTGTACAAAGGTGCAGTGTCCCAGCGGCCTCTGCCTCCTGCTGGTCACGGATGCCCTGGAAGCTGGAGACAGGCCTGGGAATGAGGACAGTTAACGAAGGCAGAGATGGGGGACGTCACCAGGCCCCCAGAGGGAAGTAGCCACGTCCTGTCTGGATTCCCCACCGAGACGCAAAATGAGCAAGGCTTCATGCACCTGAGCAGGCCGAGGAGCCGCCTGGGGCACTGGAGAAACTGTAACCGGTTCTTCCCTCCTCAGCTTGCTTCTGCTCTCCCCTTTAACCATTATGAGACAGCCTGTGGAAATCAGTGCTCATAGAAGAAAGAACTCAGCAGGCACACAACATCGTAAGATGTTAATATTAAGTTAGATTTAGGTTGTGTTGTCAGGTGACCAAAATTCAATGTCTGGGCAGCATCAAAGGACAACAGTATTTTGATGTCCAATAACAATGTCAAATGACGTTGATATTTTAAGTTATGTTGAAAAGTGATCAAAAGTTATGTTGAAAAGTGATCAAAATCCACCGTCGAGCCAACATCTTAAACCAATGTCATATTGTTCTCAAATACTGACATTTATTCATCAGGTATGACAACCAAAAACATAGACGTCATAGTGGTAAGGTTCACACAACGTCAAGCTGTAACATCATTAGACATTGATATTTGGCCTGACGTTGAGTTCTGATGTCAACTCGATTTTCCAATGCTATCTCACGGCAATTCATAACTTTTGATTGGTGGCTAATTCATATGAATTCATGCGATCTAATTCGTACAATTTAGTACGATTTGCACATTCCCCAATGACGGTAGGGTTTAGGGGTGCAGTTGAGTGCTTCGCCTCCTTTTTAAAATCGTACGAACTCGACTGAACTCGACTGAACTACGAATTAGCCACTAAACTGACAAAACGTAAAATACTTTTTTTTCTCGTGAGATCAGGCTGGATTTTCATTTCCAAACAAAATGCAATGTCCCATGACATTGGTGTACAACGTTAATCTGATGTCATGTTGACGTCCTGTGCCTGCTGGGAAGAACCAGCTTAAATCAACAGTGGCGGACAGTACCTAAATATTTTTGCTTCACTACTGTACTCAATCGTATAGTGCACATCTGCAATAGTCACATCACAAGATGTACAATGTCAAATCGGGATTATGCTTGAGCATGAGCAACAGCTTACAGCACTATTAAGCATAATAGAAAGAAAGTTTATCATTTGTATGTGGGTTTAAGGTCTGTGACTTTGCATTTTAAGCACATTTAAAGCATTCAGGCACAAAGAATAATAACTTTTGTAACTTTAAATAAAGATTAATTGTATTAATGAGTATTTATATAAAAACTATAGTGTTCATTTATATTCAATTATCGAGTTCCTGTACCTGAACACTGTTAGAGTCAACCAGAAAAAACAAAACAGCACTGTGCATTTCATTTGTATATTTGCTCAAAATCTGTTTATTATATTTTATGCAGATGTACTCATCTACAAAATCATCCCAATCAATCTAAAATGATCAATTCCGATGTATATAGCTGTCAGCCCTCCTCCCCCATCTTCTCAATATTGTACAACTGTAGCTCTTAACTACATTTTGAAGTATATTTAGAGTATATTTGTATATCAGAGTATTTAGATTTTTGGGAAACCTTTACTTTAACTTCACTGCATTCCAAAACAAAATACTGTATTTTTCACTCAGATTTCCTAAATGTAGATAAGTAAAAAGTAATTTTGAAGGAGGATTATTCTTAAAGATGCGATAGTAGTGTTTGATTTGTGCACAAGCTGAATTTTGTCAGTTAACGTGTTGAATTGTTTCACAAATTGCGCAAAAAAATTAATTTGTGAATTATACTGACATCTGTTCTCAAGTCAACCACTCACTAAATGCTCCATTCACAGTGAGTCTCCAGTAAGCAATTCGCCGAATAGGGTAGGTTTTATTTAAAAACTGAACATAATGTTAAAATAATGTAAATTCATGCTTGTGTATTTTTCGCTGCTGTACATAATAAATACAAACTACAGCATTATGGTTAATACAATATAAACATGCATTAAATCCTAATGGTATTTCCTGTTTATACTTATTGTTTAATCATTTTTGCTATATGTGCTAGCATTTGTTATATATTGTTATTTGCACACTTGAATTATCATAAATTATAAATATGGCTATTTGAGAGATTTCAGTAATGCCATTTTCTTGCAAAATGAACATGCATCAAGGAGTACTTTTATACTTATAATACATAAGGACATTAAAGTCAAGTACTTCGGTAGTCTACAACTACAAATCAAGCCTAGCATCTATACATCACCACTTTCAGGACTTCTTTAACTCTCCTTACCCCCCTTTTCCTCTCTCCCAGCCCTTCTCGTGTCTCTTCACCCATACAGACTCCCAATGCAATATAAACTTGGCTGTCAGTGGGGCTTTTGTGATGTGGCAAACTTGCCATTGTAACAGACAGCTTGACAAATGCAGAGGGTGGTGGAGCAGCGTGGACTCTTCCCTGAGCCCGACGGGTATGTGGTTAGGGTGGGGGAGATGGGCACACAGTGACTTTCTCAAGGATAATGAGCCACTGAACGATGGCTAAAATGTTGCCGTCAACCTGCCCTTCTGCTACCGGCTAATTAGATAATTAGCAAGGTCCTAATTATGGGATCAAGGTGCAGGGAAACAATTAGCACGAAGTATTGCCACATAAAACGGAAATTTACGTTCTGCCAGAGCATATTTAATTTGAGTCTTCTCCTAAATATCTACATCCTCTTGCAAACGATCGTTTCACAAGTCTCTTATTATGCGGTGAACGAGTGATGTCATTTGTAAAAGGTTAAT
>LR812524.1:39938850-40181350 GCA_903798195.1 Danio kyathit
TAAATGACAAATTGTCCATTTTTAACAAGATTTGGGAACCATTCATATTAGTTTTTTACAATGGCTATGACAGTTTTTCAATACATTTAACAAGTTTCCTAAATTCTTAACACGGTTAGCACAACATCCGCCTCTGTAGGCTATACAATTAACACATTTCTTGTTGCTTTGATACAAAATGCATCCAGTAAACACCAATTTCAAATGCTTGAACTTTTTTACACACAAACTCAACCAAGACCAAAACAGTGTAATTTTACAGTCAAATTTATAAATGCTTTCACACAGTATGTCAGAACAGATAACGTCACGTTCTGAAATATATATATATATATATATATATATATATATATATATATATATATATATATATATATATATATATATATATATATCACAGCTGATTCCCATGTGTTGAGGTTTTTCCAATCAAATGATCATTTGTTCTAAAAGAGGACTCTTTGGGCTTTTGAAAGTAACAGTGAGCGAATCAAAGAACTCTGTTACCAATATGTCCAGGTAAGGTTATGCAATACAGTCATAACTGTACTATACACAGTGTGTTTTGCAGTAAACTACTCTATAAACCTGGAGTTCATGAATGGAGTTAAAAAATGTAGAGAGGCTTCAAATATAAGGGCAGACCTGACAGATAAAATAATGCAGTTTCTGTAATGGCAGCTGATGAGTGTGTTTTTACTGTCAATGTGTTATGATGGACTAAATGTTTCTATTGGAAGAGAACATGTGTTAGTGTTTTGAATAATGATTTGATTTTGAAACATGTTTGCAGTGTTTTGTTAGACGTGGTGTATTGTGTTGGTTTGTTATTGTATTTTGAAAAGTAGTTTTGGAGTTTAGTTTACAATGTGTGATTTTGAGCATAAAATTAACCGTGTTGCCAATTGTGTGTTTTAGGTGTGCTGGTGTGTTAAGAGTTTAGCAAACTTGTTAAATGTATTGAAAAAAATGTCATAGCCATTGTAAAAAACTATTTTTGCTGATAGACTAAACTGATAGACTTTTACAAGACTATTGTATGCTAATTTATTTATTTATTTATCTTATTTCATGATTTATTTTATAATTATCTTATAACTGTTTTATAATGTCTCTTTTGGTTTCATTGTCCATGTACACATTGCTTCAATTTTACATTTTTGTCCCAGCCAGGTCCATATATGATTGTAAATGTTATTCAAATATGCCCTGTATTTTATTTTTATGAACCTTCCACAAATATTTTGATCAATGTTAGATGGGTGGGGTGGGTAGTAGGGTTTTGAGTTCCTTATTGTAGTAATCTAAATTCACTGTGAGTACTTCCGAAAGAATTTTGATATATGGTATATCTCTTTGTAAGGATTTTGGCAGTACTGTATGTAATGGATGAAGTTTTTTTCAATGAAAATGAAAATAAAGAGTAAAAAAAAAACTTCCCACGATGCCTTGCCAGAGAAGATTTCAGGTGTGATGTGGATGAGAACATGTGGCCAAATGCAGAAGACCGGGCAGAATAGAAGATTACTTTGTTTTGTTTTTTAATTATAATTACGGTGCTTTTTCTGTTTGTATATCTTGCAGTAATGTCGTTTTGCAAATAAAGTCAGTACTGCAGCAATTATGTGTATCTGTATTTTATTTATTATATTTATTTTTTTACATAAACTGTACATTTTATAAAGCTACTCTGAGATGGTCATTCATTTTTTGTATTGAATTTCTGCTGCAAAAGAAACAAAATGCATGCATTTACTAAACCCAACAAAACAAAAATGTAGAGAGGCTTCAAATATAAGGGCAGACCTGACACATAAAATAATGCAGTTTCTGTAATGTCAGCTGATGATAGTGTTTTTATTGTCAATGTGTTATGATGGACTAAATGTTCTTGTTGGAAGAGAACATGTGTTAGTGTTTTGAATAATTATCTGATTTTGAAACATGTTTGCAGTGTTTTGTTAGATATTGTGTATTGTGTTAGTTTATTATTGTGTTTTGAAAATGAGTTTTGGGGTTTAGTTTACAATGTGTGATTTTGAGCATAAAATTAACCGTTTTGACAATTGTGTGTTTTTGTGTTGGTGCGTTAAGAGTTTAGCAAACTTGTTAAATGTATTGAAAAAACTCATAGTCATAGTGATTGTAAAAAACAGTAAACAGAACATGCTATAATATAACAGAGTTTTATCCAATGGGATCTGATTTGGTTGTGGGAAATGTGCATTACATACTGGAATGCAATGAAAGGCTTGAAAAATGATACTTTTAAACAGTAAATAGACAAATAAAAACATTTTATGTGCATAATAATACTATTTCATTCATTCATTCATTGATTTTTCGGCTTAGTCCCTCTATTTATCGTTACAGCGGAATGAACCGCCAATTTATCCAGCATATGTTTTACGCAGCAGATGCCCTTCCAGCTGCAACCCATCACTGGGAAACACCCATACACTCTCATTCGCACTCATACACTACGTAGAATTTAGCTTAACCCAATTCACTTATACCACATGCAAGGCTGGACTGGGGCAAAAAATCGGCCCTGGCATTTTGGGCCAGAGCGGCCCACTACATACAATCAAAATGCTACCCATCTGTGCATGTCCAATATGTTTATCAACTCCTATTTTATAAAAACACAAAAGCCATATATAAAATAAATAAATACAGACATTAATCTCAATTTCATTTCTGTATACTGTGCATATTTTTGTTAGGTTCTACATTATTCATTCAATTATTTTCCTTCAGCTTAGTTCCTTATTTATCAGGGTTTGCCACAGCGGAATGAACCGCCAACTATTTCAGCATATGTTTTATGCAGCAAATGCCCTTCCGGCCACAACCCAGTATGGGAAACACCCATACACACTCATTCACACACACACACACACACACACACACACACACACACACACACACACACACACACACACTACAGCCAATTTAGCTTATTCAATACACTGTTCACTCAGCCTATATTAAATAATAAACATAACAAAAACTGCCTGCTGATGCATGGGTAAATCTTCAAAGGGAACAGTGTACTTTATAACCTCATTCACCTCATCCTGCTTGCTGTTTCACTATAATATAAGGAAATTAATTTCATTTTAATATCATGATTAACAGACACCAAACGGCCTCGTGTAGCTACATATTTATATGAGCGTCATCTTCACTCTATGCATATTTATAACAAAACAGGGCCTATAACATAACTGCCTCCTTTCATTTTCATTGAAAAATACGAACTTTACCCCGTTTCTTTTGCTGAATATCAGTTTTAATAATCAATTAATGGCCATTATAAAAGTATAACCTACAATAAATTTATACGATAAAGGCAAGCAATCAGTCAATGTGCAGAATCACTGTACGTGGTTACATAAATTAATATATTCACTTATCTTTGCACTCAGCCAAAACAGAGTTACCTGAGAACAAGTAATTCAAAAGACTTAAGAGTCGTTAGATAGAGACAACAAGATGAATTCAATATCACGTTTAACAACTATAGTGAGATGAGATCTACTGCTAGATCTTTGATGAACTGTCCGACATGCACTACTCTCACCTGGGGTTTTATGCTTAAACTCAAAGCACCCGCTGACCTACTGCAGCTTATGACAGTGTGTGTGTGTGTGTGTGTGTGTGTGTGTGTGTGTGTGTGTGTGTGTGTGTGTGTGTGTGTGTGTGTGCGTGTGCGTGTAGTCACGTGATGTGCGTTTTTAGCAATGTAGTATGGATGGAGAACTTTTCAGAACCACTAAATGAAACGCCAGTGTGTTTCCCGCAATTTCCTTGCGCCTCCTCTCCGTTTCTTCTCCATCTCTCTGACTCTTGACTCGACTATTTTGACAATTACACACAGACGCACGCTCACACAGAGCCCAAAATAGGAGTTTTTGATTGGGCCAGCCCAATGTTAATAAAGAAAAGACCCAATGGGCTGCAGATTATGTCACATGGGCCGGTCTGTCCGAAAAAAGCATCTTACTTTCAGAGCGTCACAGATCACAGCATCATCCATTACTTACGCAGAAAAAACGATAGGCTGCTAAGCGTTTTATGCTAAGTCAGTACGCCCCTGACCACCTGTCTTTGAACTTGTGGGGGAAACCGGAGCACCCGGAGGAAAACCACGCGAACACGGGGAGAACATGCAAACTCCACACAGAAATGCCAACTGACTCAGCCGTGGCTCAAACGCGACCTTATTGATGTGAGGTGATCGTGCTACCCACTGCGCCACTGTGACGCCCATAAAACATAATTTAGAAAATTGTATTATTGGTCAGAGATCTGTCTATGGAGCAGCACGGTGGCTCAGTGGGTAGCACAATCACCTCACAGCAAGCAGGTCGCTGGTTCGAGCCCCGATTGGGTCAGTGTTCACGTGGGTTTCCTCCGTGCTAAACATGTATGTGCTAAAGGTGAATTGGGTAAGCTAAATTGTCCGTAGTGTACGTGTGTAAATGAGTGTGTTTGGATGTTTCCCAGAGATGGGTTGCAGCTGGAAGGGCATCCGCTGTGTAAAACATATGCTGGATAAGTTGGCGGTTCATTCCGTTGTGGCGACCCCAGATTAATAAAGGGACTAAGCCAAAAAGAAAATGAATGAATGGATCTGTCTATGATTTGTCTATTTGTTTCTGTGTGTTAACAGGTTGTGAATGAATTTGCAAATCAGCTGGATGTCACCACCACAATTTCAAGCAGTCTGCGGACAAGAATATCTGGTGAGGTAAATGGAAATGCAGACGGTGTTGTAGATAAATAGTTTTCCCTCTCTCTTTGGGCCCCATTTTCCCCTGGATATCCCCTGAAATATCAGATGACCTTTTCCTGTCATCTCTTCCCTCATTTTTGCTGGCTGGCCAGCAAATCTTCTGGCCCTTGTCCCTCTGATAGCTGAAAATCAAATTATACAGTCGGTGTGCATGCAGAGACAGGGAATAGGACAGCCAGGCAGCCATAATGACATGGCCAATTGCATTGTATCAGGCAACAAGGGGTCAAGAGGGGTCTGTGCGTGCAGCGGATAGGGGGCTTTGTTCACCATGACGGCATTAAGAGAGAATTACACACAGGGTCGAGTGACCGCAAAGACTGGGGGCTGAATCAGGCCCACCCAATCATCAGTTTGGGAGATGAGAGTGACACGGAAACTGACATTATCCAGAGAGGAAAGCATAGGGGGTTCAGAGATCCAAATCTGCAGAACCCCCCTCTCATAGCCTAAAACGCCCAACAGCTCACCCTCTGATAGGCAACAGTGACCCCTTCAAATCCCATTTTAAGAAGGGCAGGAAAAGTACTATTCTCATCCACAACTGAACCCCCCCCCCCCCCCCCCCTACAACTGAGCCTCCATTCAGAGAAGATGCTCTCGAATGTATACAGATACACTAGCCATCATTTATTTATTTATCTACCGAGCGGATGTCGCTGAAGATAGCAATACTCACTCGCTGATCCTCCTTAAGCCCTCCGGATCTCCAGCAGATAAAGTCCCTCTGCGGCTTCCAATGATTTATCAATTTGCAATGTTTGTTAAGATGGCTTTGAGCTTTAATTTGGGCTAGGATTGGCTGCCTGACTGCACCTGTTGAGAAAAAAAGGCCTACTCAAAGGGTCAGTCAATGGAAGACTCTGACAAAGTTCAGCCGAGGGTCTGACCCACAACTTGTTCAATGAAGTCCATAGATCTGGGGTTAAGTTGTCTGCCCTGGTCACTTTCCCTTACCTATCCTAATTACTAGACACACATTATATACCTCTCATTGCCCTATGCCTGAGGACATATTGGCCTTGTCTACTGCTTTAGAGAGCATTTTCTTCACGCTTGAGACACAATTATTGAGCAATTATTACGTATTATTATTATTTTATTTTTATTTTATTTTGGAAATTGCATAAAAAACTTTTGTGAATAGGTTTAGCTTTATAGATGCATTATATTAGGTTCAGATTATTTACATGGCATATTCATTTGACAATGCTATGGCAATTTGTAAATAACAGTAGCCCAATCCTGAATGGTGCCCTTAATGCTTGTGGTCTTCCTCTGAGGGTCCATACTTCATTGATAGGACTACTGGAAATCTTGCCTCAGTGCAGTTTTAGCCGAAGTAAGTATCAAGGACAAGGTCATAGTGCATAGTGACCACAGAGGATGGGTGTGTGTGTGGGGAGTACCTTTCTGAAAGCTAAAAAATGAACAGATAAGAGATGTGTGTATGTAGTGGCCATTGTAAGACATTGTAAGTAATTGCACATGATGTGTGTCATTTGGGAATGGATTAATGGAAAATTGACTCTGAGACGCTTCACTGGCTGGCATGTTCAATTTTTTGTTCATGACAAGTTCCATCACATCTGTGTCATTAGCCAATAGAAGCACAGCAGCTTTTCTATGTAAAGCTTTCAATGATAATGAAATGAATCTGTTATATGGAATTATGCCACATTGGTAGCCATTTTATTATTTATGCTTATTATCAGTGCATTTATGGGCAACATGGTGGCTCAGTGGTTAGCACCGTCACCTCACAGCAAGAAGGTCACTGGTTTGAGTCCCGGCTGGGCCAGTTGGCATTTCTGTGTGGAGTTTGCGTGTTCTCCCCGTTTTGATGTAAGTTTCCTCTGGGTGCTCCAGTTTCCCCCACAGTCCAAACACATGTGCTATAGGTGAATTGGATGAACTAAATTGGTGGTAGTGTATGTGTGTGCATGAGTGTGTATGGGTGTTTCCCAGTATGGGGTTGTAGCTGGAAGGGCATTTGCTGTGTAAAACAGATGCTGGATAAGTTGGCGGTTCATTCCGCTGTGGTGACCCCTGATGAGTAAAGGGACTAAGCCGAAGGAAAATGAATGAATAAATCAGTGAATCTGAAATCACATACTGAGTAATGCTAATTTAGCATTAGCGTTAGTGTTAGTTGTGTAACTTCAGTTCCATTTATAAATGCTTCCCAGTGGCCTCACGAGATAGAGTATCCATCAAATATGTGACAAAACCACTCATAAGTGTCTATTCTTAGGACAATAGTTGGTGATACAACTATTTGAACATCTGGAATCTGAAGGCTCAAAAAAACTGAATACTAAGAAAATGACCTTTAAAGTTGTCCAGATTAAGTTCTTACCTATGCATATTATGGCAACACTTTAGTTTAAAAGCAGGCAAAAAACAGAAATGTGCACACATCTAAAAAATCTCGGAGGCAGGTGCTCGATCAAAAATTTTACCTGATGAAGACCATGTCGGTCGAAACATTGTGAGTGATATTAAAGACTTTTTGAGAGCTAAAGTGGCAGTGTGCCAATTTTCTTTTGATCTAACACTTTAGTTTAAGCAATAATTCACACTATTACTGTAACTACTGACTTATTACCTTTATATTCTTAAGATATTAACTGTATATTAGTACTTACTTATTATGTATGATCTCATTCTACATCCCTGATTCTGTATTCAATATCCAATATCTAAACCCAACTACTACCTTAATACTATTAATAAGAAGCAAAATTAGTACTTTATTTTGCAAACAGTCTTAGTTATTAGTTAGTTAATAGCACGAATTGTACATTAAAATAAAGTGTAACCCTTATTACTAATCACAAATTAAGTTTTGATATATTTACAGATTGAAATTTTTATAATGTACACAATTGCCAAAAATATACCCATGCGTCATAAGTTTTCCGTTCCAGGGTTACATATACAGTACAATTCAACATATTAGTTGAAGTAGAAGGTCATCATCCAGATACTTGTTGCCTTTATTTTTTTTTTAATTCTACTGTTTGAACATATCAGTTGACTTACCATTTATAATATATAATCAACTATATAATAAGGAAGTAAAAAAAGTCGATAGGGTAATTAATTCTAAAAAGAGCAAGTGCACTTTAAATACCTGGATGATCCACTTATTCAGTCGTTAAAAATAAGTCTGGAAGTTGGACACATCACATGCTCAACAGCCCCAGCTTTGCTTATGTAGCGGAAGGGGTGGCGCTATCAGCACTGACATGGATTATTTTATTTATTTTAAGTTGTGCAAGCAAAATTATGGCCCCTTCTGATGGTGGATGTGACTATACTTTTGGTCTGTACTATTTGGTAATTTGGTAATTTTTTTTTACTAATTTGGCAACCATTAAATGTCGTCTGGGAAATTGTTTTAATTTCCGAAACGCTAATGTTGCATTTGGCATGACTCTAAATTTATATACTTTGCTGTTGAGTGTGTCTTTTCTTTCAATGCTAATGATTTGTTTTCATTTAAAAAGTCACTGTTCTACAAGAGCATCTGCAACAAATAACTACAGAGGGAAATCACACAAAAAGTCTATGTAGTTGAATCTATTTCATGTCTTCTTTCATGATTTACAAAAAAAGAGTCTTAATATTACAAATATACTTAATTTACATTTTCAAATGTGTGAATATTTATAAGGAGGAGCCGGTGATAGACAGTCATTAGATGTTCCATTAGATGCATCAAGCCATCTCATGAGTGAAGCAGACCTGAGGTAGTGACAAGCTGACGAGCCGCAGTGTGTGGAAAGAGGGCAGACTGTCAGGCCTCAGTGTGAGGTGGCTGTCAAAGCCCTCGCCATGATTATACACCTGACCCCATCATCCCTGCCCGTTACCCGCCACAGACATTTCTGTCACTACGCCTGCCATTTTGCTTTCCAAGGTGCCAGCCAGGGCAAGCACGGCCACGTTTTAGTGTTGTTTATTGATTTCTGACCCCACGCTTAATAGTTTTCCCAGGCCCCCCAAATGGCTTTTGTAAGCAATAGGGTTTGTACATCTCGCAGATCAATACCTTTTATATTTACAATAAAATTGAAACGGCCTGCGAGCAGACTGCTGGCCCGGCATTTGTCATCCCTCTGCAAGGGAAAACTATGTCATTATCTGAATTAAAACATTTATTTCTGATTAAGAGAGTGTCCTATCTCATTAATTTTTCCCCTTCCAATACGAGCGGAATGGAATCGTATTGATTTTTGCACTTTTTACACATCTCCACTACTGGGAAGATAATTGAGAAGTTAGCCAGAATAAATGAAGTTTCTAGTCTAGCACAGCCAGCCAATACCTTGGAAATGTAAGGTGTTTTTGCAGCACAGGGTTTTTAATTTTGCTGCGGGTATGGACAAGGGGGCCGAACAAATTGGATTAAGGTTTGGGACGTGGCGCTAGGGAATAGGGGCTGATCTCACCAGACAACAGGGGTAATAAGACAAGCCTCAGATTGTCCCCGACTCCAGAAAAGCACAATCACAAGAGGAAGTCTAGATTAAAGAACCCAAAGCCTATTAATGTGAAGTTGCGTTCAATCTAGGCCTCCCACAAAGCTTATTGTTGAGGCGGATTGGTGATCGATGGCTCAACTAGACTCTTCAATGTTCCTTGGCCATTGATTAGGCAGTACTAAATGAATGAGATTAAAGAGGCTGTTTAGTCTTCATTTTGGGTAAGTGATTTCTAAGCCTTTTGTGTTGCCAAATAGAGATTTTCTTATTAGTTTTACAGCAAAAACACTGGGCCTTTCTGTTTATTAGCAAGATCAGAGCATCATCAATTTAGCTTCGAAATATTATTGAGCAAAAAATTATCATTGAAGCTCACAAAATGTAATTAAAATATTCTGGTTTAATAGGATTTTTAAAAGGATATTCTACGTCTAGCTGGTTTATATCAAAAAATAATTTTAGGCAAAGTGGTGCCTTGTATAATCCTGAAGGGGTTTGTTTTGTGCTAACAAGAAGATCAAGAGTTACATTCTCACCTATTACAACACTACTACCTACAAAACTAAGTAACTGTGCACAAAATATTGATTGGCTTTAAAATGTAATTAAATAAAACATCATTATTAAATCATATTGCTTACATTTAATAATAAGGTTATGTAAGGGGTAACATACATCTAGTTGTTGCAGAAAAAATGCAGACAGAATCCTGATACAAACAGGAGGGGTTTTGTTTCATCGTATTAATTGGCATTTACTTAATATACATTTTTACATTCATTGCATGGTGAATAGTTACATAACATACTGTATGTCAATATTAATAACATTCGTTTTAAAATTAATTTTACGCTTTTAAATTTTAGGGAAATTAACTATAAATGGAGGGACAAAAATATCAGGTCTTCATCTGTGTTTGGAAGATCTTAGGTTTAAAACGACATAAGCATAAGTACAGTTGCAATCAGAATTATTCAACCCCTTGAATTATTAGTCCCCCTGTTTATTTTTTTCCCCAATTTCTGTTTAACGGAGAGAAAAAAAATTTTCAACACATTTCTAAACATAATAGCTTTAATAACTCATCTCTAATAACTGATTTATTTTAATCTTTGCCATGATGACAGTAAATAATATTTTACTAGATATTTTTCAAGACACTTCTATACAGCTTAAAGTGACATTTAAAGGCTTAACTAGGTTAATTAGGTTAACTAGGCAGGTTAGGGTAATTAGGCAAGTTATTGTATAATGATGGTTTGTTCTGTAGACTATTGAAAAAATATATAGCCTAAAGGGGCTAATAATTTTAACCTTAAAATGTGTTTTAAAAAGTTAAAAACTGCATTTATTCTAGCCGAAATGAAACAAATAAGACTTTCTCCAGAAGAAAAAATATTATCAGACATACTGTGAAAATTTCCTTGTTCTGTTAAACATAATTTGGGAAATATTTAAAAAAGAAAAAAAAATTCAAAGGGGGTTCAATAATTCTGATTGCAACTGTATATAATGACATATGAACATATAATGACAATGACATATGAGTATATAATTTAAATGAAACTAACTCTGGCACAAAATATTGGGGTAAGACTTTATTTTGATGGTGCCTATTGCACAAAAAGTTTAATTGCAACTACTGTACATGCCAATTAGTATTAGTAGACTGTCTGCTTAATGTATGCTGATACTACTGCTTTAACAGACATTTAACTGACTATAAGAAACTTTGCAAAAACATGTCAACTTATACTAACCCTAACCCCAACATAACAGTCTACTTATAATCTTTTTTTTTTTTAATAATTATTTTTTGGGGGTTTTCACCTTTAATGTATAGGACAGTAGAGAGAATTGACAGGAAAGCATGGGGAGCAGAGAGATCGGCATAGGACCGCGAGGCGGAATCGAACTCGGGTCGCTGTGAGCACCGGAGTGCATGTGTCGATACACTAACCACTACACCACTGGCGCCGACGTCTACTTATAATCTAACGAGAATTAGTATGCATGTAGATGAAATGTAGCTTAAATTCAACAAAATGCATTAAAGAGACCATCAAAATAAAGTGATACCAATATTGGTTAAGCTATTCAGCAAAACATAATATTATCACATTTTATATATTGAGAAATGTCAGACCCCTATTGCCAACAAGTACATTTCAAACTGGACAAATATTTAAGTCTGATTTCAATTTCATTATAGATAACAATGTTGAAACTATGATAAATATCCAAAATGGTAGCAACTGAAGAATAATGAATCTTTGAAACATGGATGACAGAAGAAACCAATGAAATTGTAATAACGGTTGCTAGATAAAATAAGATTTAACTGCTTTCATTGATGCAGCATGAGTAATAAATACATGACTATGGAATTACCTCAAAGAAGGATTTACTTTAAACATTCAACTTATCTTACAAGTTATATTCCAAGTTTGTAATAAAAATATGTTATTAAATGTGATATTTTCACTTGAATTATTGGTCAAACTCACATTCCAATTATGAATGCAACTTTGCATAGATTGTCAGTGTAATATGATGACGTGTAGCAAATGCTGCTTCATCTGAAAGCACATGCTGAAGGTTTAGTAGAACCGGCTTCACTGACTCAATGGGCATGAAATCCATCTTTGATTAATCCCACAGCCCTACTAATGTTTTCAGTTTTATTATTTTATTAGCTTATCAAACACAAAGCCAGCACAAAGAAATAGCCAACAGCAGCTCATTCTGAAAACGGAGCCCATATACTGTACATTTCTGGAGATCACGAATCATGTCAATCGGTGCTTTTGAAAACACTATTGGTTGGGTTTAGGGAAGGAGGAGGGTGGGTCGGTCGGATTCATTCATTCGGTCAGTCAGTCTACAGCAGCCTCTGGTGGATTTACGCTAGAACAGCATGCGTAAATGGCACTAGCAAGAGAAATTTGAGATCTGAAATAGCGTACACATCGGCCTCTGGGGGATTCACGAAAACAAAAACTGCAAAAAAGCGTAGCTCCTGGCACGTATTTCGCGATCTCCAGAAATGTATATAGTGGTACATTTTCAGAATGAGCCTGGGTTGGAAATAGCAGTTCCCAGCAATCATACAACGCCAACTTTGATTACCGGGATAAACCTTTGTTATCAGTTTTTACTTATTGTTTTAAAGGATAGACTGAGCGATTTATTCAAATAATCATATTGAAGCTATTACAGCTGGAACAACAAAAGTTATGCAGTTCACAGAGCCTTACAGATAGCAAGCCACAGCTCTGGGACGGAGAAAAAATGTTGTCTGACTTTGAAAGGGCATCGTCCATCATGACTTTTCTAGGCCTGTCAGCAAACAGATAGCCGAATAGATGGGTGGGAACCCCCCCACGTCTTCTCTCCCATTTCCCCTTCCTCTGTCCACTGACCGGCTCACTGGCCAGCAGGCTAGACACCTCTGCTGCAGGCAAGTAGCTGATCAGCCAAGGATCAGGAAAGCTGCCAGCTCGCTGCCTCCGAAACAGGCCTGACAGCACATTAATTCAACCTGCGGAAATCACTGCAAATAGGCAGGAGACATTGTGTCCACTGAGAGCGAGGGAAATGGAGAGAAAGAGGAAGAGAGGGAGAGTTTGAAAGGGAGAGATAGGAAGAGAGTGAGAGGAGCCTTTTAATGAGCTGCTATAAGTTACTCTGTCTGACTTGACCATTAGAAGACTGTAATGCGCAATTGGTTGAGAAAATGTGTTGCAACTGTGATAGGCGCCCATGCCAAAGGTGGTTTAAATCACGAGGGACATGTTGAGTGTTTCACTGAGGTGAATTACATTCTCGGCCTGTTTTATTGCTGTATTTAAGGTTCTGTTGAGAGTTGGACTGATTGATTTGACACCTCAGAATTTGCATCCCTTTACCGGAACCATAAAAATGCTAAAAGATCAGTCTGATAAAACAAGTTGCTAAGAGTGATCAGGGCTTGTATGTAATGGGAAAGTTAGTGGCTTCTCATGTGTAATATCGGAAGCATTGTTTCGGAGAGAATGCTTTCACTTTATGCATTGCTTTATAACTGGTAACACAAAGTCTGTGCATTCCGATATTTCTCCATTAAACAAATATATCATTTAGACTAGAGGTCACACGCAGTAATGTCCATATTGTCGCGCTATTAGGGACTAGAAATTTAATTGATTGATTAATCATTAATTTAATGATGTGTATCACTCTGAAAGTGGTAAAGACCTGATTGTTGTTCCAGATCTGTTGTTCCAGCCTGATCTTACGAGGAAACGTAACTATTTTACATTTTGTCAGTTTAATGGCTAATTCAGTGATGTAGAATTCAGTCTTACTAAAATGTACGATTTTTTTAAAGGAGGTGTGGCATTAAAACCCCACCCCTAAACCCAACCATCATTGGGGGATGAGCAAATCTTACTCCAGAGTTTCATGTAATTTCGGGTGTTTCATTTTTAATTTGTCGACTTTAACTGCATTTGTCACTTTCACTTTCAGTCGGGAACATTTCATGCATGCCCCCTGTGACAAACGAGTGTGTGTGTGTGTGTGTGTGTGTGTGTGTGTGTGTGTGTGTGTGTGTGTGTGTGTGTGTGTGTGTGTGTGTGTGTGTGTGTGTGTGTGTGTGTGGACTATTCTGTCGTTAAATGCGGCGAAATGTTCTACATGACTGTAATAGTTTGATTAAGGTGTTTACATGTCTATGCTGCACTTCAATAATGCGACTAATATCGGCATACTCCACATGTTTTAATTCGATTTCTCTTTAGTTTGATTATGACCAGTAGTGTAGTCCTAAAAAAAAGGTGGTGTACTATTACACCCGACCCAAATTTTAAATGAAAGTAGGCAAAGAAACGACGAAAGTCAATGCTTCTTTGATTCATAAGCTATATATATATATATATATATATATATATATATATATATATATATATATATATATATATATATATAATTTTATTTTTTTTTTTTTTACATCAGTTACCTTTAACCATTAACTTCCACAAAAGAAAAAACAAATACTATGTCAATGTAAGTCAATGGTTACAGGTTTCCAGCTTTCTTCAAAATATCTTCTTTTGTGTTCAACAGTAGGAAAAAAACAAGTAAACCGCTACCGCAAAATTAAAGGGGACTGAGGCAATCGTTTAGTAGTGTACAGTTTATGAGCTAATCGCAAAACGGGGGCTGAATAAAATTAAAAGGGCTAAAGCGATGCGGGGAATAGCGCAAGTTAAACAAAAATGCACCAGTTGCAACAAAACTGCAACAAATTAAGATGCAAGTTAAAAAAACCTTTGGTATACAGTTAAAGGGGACATGAATACACATAAATTAGGGAAGTTTAATCAGAAAAACAAGTGAGTATACCGAGGGTATACGCAATTATTGATCCTCAGAAGTGGTAATACCCAAACAGCTCATGGAAAAAAAGTAAGCATACTGAGTATACGTGCGTATAGCAAGGACTACATCAGATTAAATGAATCAAAAATCGCTGTTTACATGGTAGACTCTTAATTAGACTCGGATTATTGGTGTCCATGTGAACGTACTCATTGATGCTCAGTACATCTTTTTTTTGTAATTGGTATTTTATTGACTTTTGTGTTTTTACAGCTTTAAAAAAGTTATTTACAAATGCTTTTGTTATAATTTTATGTTTATTTGTGTTAATGTATAAATGTTACTTTTTTTTTGTCTCACGTCATGGTTTAACTTAACTGCCAAAAAGATACTTTTAGATTTATTGTGAGGATGTGAGGCAATATAGCTATATTGGTAATTTGGTGAAATCACAGGTGCAAGTTAAGAACTTCAGTGCTGCCAACTAATACAAATCTAATTGAAGTAACACAACAGATTTTAATAACCATACATGGAAAAGACCGAAACTTGTAACATGGATGAATCTTGTTGAGTTGAAGTGCTTTACAAACATTGTGTGAATAAGAATAAATTCAATCAGATAAACACAACAAAAACATTATAATTCAATTTGCTGCGAAAAAGTTACCTATTAAAACCATGTTTAATTTACACGTTTAAATTGTGTTCATATAACACATTCACAGCAGTTCAAGTTAACTTAATTTGTTTAGATGCACAATCTAATCATCTAATCCAATCATGTTGATTCAACAAATTATTTTTTCAAGTATAAAATGTACAAATGAGATCGTACGAATTAGCCACTAAATCAAAAAGTTACGAATTGCTGTGAGATTGTGTTGATTGTTCCATGTATTTGTCATTCTTTGATTGTTTTGGTCCATAATTTTATCTCTCTATTATACTATTATTCTGTCTGTGGTTCTGATTTTTATGCAATCACATTTTTCATTCTGTTCCATATTTCTTTCTATTGATCTTTCTATTATTCCATAATTCCCAACATTTTATCTATTGTTCTGTCTATCGTTGTATCTACACTGAAAAAAAAATGATTTAAAGATGATTCCTTGGATTCCTTGGATTTTAAGTTAAGTGGTTGTAAACAATTTATTTGGGCTGAATTTAAACAAACAAATTGAGTTGAAAGTTACTAAATGTAATTTGTTTTCTTTAAATTCAACACATATTTGTTTGCAACCATTTTGCAGACATCATTTTTTTTTTTGGTGTAGAGCATTTTCTATCCATCAATCAATTTTCCCATTTACCTATCTATCTTTTCCCATTTATCTATTTTCTCATTTATCTATCTTTAATTTATCTCACTAAATTACAAAGCATAATATTGTACTTTTTACTACCATCCAATTTGTGACAATAAACAATATATTTGATTTGTTTTTTGAATTAGCTATTAAACAAGGTGGGTTTTGTTTGCAAAACTAAAGATGTTAGTCATTCTATCATGCATCATTCTGTATGTGTCTGTTTTTCTATCATTGTTCTCTCTACCATTTTATGTTTTTTATGTTCTATCTATTTACAGGATTATTCATCTGTTTGTCTATCTTTTCATATACTATTCTGTCTGTTTAGCATGATTAACAGATGAATATGTAGAACATGAATATGTACACCCAATTCAAATTTCTATAGCTGGCATTTTGTAGGTAACATGTTTGTTTTGTTCGAGCTCTTGAGAGAAACCCCCATCACATTTACATTTTGACTTGGAAATCAGCACTATAATTAGAAGTACAAATACAAATGCAGAATTAGACTACTAAAATAAGCAAAACTCTTCCTAGTGGTAGGTTGTTGTTGTTTTTTTAAAGTTACGTCTTTGTGGCACACATCATGTTAATTTACCTTTGAACGGCTTGTTATTTACAAATGTGTTTATAATAAAGCATTTGTCAAACAATTATCGCATTGTATGTGCTAAGAAGGCGGCATTAAATATTATAACGAGAAGCTATTTTTCGCCTAACCTGCAAGATGACAAATCTCATTTGTTCATTTACTAATACATCCTCGGTGGAGAAAAACTACGGGGAGCCAACAGCTTTATTTGCTGTTGCATTTCTATGCATGGAGTAATCTGAGGAGGAATACTCTAAAGGCTGGGAACATTCATCACAAGCAAATCCAAACATAGATGAAAAATTACAGGATTAGCAATGACCTTCCAACCAATCAGCCACCGTAATTACACTCGTTTATTATAGCCTGCAGAGACAGAGCAATACAGAGATGACCCTTCACCAAAACAAAATGTTTATAAATGTACAAGCCAAAGAGGAATGCTAATAAGCGCTTATTTTATAAAGCGTCAGTGCACAGCCATATATTTACTTGTGCGTTTCATTTATAAATGTTTCAGATTAAGTGTCTATCCAAATTATTATTATTGTATTTAGCGTGCAAAGTGAACAGCTGGAGATTATGATGCGTTATATCTTTACTAATTTAAATAACTCAAATAAATTTAAATGAATTTACTCAAAGGTGTTTTATTGAACATGTTAGATATGATACATGCAGTACAAATAGTGTTCAATTTCTTTTTTTAAAACAACAAGCAAACAAAACCCATTGCACACATATATATTTAGGTTCTATAAAAATATATGAATAATATTAAAATAAAATACAAATAAATAATAATATTAAGTAAAAAAATATTTTATACTTAAATATAAAAGAAAATAAATAATAAAAAATAACAAAGGTTCTACTATTCTAACATAATTGAAGGGTCCATCTTCTTTATGTAATCTAAAACAGGTTGCCAAGTGAGAAAAACATATCAGTACAACCTCTTACAGTATATTGTATTTGTATAAGGTCAGTAGTGGTGTAGACCTTAATGGGTGGAGGGAATTTTTCCTTCCATTTGAGCAATATTAACCTTCTATCAGCAAAGGCAATCACATTTATCTTACTTTTATTAAAACATAAATACTATGGTGTAATACCAAATATTGAAATTATGGCCTCAGGTTCTGTATAGGTATTTAATGGTTCAGAGAGAAATTTAAATATTAGCTGCCAGAAATCCCTTCATTTGAAAGACCAAAACATTTGTTTTTAAACTTAAATGTATGTTTCATCTACAACTGTTTTATTTGGCACTTTAGATTTTATGTTTATCTGTCATTTTCTTTAGATTTTAAACATTAAATATTGCCCTGTCCTCTCTAATGCGTTAAATAATAATAATAATAATAATTGAGGCGACTCGGTGGCGCAGTAGGTAGTGCGCCTCACAGCAAGAAGGTCGCTGGTTCGAGCCTCGGCATGGTCAGTTGGCATTTCTGTGTGGAGTTTGCATGTTCTCCCCGCGTTCACGTGGGTTTCCTCCGGGTGCTTCGGTTTCCCCCACAAGTCCAAAGACATGCGGTACAGGTGAATTGGGTAAGCTAAAATTGTCCGTAGTGTATGAGTGTGTGTGTATGTTTCCCAGAGATGGGTTGCAACTGAAAGGGCATCCGCTGCGTAAAAAAACATGTGCTGGATAAGTTGGTGGTTCATTCCGCTGTGGCGACCCCGGATTAATAAAGGGACTAAGCTGAAAAGAAAATGAATGAATGAAAATAAAACAATTAAAGTCAATTTTTGAGTGTAAAACTGTAAACATATCATCATATAAAATAATATTTTTCTAAATTAATTAATTAAATTAGGGACTTTCTGTAAATAGCGGAGTTCAGTACCTTAATTTTAAAATAAAATTCCTGCATTTGTGCACAAATTTCTTCAGCGCTGTTTTATACACATGGATGTTTGTATTTGCACTGTAAATGAGTTGCTCTCACTCATGCTTTAGCGACAGAATACAGATCAATCCCATTTTCAAATACAGCCCAAAGCTCCAGCCGCCTCAATGGTGGGTAAATGGCTTTTCTACAAGTAGCGGAATAGGCTTTTGTTGTGTATAAATGTGTGTGTGTGTGTGTGTGTGTGTGTGTGTGTGTGTTCACCCCCACACCCCCTCCCTCACCTGTCATTATTCCATGTTCATCGACAGAGAAGTTATAGTTGGCCAGAAAGCTATCAGATGGGCTGGACAGCGGATAATTGAGGTGATGATCGGAGCTGTTCAAAGACAATTGATAGTGATGGAGTCGGGGTTATCCGTGTGCAAGGATCCCAGCCTCTCCGAGTCCCCCTTTGCCCCGCGAGCGGCACACAGAATATGGAATAACATATACGCTGCAAACGCATGTCAGCCAGTCACTGGAACACGCCGGGCTTTAGCCAAACTAAGTCCTCAATCAGCCGACAGGGATATCGTTCCGATCCCCGCAAGTGGGAAAAAAATGACCCAGACTCCATATATCTGTCTGATCCATCCACTTGACAAGTTGCCAAACTTTTCAAATACCCCCTAAGCCGTTAAGGCAAAGCAAGCTGGGGAGTGATATTTCATAAGCGCCGGGTTAGGTAAGGTGGAACATGCAGGAAGTCATTACTTTTTTTGCCTCCCAGTGAAGCCTTTGTCTGGATTGGATGTGTCAAACTGAGATATCTTAATGGCTTCCACATACAACTCCATTCCTTTTGTTTTTATCCTACAAGCACACACTGCAACCTTTTTCCATTGCCACCAGAGCATTAATGTAGCCGAATGTCAGCTTGTCTGGTATGCGTGTACTGTAGTGTGATGTCTGCGACGGGATCAATGGCGCGCTTTGAGAAGTGTATCAATAACTCAATACTCCAAGCATCAATGAGCAGGATGCCATGGCCTCTTGGCTTGACTATAGGATTGGGTTGGCAGCATGGGATACGATTGGGAAAGAATGGGAGGAATGTGACACCCCTCCATACCTCAGCATCCTGTCACGGTCTTGACCGGGGCGGCTACAGGTTGCCACTGTCAGCAAGTAGCAACAACACTGCCGGCCCACGATAATCCTCTTCTCTGCAACTCCTTCAGCAGAAAAAAAAGACTGCCAATGTCTTGTCAACCGCCCTTAATCCTCAGCATCCACAGTTCAAGCCTGTGAACGAGGCCCCCGGGGCTTTGCATTGGCCACCTTCTTGGCCCTGGTATTGACCTGAACTGTCATGCCGGCCCAGTGACGACCCCAGCGCACGGGCCAATCTATCGTGGATCATGAGTTCAAATGATTTTCCTCCCCTCTCCCGCCCCTGTTTTCCTAGTGAGCTGATTGCTAATGACAACATTAGAAAGGGCAGAATGGAGATTCCACAAACAATTTGCACCTTGGATTTGCAAATCTAATATCTGAACAGATTCAAATACTAGCCAGGTTTACTATCTCGTGTATCGGTACATATTGATATGCAAATATGTGTATATACAGTATATAGACACACACACACACACACACACACAAAATAGTACAATGTATGCACGTTTAGACTATATCAAAAAAGCTTGTCAGGCATATTTAGAACAGGAATAATTTGGTGACACATTAAAAGATTCTTTTTAAGCATCACAGTGCAGACCATGAATATTAAATAATTGTCATTTACCCCTTTAAACAACTAGGCTTTACCCGTTTGTCAACAAGAAACTTTATAATATTATTTGATTGTTATTTCTGTCGTGTTTTGTCTGGTGCAAACAGCCAAATTAAGTATCACTGCAAATCTCGTCACGTAGCGTGTTGTTAGGACACGCGGTTACAATGTAACCTGCTCACCTAGTGTTTACGTTCGTAATATTTATATTATTTGCAAATTAATAACCTCATGTGGAACTCTGAATCTGCGTCTCATTTCGAAGTCTGCTACTGTCCCCCCGAATGAATGACATACATGGGGTTGCACGGTGGCGCAGTGTGTAGCACGTTCGCCTCACAGCAAGAATGTCGCTGGTTCGAGTCTCGGCTGGGTCAGTTGGCATTTCTTATTAAATTAATTATTAGATTATAATAGAATATTAAAGGGACTAAGCTGAAAAGAAAATGAATGACATGTACATGATACATGTATATGTTTTAATTAATACATGTTAGAACAAGTGTGTTAATTTTTACATAATAATATCCAACACAATCTCACAGCAATTCGTAACTTTTTGATTTATAGGCTAATTTGTATGAATTTATACAATCTCATTTGTACAATTTAGTATGATTTGCTCATCCCCCAGTGACGGTTGTGTGTAGAGGGGGGGTTGAGTGCCATGCCTCCTTTTTAAATTCGCACATTTTCATACGACAGAACTTGCATTTATATGAATTAGCCACCACACTGACAAAACGTAAAATTGTTACATTTCCTAGTGAGATCAAGCTGTTATATCTGTTACATTGAATGATAATTGAACATTGTTTTACCCATGTATTCACATTTTATTTCGCACAATAAAGTATAGACATTTTACTAACATCGAGTGTTATTTAAACGTATATAATTTCACTTTTGTACATTTAATTCAATGTGGACACATTTTTTAGCAACAAAAATAGGTTTATGCTTTTAACAATAGCAAAAAATGTTAAATGTTCATTACTTTGCATTGTTTTATTCTCTCTCTGTCTTTTATGGAATTATTACATTACTGATACGAAGAAATTGTAAATTAATTAAAGACTATCATCTTTAATTAATTTTGTCTGTCACACAAAATGATAACACCCGCTTCAAATCTTATCACTCGATTGAATGGGCGTTATCAGTGGTTATCAGCTGGTAGATATGGGCCAGTATGGGCCTTCTGCGCCTACTAGTAGGCTCAGAAGGCTGTTATCATCCATCCACATGGTTAATCAGCTATACTAATAGAGAAGACTCCAGATCTGTTTTTACATTACTGTGATAGTTGGGTTTAGGGTTGGGGTAGGGGTAGACCTTAATAAAATACAATTAATAGGAAATTTTATAAATAATTTAAATAATTCTCGTTAACTTCCGGCTGCAGCCATATGTGATCTATAGCTGATTTTCCATGTGGATGGATAATAACAGCCTTCTGAGCCTACGAGTAGGCGCAGAAGGCCCCTACTGACCCATATCTATCAAATGATAACCACTGATAAGGCCCATTCAATCGAGTGATAACATTCAAATCGGCTAATTAATAGTGGTTCAAAACAGTGTCAGTTATCAATAAAAGGATTAATTAAATAAATAAATTCAATAAGATTGATATATTTCTGAAAAATAATTACAATACAGCTTAATACATGTTAACATAATTAGTCATTGCAGTTTCACACTTTGCGCTAAATATTTAAAAGAAAATAAAAGTGATGAACTGTTGCCTTCACCTCTTTTTTCTCTTTGCGGTGACTGATTTTATTATTCAAGAGGGGGAAATACTTATGATTGTTAAGAGGTGATGAAGCGTTGCTACAGTACATTTCATACAGCAGCGGAATTACTTTACAGTTTACAGTCACATTCTGCAGTTTTCTTAACATTATTGATGAACATTGGTTTCTTATTATTTATATTTGGGTCATATAGCATGGTGTTCATAAAGCCTTTCACTTTCACCCACAGATTATGTTTACTATAGGGACATTCACATTTGTATGCCATGATGTAAGAAAAAGTAAAAGATCTACACCAATGAGTCTGCAATTGGGAGCATGATCTCGATGATGATGATGAAGATCAAATGAATCTTATTCATCTAAGCCAAACGCACTCTATATGTTAGCAAATTGGTTTGGCCAAAACTCAGCATCTCACATCAGACTCCATGGCCCATTCCCTTCCATTGCATTTAAATGGAAATTTTGGGGTTAACCCCCCAAGTCCACCTCGTGCCTTCTTCATTCTCAAGCAGGCCCATGGTAAATATTCCATTAATCAAAAGTTACAAACAGACTTTGTACTGTCATAACTCTTGGCCATGGCTTTCCTGTTGATTGATTCCTATACACACATACTGTCTGATTACCATAATGTGTTCTTGTGGTGTAGATTCCAGTTGGGGTTTTTCGGGGGGGAAGGAGCATGGCGGAGCGCCGGGGGAAGTACATAATAAATGGTGCCGGCTCCTCCTCATCGGGACTGATTTTAATCCAATGCTCCATCACTGCACATGGTGAGTAGAGTCTTGGGGGTTCGGGCTATCAGTTATGAGCCTATGTTTGCAGGCAGACACAATCATTTCGCTGATTGTCACAAGTCTCAAGCAGTGACACCAGGAAGTGATCCATCAGTCTATTTCCTGTGACACAAGGAGAAAGATGACGAGGGCTCCATTGACTTATGCAGAAAACCTCCCGCTCGCTTTTTCCATGACTCTTTTTACATGCTCCAGGGAACGTGTTTTATTTCGGACACTTAACCTTCCCGGTTTTGCCATTTTTCTGCAAGGCCTATTGATTTATTTATTCTGACTGGGCCCAAACAGGTGCTTGTGTTATTGATTAAACTCGCTGTGTCCAAGAACTTTTTGCGCTGCCTTCTTTTTTATTTGTAGGTCTTGTGTAGGAGATTTAGAGATGAACTTAGATGATTCGTTTATCAATTTAAATGATACTTTTTTAATTGAATTGAAAGGTGAATAAATATGCTTTCCATTAAGGTATGGTTTGTTTCAATATTTAAAAATCTTGAATACTGAGAAAACTGCCTTTAAAGTTGTCCGATTTAAGTTTGTAGCAGTGCATATTACTAATCAAAAATTACGTTTTTATATATTTTACAGTAGGAAAATTTACTAATGGAACATGATCTTTACTTTATTTTTGGTGTTTTGGCGTAAAAGAAAATACATAAGTTTGAAGCATGCAATGTATTTTTGGTTATTAAGACTGACATAAGATTAAATCGAATAATGAACATTGTGTTTTCTATAAATATAATAAAAGATAAGATAAATATAAAAAGTTTCACCATTCTAAAGCAGAAACAGAATTCTAAATGGTTAAAAATGTTTTGGTCAACATAAACACTGACTTCCTAACATTACAAAAACATTGCCAGTTACCCCAATTATGCAAGCAGGAATGAATAGACATACATAAAAAAGACATTCACAAGATAAACATTCTGTATGGTTTAATGCTTACCTTGTGACTAAATATTGCTGCAATATATGTAAAAACTTGGGAATTTCCATTTTTTTATTATTATTATTATCTTTTAGATATTCAGTGGACTGCAAGTAACTCTCATTGTATTAGTAGGCCGTTTGACACAATTGTCTGTTATAAAATGAACAGATAATCAAACAGTATAATAATTCTTTAATGGCTTATTCAAACAAAATTCAGTGCACAGAAAAAAAGTCTGCAGATTCTGTCTGGCCCTGCAAATTTGCACATTAAATACATTGCTTCAACATTTCTTTTGAAACTGAAAGAATGATAATAATGGATAACAACCTATTTTTCTTTGATAGTGAAGTGTAGGTCTCCTATCAAGTCCTCCTGTGATTTATTTTTTCAAATATTTCCCAATGATGTTTAACAATCAATGTTTACGCAATAAATTTTTCACGGTACTTTCTTCGGGAGAAAGTTTTATTTGTTTTATTTAGGCTATAATAAAAGCAGTTTGTAAGAATAATTAAACATAATTAAGGTCAATATTATTAGCCCCCTTAAGCAATATTTTTCTACATAACAAACCACTGTTATACACTGTTATGACTTGCCTGATTACCCTAACCTGCCTAGTTAACCTAATGAACCTAATAATGCCTTTAAATTGCACTTGAAGCTGAATACTAATATCTTGAAAAATATGTAGTAAAATATTATGTACTGTCATCATGGCAAAGATAAAAGAAATCAGTTATTAGAAACATAACAAATAATTAGTTAATAGTTAAAACTACAGTATTATGTTTAGAAATGTCTTGAATGTTCTCTCCGTTAAACAGAAATTGTGAAAAAATTATAAAAGAATGAAATTTTACAGGAGGGCTAATATTTCTGACTTCAACTGCAGTAAATGTCTGTCAACATCTCAAAAAGTGTGTTTAGAGTTTTATGCCATGTCTAAAGGGCACCATCAACATAAAGAGATATGTGCATTTGTTTGCAATGCATATATTATGACATATAAAAACATCGACAATTCTAAAATCATCTTTCTGCAAATCTTTAAATGTGCAATAGGTGATCTGCCAAAATGGTTACCATTTAGCATAATATCTTTAAAAACACAGTCCCTTCCCTGCCGTCTAAAGCCATGCCTTCTGAAATCATGAACGCGCACCTTAAAGATGACAGTAGACAACCCACTAGATCATGTCTTTTGCCATTTAGAAAACTTTATAGTACTTTATAATACTACAATGGGGTATATGCAGAACTAGTGTTTTTCAGCCAACGATAAACTTCCGGTGAAAGGTTTCTGTGACTATTTTAAACTTTTTAAGGTTCCTTTTACAGCATTGACATCTTAATGTAATTAAAAAACAATCAGTTAAATAGACTTAAGCATTCATTTAGTTGTTCAAGCGTAAAACAAGATGAAAGACTGTGTAAACGCTAGCGCCGTCAGTACCAGCAGGCTAGCGCAGAAACTCCATTCAAAATACAAATATATTTTAAAGAGATGGCAAGGAAAAATGGAATTTAATGCAGTGCCTCTTGTCTGGCCTGAGACCCACTTCATATCGTATATCTATTAAGCAGTGAAGATCACTTATTTGTAAAGAAATCAGATGTTAAACGTGGTGTTTTTGTAATGGAAAGACATTTCACCAGACCCGTTGGGCTGGCTGCCTGAAAATTAAAAGTCTGTGTGCATATACCCCATTCTGAATAAAAAACTGTAATATATCTAGCAGCATGTTTTAAAGTTGTGTAGCAAGCAAAACTTGTCATAATATGCAATATTTCATGCATGCAAAGATTGCTGGTCTCACTCTCTCACGCGCTTTGTCCTAAAGCGGCTACTGTATGCTCAGTGGTTGGCCGGGGGTGCAGGAATTACACTTATTACTAAGCCATACTTACATGCTATTTCAGGCCAAATATTCAAAGTAGCGTGGTAAACAATATAGGGAGTGCGTCACAGGTTGTCATTGTTCAAAAATGAACCATGTGAAAAAATAAAACCAACTTCACCTCAGTACAGCAGGCTAGGCGGAATAGCGCTATTGAGTTATGTTTTGTTGTTAAACTAAATAAAAATCTGCATTACCGATGCTGTAAATTGAAATTAGTGACATCAATCTTTTGCCGGAAGATTTCAGTGGCTGAACAACACTTCCGTGTATATAGCTCATTCGTAAAACAACAAAATCTACATAAGCTTTGCGTGACTAAAATAGGTTTAAAACAGCATTACCTGCCACACCAGATGCACGTGACAGTTGCAAGTATGGCACACCAGATGCGCACATTCGGATGTTATTTAGTATGAAACTATTCAGATGGCGCTCTGTGGCGCGGCAGCAATATGAACAGTGTCCTGAGTCGTAGCTGGGCACCGCGAACAGCAGCCGACTTGCGGCGCCGGTGTGCGTACACTGATAGAAATCTATGTTTACAATTCTAATGGCGATGCGTGGTGCTGCGAGTCGCCGAGTGGCACATCCGGTGTGTGACCCTTTTGACTTGCTTGTGTGCATGTGAACACGGCAAATGTTCAAATGTTGGATGAATGTCTTACCCAGAATATAAAAATAAATATAAACACATTTAGATCATTTGCTTTAATCATTAAAATTGGATTGTGAAGAGACTTTCAACCAGCACAACAAAAAATGTTTCTGAAGACAATCACCTACCTTTAATTTGATATTTTCCCAAGGAAAGTAAACCGGAGTCACCTCGCTACAATCTGTGAGTGTAGGATGGTGACTCTATCAATCTGGAGCTGTTTAGAAGATTGCCTTGTGTGCCGGTCGGCTAGAGTAATCTGTCTGGCCCTCATTGTGCACCTGACCAGCCGAGGGCTCATTACCGGCACAATCGCTGGTGTAGCTCACCCTAACATTATCCCACCTCATCTGTAAACAGCCTCATCCATCACACGCATGCGTTCTGCTTATCCAAACACATAGCGAGGATGTTCTAATCATTTGCTCATCTGTAGGAATGGGCGATGATGATCATGTACATGTACTTGAGCCTCTCTGCTCATAATATAGTCGTGATGTTAGTTCATTAATCATCCGCTAGTCTGATGTGACACCGGGCTGGTGGGAAATGGATTGTAATGACATCGGTTCATTCAAATGTTGGGCCGCAACAGATTGTGCAAGATAAATATTGTAATTCAAGATTGCGATAAAAGTCATGATATTGCCTACTGTTTACCTGATGTAATCAAAAGCTCACATTATGTTGGCTGGGATATTCGAGTGTGGGCTATAGAGAGTCTAATGGAGCCCGGTTTATTCCTGGTATTAAGATGCATTTTGGTTGGTCGGTTCGCAAGTGGATAAAAAGACTTTTCACTGCTTTCCTGATTTTTTTTGAGGAGAAGGTTTAAGGGTGAGGTATGTATAGGCGTTTTTACATGTGAGTATTAAAGGAGACAACACAAAACAATACAGAGAGCAGCTGCTTTCATTTCTGCTCTGAAAGCTGCTATCGCTATCACAAATGATGTGGGTTAATGTTAGAAATTTAAAAAAAGGGAAATTCTGGCCTCAAAAATTTAGCAACAAGTTGAAGGTAGCAAAGTGTGTTAGATAAATTGCTTTCCCACACATTAAAATGGTAACTGGTATTGATGTTAGCTGTCTGTGTAGTATATTGAATACAATATGCAAATCAGTTACGAGAATTTAAATACAATTAATATGGTAATGGACATGATTTCTTTAATGGCTGTAATTGTTGTATTCACTACATACTGTAGATATTTTATATCTGTCTAAAGGAGATGTATCTACAACCCCACATCAGAAAACCTTGGGACAGTGGAAAACACAAATAAAAAAAGAAAGTAGTGATTTCCAAATTTACTTTGACTTGTTTTCCATTGCAGACAATATGAACACAAAATATTTCATGGTTTATTTCGTCAACTTCATTTCATTTGTAAATATAGATCCTTTCCTGTCATTCAGACCTGCAACACATTCCAAAAGAAGTTGGTCCAGGAGCAATTTAGAGCTAGTAATCTGGTAAATTGGTTAAGTAATGATGTGATTTGAAACAGATGATGTCAACAGATGATTGTAATTATGGTTTGGTGCTAAAGCAGCATCCAAGAAAGGTCTAGTTTTTTAGAAGCAAAGATGGGCAGAGGATCACCAGTTTGCCAACAAATACTGAGAACATTATTGATATGTTTAAAAACAATGTTCCTCAAAGAAAGGGAGGAGGATATTCGAATATTTCACCCTCAACAGTGCATAACATAATTAAAAGATTCATGGAATCTGGAGGAATTTCAGTGTGTAAAGCACAAGGGCAAAAGCCTAAGCTGAACTACCATGATCTCCGATCCCTCAGGTGGCACTGCATCAAGAATCCTCATTCATCTATAAGCGATATCATCACATGGGCTCAGGACTACTTTGGCAAACCTTTACAATACAGTAGTTAAAACCATAAATGCCAGTTAAAACTGTACTGTGCCAGAAGGAAGCCTTATGTTAACAGTGTCCAGAAGTGCCATTGGTTTTTCTGGGCTCTAAGGCATTTGGGATGGACCATCACACAATGGAAACATGTACTGTGGTCAGATAAATCAGTATTTCAGGTATTTTTTTGGGAAAAAATGGACGCTGTGTGCACCGGACCAAAGAAGAAAGAATCATCCAGACTGTTACCAGCAACAAGTCCAAAAGCCAGGGTCTGTTATGGTATGGGGTTGTGTCAGTGCCCTTGGCAAATGTAACTTGCACTTTTGACATCATTAATGCTGAAAAGTACATAGAGATTTTGAAGCAGAATATGTTGCCTTTTCCATTCATATTTCAACAAGACAGTGCAAAACAACATTCTGCACATATTACAAAGTCCTGGCTGGGGAGGAAGAGGATACAGGACTTGACTGGCCTGTCTGCAGTCCCGACCTGTCTCCAATAAAGAATGTGTGGCAAAATGCTACAATGAAGACCCCTTAGTGAGACTTGTTTGCAGGAAGGATGGGACAAAATTATACCTGAAACACTTAATAACTTGGTGTCTTCAGTCCCTAAACATCTTTTAATTGTTGTGAAAAGGAATGGCAACATTACAAAATGGTAAATGCATTACTGTTTCAACTTTTTTTGAAATGTGTTGCAAAAACCAAATTGGAATATGTGTTTGTTTTGAAAAAAAATAAAAAAAATAAACTAAACAATAAAAATAATGAGGAACACATGTTTGTTGTATTGTCTACAATGAAATACAAGTCAAAATACATTTAAAAATCACTTCTTTTTTTTTGCATTTTCCATACTGTCCCAATTTTTTTCTGATTTGGGGTTGTATATATACAAAAAATTAAAAAGTAGATAGTTTGATGAATGTTTCATTGGCTGAAATTCATTTTTCAAAATATCATAATGCAACATGATGGTGCATTCATTTATGGGTGAAGTTTAGTAAGCTTTGTTTAAATGTAGACTACAAAGTGAATGTTTGCAACAGTAGGACATTTTCTCTTCTCAGAAAAGAAAATCAATTGATAACTAATTGAATAAACATTAGGCTATGGTGCCATTGCACAAGGAACCTGATGTGATCTCTGCTACCATAGTCCTCAACCTCAATCTTGTCCAAACAGCAACATTGCATTTGCAAAGTAAAGGTTGCGCTCGAAATATTGAATTGTTTCAATCAAGTGCAAATGCAAGATGTGCCAAGAATTTGCGAACAACAACATTTACATCTTGTAGAATAGCAGAAAGAAGGAGGGTCAGACGCTGAGCCCTTGAAACTGTCAAACACTGGTGTTTAAAATCAAAAGTTTTTTTATTATAATGTCATTATTTGTTAAACGGTTGTGTTCATGTTGATGTCTCTTTGTCATCAATTTACACAACAATGACATTTAGTGATCCTTTAAGTGCAACAATAATACAATAAGCAATTTCATACAATTTTTGTGTTATCCACAACAAGAAAAGATTTTGTAAAAATGCATGATGTCATGCACATACATATTAGATAATGTATCAGTAATGTTTTGCCATCAGCTGCTGTACTTTAGGAATGAGTACAATGATACTGCAGTGTAAATCGACACTCACAAGTGACTTGTTTGTTATTGAGACCTTTAGAAATATCAATATTAAAATTATTTTAATACAAAACATGGGTCTCCGCATCAATTTTGTTTAACACTTGTCCTAAATTTATAGAAATATAAATATCGAGAGCACTTTGAGGATATTGTGAACTTTATGTAAACATAAAAAGTGGAAAAGCTTTAGAAACAATAAATTGAATCTAAATTGAATCACTGAATCTTTAAACAATAAATAAAAGCATAGCAATGCCTTTCCTGGGGGATTTTTGTAGGTTTCTGAACATTGCCTTTCTAAACAATTATAAATATGCACTTGAGAATCCAATGTTAGTTCTGAAAAATTAGTTGTTGGGGAAGAAAAGAGATTAAGAAATTTGCAAAAAAGTATAAATGTGCATTATGTTGTTTTTGGTTTGTTTAATGCAATTATTTTGATTATGCTACATTATCACTAATATTTGAATCAATAATTTTGTAAACTACTTTATTACTTTAAACAAGTATTTTAATTATTTTGTCATAATATTATATATAAATTTGCTAATATATGTCACATTGATATGATTTGCTTGAAGTACAGTGTTTTCTTTTCTAAGACTGTAAAAAAGCATTCATATGTCAAATTTTAAACACTTGGTATTGCCCATCCATATCTTACTGTAACATAATTCACATTGATCTTTTTTCTAGTTGTAATGTTGTAGGATCTGATTTGAAAGTTAATGGTGATTTTGTTAGCTAGTTAAAATAGGTTTCTACTATTTTCACTTAGAAATGGAAACTTTTTTGGTACACTGGTTTTGTACACAACAACTGCACTTTGTGGACTAGAAAACGCAAAAATTTGAAAACACATTTTCTGTGATATACAGTTTAAATCAGAATTATTAGCCCTGCTGTATTATTAGCCCCCCAGTTTATTTTTTTTTCTCCAATTTCTGTTTTACGGAGAGATTTTCTCAACACATTTCTAAACATAATAGTTTTAATAACTCATTTCTAATAACTGATTTATTTTATTTTTGCCATGATGACGGTAAATAATATTTGACTAGATATTTTTCAAGACACTTCTATACAGCTTAAAGTGACATTTAAAGGCTTAACTAGGTTAATTAGGTTAACTAGGCAGGTTAGGGTAATTAGGCATGTTATTGTATAACCATGGTTTGTTCTGTAGACTATCGAAAACAAATTTAGCTTAAAGGGGCTAATAATTTTGACCTTAAAATGGTTTTTAAAAAATTAAAAACTGCTTTTATTCTAGCCAAAATAAAACAAATAAGCCTTCTCCAGAAGAAAAAATATTATCAGACATACTGTGAACATTTCCTTGCTATGTTAAACATCATTTGGGAAACATATATAAAAATAAATAAATAAATAAATAAATAAAAGGGGGCTAATAATTCTGACTTTAACTGTATGTAATTCTAGCAGTATCAAATAAACCAGTATTAAGTTGCGTGTGTATATTTGTAGAAATTGTAAAAAAATATATTGTTATGGTTCAAAAAGATTTTTTGCCAATAATCCTTCCATATAGGTATTTTGTACATTTTCTGCAGTCAACATATCAGAACTAATGCTTTGCTAAGGACTTGATTTGGACTGAAGATTTTCGAATTGAACCCTAAGATTGCAGATCTTATCCCATCCTAAAAAACCATACAACAATGTAAAGCTTATTTATACAACTTTCAGGTGATGATAAAAATACGGACACTTGGGTTTTGTGGTATCACATATATTTTTGTAACACTTTAAAATAATGGTCCATTAGTTAATGTATTTACTAAAATGAACAAACAATTAGCAATACATTAATTACTGTATTTATGCATCCACGTTAATGTTAGTTAATGTTATAAAAGTTAAATAGCGTTAGTTCATGTTAACTCCCAGTGCATTAACTAATGTTAACAAGCACAACTTTAAGTTTTTTTAAAAATGCTTTAGTTAATGTTGAAGTATGATTAATAAATACAAGATTATTCATACTTAGCTAATGTTAAAGATGCATTAATTAATGGACCATTATTCTAAAGTGTTTCATATGTATGGCTTCTTGAAAACCCTAACAACATTGGCAGAATACAGAACTGTTAGTACACCGGTTCGTAATGATTCTTTACAAAGATTACAAAGTGACATCGACATCTTCTTGCCTAGCATGTATAATACAGTAAAGTGTTTTTTTTTATTTTGTTTTTGCAAATCCATGTGAATGATGATCCCTTTGACAGCATTGTCTGTATCCCAACTTTTTAAAAGCACAAAGCAAAAACTTTTCATGTACAGTAAATGTACCCTTGGTTGTGTAGGTCAATAGTAGTTCATCACAACTGCACCGTCCCCACTTTAAAAATGGAAGTCATAAAAAAGTTTCCCTTTTTTTATGCACCAAACTGCCCAGCTCATCTCCATATTAATGTGATCCCATTAACAAGGGCTGCTAATGAAAATTTCTTTTATAAATATGTATGTGGCCGAGTCACAACATTATAGAGGAGGGGAGCAAAACACAGGAGACAATGCTGAACGATGACGACGAAGCCCTGAAGAAAAGAGTGTTCCCAGCAGAAAATTGGTTTAATTAATAGCACATTTTACATAATGATTACAGTGTAATTGCGCCGACTAGCAGAGTGTCATTAAATATATCCTTGCTCCTTTACAACACCCTCTGGCGAAAAATAATGAGTTACATTGGAAATCACTATGCAACAGGTTCATAAATAACATTTAAGCCCATACAAGGCAAGTACTTATAAATAATAAATATTTGCCTTCTGTAATTGAACGAAAAATGACTGCCTGCCTCACTCTCCTTCTTCTTTTTTTTTTCCCGGGCACGCTGCTTTGTCCTGTTATGGCTGTGGAAAGGAGAATTTTCTCATTTTTTCTCCCCTTGTAAGTGGTGAATAATTTATTTCCCGGTTAATAGTCAACACTGTCAACGCAGGGTGTTTAAAATATACCTGTGTCCAGATAAATGTCACGGCGGCTGGGGAAGTGATTATTCCCTGCTTCCAGATATTTTGTTGGATGCAGGCCCTGTATACACTGTAGTAAATCACCCTCTTCCAATTACCTGCCTCCATAAAACAAGCCCGTATTCAAATCAGCTCTAAACCGGAGCCCAGAGACGAGGTTCAGTGCGGTTATAACTGTCAGGGGAGGTTGAAAGAGGGGTGCAGCCCGAGGGGACTGTCTGATGCTGGGAAAGGGCTGAGGGGTCTGGAGAGCGGACAACTTTAAGAGTGGGTGTTTTTGGTTGATGAACTGATGGAGCTTTAGATGTTGTCTCTGGTAATGGTGCTTAGCTTTGGAGTGATTTTGCAGTTTCTTTTAGGGACTTTGTGAAATTAGGAAGCATTGTGAATTGGTCTATTTACACAACACTGTTTTCAGCTAAGTTTAGCCTGAATAGATTGAAACTTTTGAAAACAGTTTCATTAGTGTCTCTGTATAAAAACATGATTTTGTCATGCATTTGTGTATTCAGGGGACGGATGTAATCAATAAACCAATTAAAGCCCCAGGAAATCTATAGGGGCCCCCAGTAAATGGCTAGAAGTTTCTATAAATCATATATATACTGTATATTAGTATTCAGTCATATTTTGTATGGTGAGGGTCTAACAAATACAATTTTAATGTAATTATTACATCCCTTCAAATGTGTTCCCTACCCCAAACCTGGAAATAAACGCTTAAATGAAGAAATCAAAAGTCTCCTCAACTGAATTCTTTACTTTCATTGAACAAACAGTTCTAAACATGCAGTTAAATTGTTGTTGACTCAACATTGAGCTTAAAAATACTGTATGTCCACCTAACTTACAATTTTAAACCGAGTTAACAATTCGTGAGTTGGATTTTTTTTAAATGTATGCAATATCTATACCTGTTCTTTAAAACCGATGGACATGGGAGAATAAAAGTTTTGTTGTTGTTCCTTAGTGTAAATGCAAATACAATGCGTAATTGATGTGCTTTATGTTTTAGGTTCAGGACTGCACACTACATATGTTTTTTCAATTAGCAGTGTGACATTAGTAAAACAATTCTGGTCAGAACATTCCCTGTAATATCAAAGTCTAATAACACAGAAATTGTTCATTTGTTGTAAATACAGGACGTTTTTTAAAAGCTACGTAAGTTGTAAATTCATTTTAATTTCAAATTGTGAAAACAAATCATTTAAAATGCTGAGCTTACATTAAGATACAACTGTAGAAAAGCAGATTGAGTGTTCTGAGAAAGACCATATGAACGGTCATATGTGTGCATGCATGTAGTCTTTCTTTTACGAAGTGGCCTGGGCTTGGCTACTACAGGCCTTACAGCTGAATACAATGCTTAGTCGTTTTTGTGGATCTGTGGGGAACATGGAGAATTTTGACAACATTGTCATCTATATTCCATTTAGTTGTTAACTGCCCTCTAGTGTTCTTATTCTTCCAATTGATAAATGTAATTGATTAAATGTTAGATTGTGAAAATAAATATGGTGCGTGAGTCAAAGGTGGGACATCCTATATTGGTTTTTGTATTATATCAAATTTACTATAGTCATATATAATATATGAAAAAATATAAGAAAAATGTCTACTAAAAGGTTTATATATTTATACTTATATATATATATATATATATATATATATATATATATATATATATATATATATATATATATATGTATATGTATATATATATATATATATATATATATATATATATATATATATATATATATATATATATATATATATATATATATATATATATATATATATATATATATACATATATATACATTCACAATATTGATATCATGGGCACTTTGAAAGTGTATAATTATTTATTATTTAAATGCTTAGATGGCTTTTTAAGTATATTCACGATTGTACTGCAGTGGTGTTCAGAACAGCACCAAGGTCTTAAAGAAGTGGCTAACTTGATAGTTTAGACATCAAGTCAAAATGATTTGACGCACACTGCAAGGCTCTAATAGCATAAGACTCTAATAGTTAACATTAGTTAATTTAACTAAACTCATGTTAAAAACTACGAAAGGTTTGTGTGGTTTACAATAAATGCCTAATAACACATTAAAATTGTAATTGTAATCTGATTACATTTCGTAATCATTTTTTTAAATTAAGTTAATAACTTATAAAAATTTTGTTAACATTGTAACTGTAATTCTCTCCGTGTTCACGTGGGTTTCCTCTGGGCGCTCCGACATGCGCTATAGGTGAATTAAATAAACTAAATTGGCCATAGTGTATGTGTGTGAATGAGTGTGAATGTTTGTTTCCCAGTACTGGGTTGCAGCTGGAAGGGCATCTGCTGTGTTAAACATATGCTGACAAGTTGGTTGTTCATTCCTCTGCGGTGACCCCTAATAAATAAAGAAACTAAGCTGAAGAAAAATGAATGAATGTAACTGTAATAAATTTCACTGTTGATTTTAATTCATTGACTAACCTTTACTAATGAGACTTTATTGTAAAGACTTACCTATTGCACTTTATAATGCTTTAGTCATTTAATTTGGTTGAAACAGTTTTAAACATTTAAATACAATAAAGCAAAGTATTATTAGTTATTATACCTGGTAATAAAAAAAAATTTAAACAAAGTTTTTAACTCCTTTTTTTTGTAGCTTAGGTCAATTTTGTGATATACCATGTTGAAAGCTTCAGCAATTAATCACAATAAGGAAATTTTATACCGTCATAAGCCTAGAAATATGTTGAAATATATATATATATATATATAAATATTGTGTGTGTAACATTTTAACTGGTGTCTTCTGTAAGTCATGGTACAAATGTGTCATAGTAATTGGTTTTGATAATCTATATAATAATAAATAGCTTTTAGTCTTTGAATCACATGCATTTAAGAAGGTTAAACAAAAGTGAAAAATATTTCTGGAAATCAAGACGGCATAAAAGCAGACTGATGATGTGTCTGCCGATATGGTGTTTATTTACTCTCTACATCCCAAACAGCGGGACTGCATATGCAAAAGACTTCCAGAGGTCTACCGAGAAGCGCAGAATCCCCATGACCCGATCTGAGCTCCATTATGAAGAAGGCATGCATAAAAGAGCGCATCTGTGCATATGTTAGATGAAAAAGTCATTTGTTTTCCCTCTGCCTCTCCCCTCCACCTATCCTCACCTCAGCGGCTCATTCTCTCCTCATCTTTTCCTGCGATTCAGTGAGCTGATAAATGCCTGACGCTGACCGTATTATTATTATCGCACATGTAGATCTCACGTATGTGATTCTGTTTTGATCAGCTCCACGGTCGGCTGTATTAAACACTCTCCGCCAACCCCAATCCCCCAGTGCAGGCGGGCATTTGCGCTGAGTGCATTAATAACAGAAGATGCTAAGAAGTCTCGTCAAGAATCCGAATTGTCATGGAGTCGGGCAAAAAGCAGTCCACGCAGACTCATCCCCGCTCTGCAATCAGGCCTTAATCTGGGAATACATTTCCCCGATGCCTCCGCTTCCATCTGCATAGACAGTAATCACTAAGCATGCGCTCGGGCCTTGCGGAAATGTATAAATAATTTTCATTCAAACATATTAGGAGTCAAAATATGAGAATCCATCACGGCGTGGAAGTGCGAGGGTTTCTTAAGAAGCAATCAGGGCCGTCTTGCTGTGTGTTCTTTGTCTTTCCATGCTGAAAGACAAGGTGCAGATTACTTGCGCGTCTCTCTTTTGCATAATGGCCTTCTTCCTCCCCCTATCACAGACCGATGGCGCATTTAAACTTTGGCTGGCAATCCATTACGTTTACCAAGCTCAGTCCCTTGTTCTTTAATCTCATGCTTCCCTGGAAAAGGGAACCCAGACGTGGGTTTAAAGACCTTTTTATGAAGGCAAGCGTGCGGGGCTCAGTTCATCTTAGACTAGAAGACCTGACACATTTATGTTCCATGGACAGGTTATGTCCCGCCATCTTAAAGAGCAAAAACTTGCCATTTTTACCTGATTGGTAAAGAGGTGACAGGGAAAAAGAAGGGCCGCGTGCTGAAACGATGCTGTCTGTGGGAAAACTGACCGAGCATTCTAGCATAACTAATGTCATTTCTGAGGAGGAAACATTTTAGCCTTTCAGGTTCTGTCTGCACGTTCTTGGGTCATTGTAGCGGGACAGGGCAATAATGATGCACTTGTCATTCAGCTTTGTTTAATTGTACATGGATATGGTCGACCCGTAAGATTGCAGGTGAGTAAGATAGGATAGCTATTCATATTTGGTAAATGAAATGGCTCTCTATATCTCTGCTGACTTGGAAAGCACCCAAGTATGACATGGACTACAGTTTTATGTCCTCTCGTTTATATTTTCTGTGACCGCGTTGTGTCTTTCCACAACCTTTTTGAAATATACCTGCCCATGAATTTATTCAAATGTGTCATAATGTTATACACTGACAGAAATAAAATACAATGATTTGTAATGTGATGTAAAAATATATTAGTATTCATACTCTATATTACAATCTAAAAAAATGCTGAGTTGTTTTAATTCAGCGTTGGATCAAATATGTGCAAAGTTGAGTTTATATAGCCTAGCACATTGTGTGTATAGACAAAATATATATAGTAAATATATATTAATGTCATGAGTTAAATTTGGACAAACCCAACTGTTGACTTAAAAAAAATGGGTACTACTTTATATTAAATGGCCTTAACTCCTATGTACCTACATCAAAATATAAATACAATGTATTTACTGTGCTTATAATCTAACACTTCTGGTGCTCTTGAGGAGGGATACAGGTAGGTTTAGGTGCAGGTTTGGTGGTATGGGTAGGTTTAAGGGTGGGTTTAGGTGTAGGGGCTGGTCAACTGTCACAATAACCAGTGATTTAGCAGTTGCAGATTGCTGGAGAACTAAAAATCTATCACGGAACTGGACTTCAGATCCCATCATGCATCTCACACACACCAGTTCCAGTTATCTCCCTGATTACACATACAGCTAGTAACTCATCATGGACTGATTATCTGGACTATATATTTCCCTCTCAAACACACACAGTCTAGGCTGTCTAGTCTTGTGCTTTTGACCTTTGCCTTGTTTTCTCGAGTATGTTATTTTGCTGCCTGTACCGACCATTTTGCCTGTGACCACGACTACGATTTTGAATTACCCTCATGTATATGTTTGTTCCTGTTTGACCATTGCCTGCCTGACTAAGCGATTTAAGAAACTGCATTTGGACCCTCACCTCCGTTGTCACCCGACTCCTTATATTACCCCAACAGTGTAATTACAAATTTAAGTACAGAAATTAATTACAGATGTATTTACATGCATGTATTTAATCAAGCATAACATGTATTTACACAATAAGTACATTGTTATGGATTACTAATTACTAATTTCAGTGTATGTACAACAGTTAAGGCCACTTAATATAAAGTGGGACCAAATAATGTAATTTAAATTTAATTTAAATAAGTTGGGTTTGTTCTTATTTGACCCAACTTTGAGTTAATAAAACCCAGCGTTTTTTAGTGTATATAGTATTAATTATTTAAATTCACTCACTCACATCAGAATGAACCAGTAATTATTCTTTAAATTAGAATTAATATAATAATGTAATATAATATATTTATTTATTATAATTTTTTTTTATATATATTTAATTAATTAATTTATTTTTTGCCTGGCTTATCTGATTTTGTGTACTACCAACAATATTTAGCAGCTAAATTCCAATGTATTAGTTGTGCATTTTCGGGTTTGTAGTCATGGTGTATTATCCATTGCCTCTGGGTGTGTATTCAAATCATCCTCTGCTTTATTTATTACTTTCATGTACATTTAAACTGCCATTAATGTAGAGCACAGAGAACAAACATTTAATGAACACATGCCTTGCAAACTGCATATTTAAAACTGAGGAACCGATGGCTTACTACACTCCATCATTTAAACATTTGGTCAAATTGCAAATCAAAAAATATCCATAAATTAGAAGTTTTCCATATTTTGTGATTAATGTTTTAATTTGTAATTTTCTCCATTTATTTATGCTTTTGAATTGCATTATAGGATTTTGATCTTTCGTCCAACAACTTTTAATCTTGAAAAGTAAAAAAAAAGACTTTTATTAACATTTGTTTAAAGTGATATATTGCCTGGGTTGGTGTTGCATTTTACAGTACATTAACCTTGTAATCAACTGCCAGAACATTTTCTGTTATTATACAGACTTATTTCTCTATATATATTTTTTTTTATACATTATATTAAATTCAAACTACTAAAATGTCAGTAAAAGTCACTTTGCTAAACTGTAGAGTTTAATTTCCAACATCAAAAGCCTGAAATACAATTTGCAACCGTAAATAAATGGAAAATAATATATACGGAAACTGTTAATTAACAGATATTTTCGCCGTTTAGACCAAACAAAAGAAAAAGAAAAAAAGTCATATCAGTTGTGTCCCTCTTGCTCGGTGTGTTTGAAGACCCCGCGTATTATTGCTCACTGAAGTGCAATGGCAAAACCTGAGAGATTCATAGACGCAGCGAATGATAAAGTCCGGCTCGGAGGAACTGCTACCGGTGCAATAACAGCCTGAGAGGGTCACGATAAAGTTTAGTTTAATGACAAGAACAAATAACTCCAGCATTTGGCTGAAGCACTGAACCTGAATCTCACATCTGATATATCAGTGTTCAACTATCCGTGACTCGGGCCCTGCGTTCACAAGAGCCCCCAGTGATACATGCGGCCGCCATGGCAGGTGTCCATTTTATAGAGTTATTCAGTGGAAAAAAAGGCCTGGATGCTCGCTCCGGTGACCAGGCCTGCGATTATTGTTCGAGTGCAGCTGACAGATTCAGCAGAAGGCCCATCCGCCCCTCCTTCTGCCCTCCACAAAACCTCTGACTTCCACAGCGCTACTGTTAGCATCCGAGCCGCTACTAGCAATAACAAACCTGCCATGGGCTAAAGGCTGGACTCGAGCCCAGTCGCGCTGCTGAATTTATTTCCAAGCCCTGCTGCTGCAATCGCTGGCTTGTCAAACTGCTGTACATCTTTCAGCGCAAAGTTAAAAGACTGGACTAACATTAAATTGAGCATACAGCAAAATCTGAATGTTGTGCTGGTGGAGTGGTTATGAGGATGTGGTAAATGCTGAGCCTTTTTGGGGTTGTATGAAGCAGCTGGCTGAGAATCAGATGTTTCAGATTTGATATGAATAAGCAAATGAAATATTAAGTGCTAAGTAATTAAAAAACAATACATAAACAATTTGATACTCACGTTTCATGTATGCCTAGATATATTCCATTAATGATTTAAAGTATGGGGGATGAAGGGAGTCATCATTTGGTTAAATGTATTTAATTTAAAATACAAATTTTAAAATACAAATGAATTAAAAAATTGTTACCTAAAAAAAAGTGCTAAACAAATAATTAAAAAAATAATACATAAGCAATTTGAAACTCACGCTTCATGTATACCTAGATATATCCCATTAAGGATTTATAGTGTATAAAAAAATGGGGGGAAATAAAAGGAGGATTTTATTTTATTTTATTTTATTTTATTTAAAATACAAATTTTAAAAACCAAAGAAAAATAAAAAATAAAATAAAAAATAAAATTGTATTCAAATTGTATACAAATAAGCATATAAAATACATATAATACAATTTAAAAATAAAAATGTAAAAAAAAAAAAATTAAATTAAGCAGATTTTAAATGAATAGTTTTAAAAAGTCTACATTTTGAATGAATTTATTTCCAAGCCCTGCTGCTGCAATTGCTGCCTTTTCAAATGGCTTTACATTCTTCAGTGCAAAGTTAAAAGACTGGACTAACATTAAATAGCATACAGAGCAAAACCTGAATGTTGTGCTGGTGCAGTTATACGAGTATTTATTTGGTAAATGCGAACCGTTGTGAAGTTTGAAGCAGCTGGTTGAGAATCAGATGTTTGTGTGTTTTGTGAGGAGCAGCAGGAGTGTGATCTTGTGAAAAATGAGTTGGAACATCGGTTTGGTCTCCCACACTTTCATTAGGTCATTATGATAATGGACAGTGTGTAAGTATTTCTTACATACTAAGGGAACATATAATTGATAGGACTAAATTTTAATTTATTGGAGATGCTGGGTTGAATCTGTCGAGCATCATCATGTTTTTAATTAATCTGATTTTGAATGTCTAGATTTATGCCAGAATTATAAATGTTAGATATTTTTATGACACAATATACTGTATGTTTAAGAAAAATAATTTATATAGAAGATGTCCATTCTGGATTATATCAGTAAATCCTTTTATACCCTTTTTTTCTATTTATTTTATGTTATTTATTTATTTATTTGTTTTATTTAGAATTTGTATGAAACATTGTGATATTATAATGTGCAGAAAAAAGGATATTGGTTTTAAGATTTGCTATTTTTGATGACATTATGACATTAACTGAGAATTGTTATTTGCATTTCTGTAGTTCTGTGATATGGGGTATTCAAGAAAATTAGGGGTGCAGTGATATTGTGCAGATTGTGCAAATTTTGGGGAATACGAAGAAAGCCTATATAAAATATGGTTTAACATAAATATAGAAAATGTACTAGTAAGTTAGCTTTACAATATAGTATACAGCTATTAAAATAATTAAGAGACCACTTAAAAATGATCTCTTTTTTCTGGCTTTATTAAGTATGGGTCATGATAAAACATTTTGATAACATGATAAAATGTTAGTATTTGTTGTAGTCTGTAGATCGTGAAATTTAAAATACAAATATATTATATACAGTTGAAGTCAGAATTATTAATCCTCCTGAATTATTAGATCCCCCCCCCCCCCATTTATTTTTTTCTTCCAATTTCTGTTTAACGGAGAGATTTTTTCAACATATTTCTAAACATAATAGTTTTAATATCTCATTTCTAATAACTGATTTATTTTATCTTTTACATGATGATAGTAAATAATATTTGACTAGATATTTTTCAAGACACTTCTATACAGCTTAAAGCGAAATTTAAAGGCTTAACTAGGTTAATTAGGTTAACTAGGCAGGTTAGGGTAATTAAGTTATTATATAACGATGGCTTGTTCTGACTATCGAAAAAATATATAAAGAGGCTAATAATTTTGACTTTAAAATGGTTTTTAATAAATTAAAACTGCTTTTAATCTAGCCGAAATAAAACTAGACTTTCTCCAGAAAAAAAAAATATTATCAGACATACTGTGAACACTTCCTGCTCTGTTAAACATCGAAAAATTGAAAGGGGGTTTATTAATTCTGATTTCAATTGTATACTGTGTATATACTGTGTATTTATTTATTTATTTATTTTATTATTTTTTGTTTTTTTCAGAAAATTGCTATTGCATTTGTCAGAATTATAAATGTTTCTATTACATTACAAAATTATCAATTGTAAATTAGGAATCCCTGACAATTTAGGCATATTGTGAATTTGATACCCAATATTATAAAGTGCTGTATGAAAAATGTGTATTAGTTTTGAGATTTACATTTAATAATTATGATTGTATTATATTTAAATGGTAAAACTGCTGTTAAATGATCAGTGCTATTAAATATTAATGAGTGTTTGATGACACAAAAGATCATCTGAATGTTAAAGAAGAAAATGAGCATACATAATTCAATATCTGATATGAATAAGCATATAATGTATTAAGTGCTGAATTAAAAAGTAACACAAACAATATGATGCTCATATTTCATGTATATAGATATGCCAAGAAGGGTTTAATGTATATTTTAAAAATAGGAAAGCTTGAAGAGAGCCTTAATAAATTAAATTAAATTAAATTAAATTAAATTAAATTAAATTAAATTAAATTAAATTAAATTAAATTAAATTAAATTAAATTAAATTAAATTAAATAATTAAATGTATTAAATAGTTATTGAAATTAATAATTATAGTTAAAAAAAAAAAAAAGTTGTTAAAAAGTTTTTACAAACATTCAGGTAAAATCTACAGCAAAACAGCAAAGCCATATCAGTTAAAGAGTAAATAAAATAAAATGTTAATGTTAATTAAAAAAAAAAAAAGTTCGGAATGAATATCATGAAACGAAACATTATTTCTTTTGAATAACATGTAGAGATAATTAATTTACTGTGGAAACAGCATCATGGTAAAAACTGGTATATTTCATATTGTAGTTTCAACTTTAAGCGCAAAATAAGACTTGTTTGTCTGTATAACTGCATATACTCATCCAAATATTGAGCCTCCAAGTTTCCAGCTCCATTTATCACCACTGACTCTTTCAGTTTACACAGACTTCAGTGATCCATTCAGCCTCTCTATTGTCCAATATGGCTAGCACGCTAATCCTCTACATAGTGTATTGTTTAAACAGAATGGTGAACACAAAAGAGGGACAAGTGGTGACAAATGATACACCCCCAAAACTCAGTCACCAACTGCACAAAACAATATATCCATCAGATCTGTCAACACATTGTTAGCGCAAAACATTAACATTCATAGCGCACCACTGTTAGCCTACACTACACTAATCCCATACGGTATTTTAATCTTTTTAAACATAAATTAAAAATGCTAAATGTAACTATGAGACTCAATAAAATACATTTTTGAAGTGGAAAATATATTTAATTTCAAACTACATCCAAAAATATATTTCAAAATGTATTTCAGGTTCAAGAAAATACATTTTAAGTGAAGGTGAATGGAGATCTGAAGTTTCTATTATTTAAAAAAAAAGGTACACTTTAAAATAACGGTCCATAAGTTAATGTATTTACTAACATTAAAAATATATTATTAATACATTGATTACAGTATTTGATTATGTTTGTTAACATTAAATAACGTTAGTTCATGTTAGTTCATGTTAACTCCCAGTCCATTAACTAATGTAAACAAGCACAACCTTGGATTTTAACCCTTTAAGGTGCACTCCTTGAAAATATTTTTGGCTCACATTTTGTATTGAATAATATGCTGGCACAACTCTGATAAATAGTAATAAGCAATTAAAATAATAATGATAACCTATGGATAAAAGGTCAACCAGGTGGTTGTGATGCCTGTTAAAGGGTTAATAATGCATTAGTAAATGTTGAACTATGATTAATTCATGCTTACAAGATTATTTATCCTTAGTTCATGTTAGCAAATACATTAAATAATGGACCATTATTCTAAAGTGTTACCTAAAAAAATATATAAATTAAATATTTAGAAAAATTGCACTCGAAAATAATCTTACTCATTAAAATATATCTTTTATATATATATATATATATATATATATATATATATATATATATATATATATATATATATATATATATATATATATATATATATATATATATATATAATAAAAACTATAAATTATGTACAGTTAAAAAATGTAGCTGTGTCTGTTACAATGTTTTTTAATTAATTTATATTAATTATTATGAGATTTATTTATTATGTATTATTATTAATATTATTACTGTTACTATTATTATTATTGTTATTATTATTATTATTATTAATATTATTAGATTTAGATTATTCGATTTTTTTCAGATGTTATGTAATGTTCTTGAAAAATAATTAGGCAAATATATTTTAAAATACTTCTTTTTTTTTCCCAAAAATATAAAAAAAATGTAGAAAATAAATGTGTGTTAATATTATCTAAAGATATATTTTATAGAATGTACATTTTGAAATATCTTTAAAAATATATTTGAGAAAAAAACTTTACCATATGGTTTCCAGCTCCAAAGTTTTTTGCCCAAAAACTAGCTAAACTTAAAAAAAAAATAATAAAGCGGTTCCATTATTTGTGTGTTTCAAAGCAACAAGCAAACTGCAAAAATGGGAGCTGGAGGGCACTTGATAACCTTGACGTGCAAATGCAGCTAAAATGTTATGCCTGTTCGTGACAAAACCGAAGTAATGCCCCGCCTCAGGGGACGTTTGATTAGCGATCAGTGTTATAATTAAGAGTAGCTTTGACACAGCCGGCGCTCTTCCAGAAAAGCCTCTCAGCCTCACAGCTCGTGTCCATTCATTCACTCGCTCCCTATGAAGGGCCCTCGAGACCGTTTCAAGAGGCTGTTTATGGCACCGTCCCATTATCCAACAACAAAAGGCAGCAGGGCCACACAAACCCCCTCGCCAGCTGCGCGTGCATGTCGATAAAGAGCAACTCGAGTTTAAACGAAAAAAAAAAAAGAAAGTTACACCATATTTGCTCAGACTAACTATGATGAAAGGCAATGAAGACAAGGGCTCCTCATATAGGTATCAATATAAATATTACCGGAAGGTCAATTAATATGTAAATTAACTCCTCCATTTAATTAGCTATTTAACTATTTTCCGAGGCATGGACATATTAAATCATGCTTAAAGAGCGCTCTAACTAGCCTCTTGACAATAGTGTGAGGGAGTCGCAGGCTCATAAAGCACCGGCTTGACCTATAAAGAGCCCCGAGTCTGCTAATTCCATCCCGGGCTAATTTTATGACTTGCATAAAATAACCATAGTGCTGCTTTGTGGCTGTAAAGAGGATATGGGTGATAAAAGGAGTTGGGGGGGGGGGGGGGGGGGGGGAAGCATCTGAAAATCTCCTCTTTACTAGTGTCCTCATTTATTATTCTATTATTCTTTGCCAGGTAGCGAGAGACAAATGACCTTATTATATGCAATAATTTGCGAGGATATTAACAGTTAATCACACATAAACATCATTTAAAGGTATTGATTTTGCCGCACTCTCAAACAGCTTGTTAAATTTACGTCCAATAACAAGGTGATAGATAATCAGAGAGAGCGGGTCAGTTGTGTTGAAGGGGACGAGGGAAAGGTGAGGACGTGCACCCGCTGTGACCTTTGCTTGGGACTTTGTGACTAGTTATGTTGTTGTAAACAAATACATGGCTTTATGGTTTAATGTCTCGGGTTGCACTGTTTGCGTGAAGCTGTTTTTCATCTTTAGTGGGGTTTGTTTATTGTATTCTTTTACTATTATGTGGTTGGTTATTAATATCTAATTATGGTTAAAATGTTTACAGGGTATAATAATATTACCTATGATACACAAAAAAGCTTAATGTTTTCCGGTATTTATTATATAAGCATTCTTATATCAAAAGTACTTTTATTCAAGATGAAATAATAACTCAAGATGGCCAAAATTAGGTGACTTTAGACTTAACTAAAGGCTGCTGATGAGGCAAGAAAATATGTTTACCTTAAATTAACTTTTCTTAAGTTTGAGATCAGTAAGATTTGTCATGCTTTTTTAATAACACTCTTGCTCACAAAACATTTATTTGATCCAAAGTACAGCAAAACAGTACATTTTAAAATATAATTACTATTTAAAACTACTTTTTCTAATTTGAAAAAAAAATAATAATAACTTTCACTATTTTAAGACATTTTCAAATGAAATTTAATCCTGTGATTTCAAAGCAGATTTCTTTTTGTATCATTACTCCAGTCACATGATCATTCAAAAACCTTTCTCCATATGCTCATTTGCTGTAAAAAAAAACATTTATTTATTTATTTATTTATTTATTTATTTATTTATTTATTTATTTATTTGTTTTATTATTTGTTTTTTATTATTTGATTAAATATTTTTTATTATTATATTAACAGTTGAGTGTTTTTTTTCTTTTCTTTAAGGAATCTTTGATGATCTTTAGATATATCCAAAGATCAGTATTTATCTGAAATGAAATACTTTCGTAACATTATATACATTATATCATTTAAAAGTTTGAAATGAGTATCTTTTTTCTTTCTTTTTAGGGGTAAGGAAGTTATTTAAATGAATACCTTTATTAGTGTGTGTTTAGTTTAGTTCAGTGTGGTTCACTAACTAACTAATAACACTAATATATATATATATATATATATATATATATATATATATATATATATATATATATATATATATATATATATATATATATATATATATATGTATATATATATATATATATATATATATATATATATATATATATATATATATATATATATATATATATATATAATACATTTATTAGTGTTATTAGTTAGTTAGTGAACCACACTGAACTAAACTAAACTGAACTTAAACTCTGCAAACTGGACTGACACAGTTTCAATGTACTAGAACTTCTATGTTAAGCTGCCTTGACACAATCTACTTTGTAAAAGCACTGTAGAAATAAACATGAATTGAATTGAATTTATTTAGCAAGGATATTTTAAATTGATAAAAAGACTTTTATTATGTCAAAGGATTTCTATACCCACACGTTGCAACTTAATTTGGTTACATTTTTGAGTATATACTGTATATGTGAAAGTATTTTTGCCTGTCAAGAAAATGGGTACTGGTGTTATCAAGTTTAGATGTTTGTACTGGAAAATAAAACAAAAATACAAACCAATTTTTGTATTACATTTGGAGATATAGACCATTTTGAGGGATGTAAACAAAAACAAATGGTCCCAACGTATTTCCTGTTTTACATTTATAATTTCTATAGCTTCCAAGAATCCAAAAAGAGGCACATTTTCATAAATAATGTTATGATAGCTGTTTTAACATTAAGTTATGATTGAATTACCTCTTGTTACAGTTATGAAATACTTTGATAACAAGCAGGAATTGTTCATTGGCCAATGACATGACCACATTGAAATGGTCTATACTGGGCTGCGTTTCCCAAAACCATCGTTAGCCAACTAAGGTCGCAAGTTCTGTCGTTACAAACACAGTTCGTTGATTTGCTGTTTCCCTAATCCATCACTCCAACGAACATTCGCAAACTGCGTTGCAAACTTGAGCACTTGAAACGACACCTCTGGAGCTGTAGTTAAAAGCATAGTTTCTGGCTGAGTCCCAACCCAACGAACATTCGCACATTCGCACTCCAACGAACATTAACAAACTGCGTCGCAAACTTGAGCACTTGAAACGACACCTCTGGAGCTGTAGTTAAAAGCATAGTTTCTGGCTGAGTCCCCCCCCCCCCCCCATGCCCTATTCATTTAGAACATTCTAACATTCAAAGTTGAAATTATTAAAAATAAAAAACCATTAAGGTTATCTCTCTTAGGTGTTATTTGCTTTCAAAGTATTTTTACAGTTCAGTTTTAGCAATCTTCATGCTTACAATTGTGCTCCGTTCGCGGTGCACTTTGAAAACATTGATATCATTTTGAACACAGCCTCATGGCGAAAGCTATAGGTATATTTAAAAACGGAAATTATGTTACGTCTTCAAAGCTTGTGAAAATAAAACACATAGCATGCGTTAATTCTTTTATTTTATAGTGGGTTATTTATTAAGTTTCTCTGCTGTATATGACATGGGTCTGTTGGTTAGAACTTTCTGCTGTGGTTTGCATGTGTCAAATTTTAAATAAATAAACAATATCCTAAATAATAATAATGATAATAATAATAATCATCATCATCATCATCTTCATCATCATCATTATTAATATTATTATTAAAGTAAATATATTTATAATAAATCGCCTCATTATTTATTTATTTATATGATTTATATATAATATTAGAATAGTGTTAGCTTTTGTAAGTGATTTTATGTTTTAGAATAGAATATGTAATGTTCAGCTTCTCAATAATATTAGTAAAGCAAACATTGGCCCTATATGTGCCATTTACGTATATTTTAAATAATATGGAAAACGAGTGCATGTTTTTACCAAAACTAATATTGGATTTTATTTTAAATGCGTGTGCGTGTGCGTGTAAAACAATATAATTTGCACAAAGAAATGATGGGGTTGTTCTCTAAAGAAGTTACTCCACCCTGTTTAGAGCATCATTATGGGCGTTTTACGTTATAACTAACGTGGTTCAAGCGATGGATCTGCGACAGAGAAACTAGGGGTTTTGGGAAACACTCGTCACTACATCGTTTTTTTGCCAAACGATGCATCGCACTATGATAGTTCAGCCGCGAGTTACGTCGTTGTTTGGGAAACGCACCCTTGATCTGTAAAATTACATACAGTTGAAGTGAGCTTGAAAGCATAAACAAAGTGAGTTTTTGCCTAAAAACAAGAACAACATATTCCAATTAGAAAAGAAATACTTTATATGAATAAATAATTTAAAGATAAATGTTTTACTCTACGAACAAATATTTTGCTTGTGTTTAGCATGAAGTCAATTAATACTAATACTTTTTGGCTTGTTATGTCATGTCATTTAGAATCTTAAGTAAATGTGTGTTGGTGTAAATTTGTACTAAAAAAAAATAAGACAAATATATTGTGGAAATAACATTTAATATTAATTTAATATTTTACTTAATAATTAATATTTGTCACTGGACAATAAATACATCAACTAAACAGTAGAAACAGTACATCCGACTAACAGTTTTACATATACAGTTGAAGTCAGAATTATTAGCCCCCCTTTGAATCTTTTTTTCTTTTTTAAATATTTCCCAAATTATGTTTAACAGAGCAAGGAAATTTTCACAGTATGTCTGATAATATTTTTCCTTCTGGAGAAAGTTTTATTTCGGCTACAATAAAAGCAGTTTTTAATTTTTTAAACACCATTTTAAGAACAAAATAATTAGCCCCTTTAAGCAAATTTTTTTTTCGATCTACTACAGAGCAAACCATCGTTATACAATAACTTGCCTAATTACCCTAACCTGTTAACCTAACTAACCTAGTTAAGCCTTTAAATGTCACTTTAAGCTGTATAGAAGTGTCTTGAAAAATATCTAGTAAAATATTATTTACTCTCTTCATGGCAAAGATAAAATAAATCAGTTATTAGAAATAAGTTATTAAAACTATTATGTTTAGAAATGTGTTGACAAAGTCTTCTCTCTGTTAAACAGAAATTGGGGGAAAAATTAAACAGGGGGTCTAATATTTAAGGGGGGCTAATAATTCTGACTTCAACGGTAGTTCTTTTTCACCAAATAATTATATATTATTCATATTATAGTGTGTGATTTGATTAAAAAATATTAAGAGATGACAATGTGCATATTGATAATGTTTGGCATGGTTCTTTCTTTGTTCTTTATTTCTGTGCTTAAAAGCAAGTTAATGCTTAAAACAAGAACAATTGGGTGAGAAAGTGCAATAAGTGTAATTTAAAGTGAAAAAAGGTTTTCTTAATTTATTGGTATTTTTGTTCTTATTGTAGGGCAACACGGTGGCTCAATGGTTAGCAATGCCTCACAGCAAGAAGGTCGCTGATTCCCAGCTAGGTCAGTTGGTATTTCTGTGTGGAGTTTGCATGTTCTCCCTGTGTTGGCGTGGGTTTCCTCTGGGTGCTCCGGTTTCCCCCACAGTCCAAAGACATGCGCTATAGGTGAATTGAATAAACTAAATTGGCTGTAGTCTATGTGTGTGAATGAGTGTGTATGTTTCCCAGTACTGGGTTGCAGCTGGAAGGACATCCTCTGTTTAAAACATATGCTGGATAAATTGGCAGTTCATTCCACTGTGGCAACCCATGATGAATAAAGGCACTAAGCCGAAGGAAAATTAATGAATGAATGTTCTTGTTTTATATGTACAAATGTTGCATTTATAAACATTTTCAGAAAACAAGACGTTTCTTCATTCAACTTTTAAAGTAAAACATGATTTAAGAATATTTATGCAGGTGTTTATGTGTGTGTGTGCACATTTGTGTGTGTGTGTGTGGTTGTTTATGTGGTTCAAGAAGACACAGAATTGTGTAATAACATGGGTATGACATAGCTGTTACTTTGTTAAGGTGGTTTATAAGAACATGCCTTGTGTCTTTATAATTCAAATGCCTAAAAATCATATTTGACGGGGTCTTTTGACATTTGAATTTTGCCACAGGTTTTCTGTGAGGGTTGGGTTTAAGGGTAGGGGTAGGGTAAGGCCATATAATAAGTGTTTTTACAGTATAAAATACGTTACACCTAAGGAGAGTCCTCATAAAACACACCTATAAGTGTGTGCATGTGTGTGTTTTTTGGGAAGAGAGCAGTGCAGCTGCAGGTTAGAGCTCATCCTCTTTACAGTAATGCATTAAGAGCATGCAGCAGCACAGGACACCACACATGCAAATCTGTCTTGTGTCCCTTTGGGGCCTGAACTCAATAGAAAGAATCCAGGTTTGCCGCTGGTCGCACAAGTTAATCTCAGTGTGGAAATGCTCTACCTGAGGAGCTTTCAAGAATGATGGACATACCAAATAGACTATTTGTTATACCGCATGGTAATTTGATTCCCTTTAGTTGTGTGTGTGAGGGAGACATTTTTGGCTTAAAGGGATAGTTCACGCCAAAATGAAAATTTCTTTCCTCTGTTGAACACAAAAAAGGTGTTCAGAGGAATCTTGACATCCCTGAAAAAGTCAATGGCTGCTGCTTTCCAACCTTCTTCAAAATATCTTCTTTTGTATTCAACAGAAGAAAGAAACTCAATTAGGTTTAGAGCAAATGGAAGTAGAGTTAATGATGACAGATTTTTTCATTTTTTTTCTTTTTGGCATGGGTATTCCAGCCTGATCTCACGAGGAAACTTGACAATTTTATGTTTTGTATGAATTTATACGAGTTCAGTCATACGAATTTTAAAAAGGAGGCGTGGCACCCAACCCCGCCTCTAAACCCAACCGTCATTAGGAATAAGCAAATCATACTAAATTGTAAGAATGAGATCATACGAATTCATACAAATTAGCCACTAAATCAAAAAGTTACGAATTGCCATGAAATTGTGTTGAATTCTTTTATTTTTGCATGGGTTTCATACTTCCCAGTCAAATGATTACATTCAGAAATGCAAACTTTCTTTGTTTTACTTACCAATATTTAATATGTTATTTTTAAAGAAATTGTTTAATTAAATACGTACTGATTGGCACATTTTTAGCATAAGAAATTATGGTCAGGTTAAAATGTTCTCTTTTTTGCCTTATTACAGTCAAACTGTCACGATCACCAGCGGTCTAACCTTCAGATCACTGGAGAACATTCTCATTTACACAGACTACAATCATGTCTCAAAAGAACTACAAGATCCAGGCTGGCACCACTCACACACCTGGCCTTGATCCTGTCTGATTGCAAACACTCACAGCTGAAGCCGCTCATGAACTGATTACATGGACTATAAAGAGAGCACTCACACACCCATTTGTGAGTCTTGTTTATTTGTCTAGTTAATATTACGATGTGTTTTCCTTGCCTCGTTCTGCCGTGTTCCTAGCCTTGTTTGTTTGTTTATGTCGCCTGCTCCCTGACTTTTGACCATCTGCCTGTGTATTCGACTACGACTCTGGAATTGCCTACATACATCTGTTTGCTCCTGATTGTGACAGTTGCTTGCCTGACCATTCTTGTTAATAAACCCTGCGTTTGAATCTGCAACTCTGTTGTCAGCGTCTCCACGGTGAAACAAATATATCTGTTGATCTCTCTTTTTTTGTTATCTTTCCATAACTCAGAAAAAAAACTGTGAACCGGCAATAAAACAGATTTTTGTATAATAATATAGTTTCAAGAGTTCGCACTTAGATATTGTTTGACAAATGTTAGCTGGTTTGGCATGCTGTCCCGGGAGAGAACCCTGAGCTCGGAGATAGTTGAGCCCAGGGCTCCCGCCTGGTCGATAGAGCGTATCAGGGGAGTACGAGATCAGGTGGTTCTCGAGAGCTCCCCGTGATAAAAGGAAGAAAAGGGAGGCGAAGGGGTGGATGGGGGGTTTCTTCGAAAACGAAGATAAGGGAGTGATTTTTTCTAGGCTACTTATAGTGGGTTTGGATCGATCTGATTGGCTAGCTAATGATTGTGGATGAGAGATCAGCCACGGTCAATAATATCACGTGTTCCTCTCGAAATTTGTTTGTGAAACTTCGCATAATGGAGATTGTATAAAATATATTTTGCAGAATAATAATGGATATTGTATATAACCATATATTTAGGCAAATTCTATAAAGAACATACCTCTATAAAACCCTTCAGAATACAGATATAAAGTAATATACAGTTTACAGTATATTACAGTATAATATTGTATTTTGCTGTATACAGTAGTACTGCAAAATACAGTAAAAAACTGTATATATGAGCTCTGTAATGCTGAAGTGGAGATTTTTGGTTCAGTGAAAGAAAAAAATGATTTTGAGAAAACACATTGATAAAGTGTAGCAAAAGAAGCTCTTAAAAGTTTTTCAGATGTTAAACACTTTATGAAAAGCCAAACAGGTGACACTAGAATTAAAAAACTGTTTTTCCTCACCTTTATTATTAAGTGTGTAGACATGTGTGTGTGTGTGTGTGTGTGTGTGTGTGTGTGTGTGTGTGTGTGTGTGTGTGTGTGTGTGTGTGAGGCTAACACTGGTCTGGCTGATTGATTATGACAGGGCTATCTTTTATTAGCCTTGTAGTTCTTATTAAAATTCTATCTTAGCAGGGAAATGCTGGAGCTTTGGCTAGATTAATCCGGCAGATTTATTATTTTAGCACATATAGATCGAGGTAATTAAGGCAGACACCCCGCTTTTGACAGTTATGGTGAATAAGGTGCTGGATTCCATTTGCCTCAACTGTCAGTCTTTCAAATAATACCTTTTTTTTTTTTTTTTTTAGCACAAATCTATTTAAAGCATAATAAATGATATTTAGTAAATACCATGGACCCTGCCATTCCATTTTACTTAATATGTATGTGTATAAACTGAGCTTCTAATATGAAACATATCAATTAGCTTACTGTGAAAAAAGTATTAATAAAACATGATAAACAGACAATACAAAAGGATGCTGTTTTATAGCATGGAAATTATTGTAATAAATATTATATTATATTATATTATATTATATTATATTATATTATATTATATTATATTATATTATATTATATTATATTATATTATATTATATTATATTATATTGTATTTTATGTAGCACATATTTAATTTTGTGAATTATTGTTCATTCATTAGATTTATTTCTGTGTATGCTTGGTTATACTATATCATACTATTCCTATTGAATATTAGCCATAATTATTTTGTGTATGATAAAAAATAAATATGGTTTAGATCAGGGATGGGCAAACTTGATCCTGGAGGGCCGGTGTCCCTGCAGACTTTTGCTCCAACACTAGTCAAACACACCTGAACACACTAATCAGTGTCTTCAAAATCACTAGAAAGCTGCAGGCAGGTGTGTTTGATTAGGGTTGGAGCAAAAGTCTGCAGGGACACTGGCCCTCAAGGATCAAGTTTGCCCATCCCTGGTTTAGATGTATCAGCTTAACATTTTTGCTTAAACTGTATTTGTTCAGCTAATAATTGAATAAAAAAAGGTAAGATTGTGGTCATTGCATAATTATTAAATATCTCAAATAAATTTGTGATAAAGAAATATTGATAGTGCTTAGCAGACAGAGTAATTCAGTACAATACCTTTGTCAACAACAGGGAGGTTTTACAATCCTCTCAGAGCAGTGAACAGTAACTGAGCTAAATGAATCTGGAATTCATAGGGTTTGTTACGAGCAGCTCATAAACATCAAATATAATGAAATAATTCCAATGCATTCTACAATGACAATAAACCAGAACATTACATCAGTACAAAACATGTTTCCAATTTTTTTCTGCTTTTTAAATGTGCAAGTTAAATTGAAACCAGAACTAAAGTTACTAAACACTGTGTGTTTATTTTACACCTGCATTCAAGCACCTGCACATTTATCAGTCTTTATTTTTTTTGAATGTATTCTGTTTCACTGCAAACGTCCATTGTGTTCTCTCATATCCATTTTTTTGCCAGGCGGCAGACAGACAGACAGATGGATAGACAGTCAGAGAAGTAGATAGACAGAAAGATAAACAGACAGAAAGATAGATAAGCATAGGGCTCTATTTTAACGATCTAGACGCAAAGTCTAAAGCACATGGTGCAAAAGCATTAAGGGCATGTCTGAATCCACTTTTGCTATTTTAAGGATGGAAAAATATGCTCTACGCCCTGGTGCATGGTCTAACAGGGTTGTGCTTATTCTTTTAATGATTTCTGCATGTAATTTGAGCATAACGTGCATTAACCAATCAGAGTCTCATCTCCCATTCCCTTTAAGAGTCAGTCGCGTCGCACCATTGCACATTTGCTATTTACATGGCGGACTTTGTAAGTGGAAAAACTGAACGCTTTACTAGCAAGAAAACAATTAAACAGACCATCTGCAGCATGAGGATAAAGAACGAGCCTCCTCCATTCGGCCTTATTACTTTCTCTTTACTCTTTACTTTACTCCTTTACTTTCATTGAGTAAGGAAACGGGGTTGTACACATTCCACTGAAGACATCCATTAGCCTACATATTTTATTTCGTTTGTTAAGCGCAAAGATTTGTTCAAAACTATTTCTAAATTCAGACGAATGCCCCATATGGTGATGCATACGTCTCCAAAACCCGACAGGTGAAGAAATTTAAACTTGTTTTTATTAAAACAAATATAAGTATGCATATGATAAATAATACTACTAATAATAACATTATACTAATGCACATTGTCATGAATAAACTGAAAAAAGCCCCCGAGATAAAGAAGGCATGGAGGCAGTGGTTTTATATTTATGTAGAAAATAATATTTTTTGTAATATTTTAATCCTTTAATTTGTTTTCATTTGTCAAGATATTTGTGTATTGCTGTACATCCTGTGTGTATTAAGCAATGTGTATGCACTTAAGGTGCACAGTTAACGCACTCTGAGCTGGACTTTAGACCTGCTTTCAGCTGGTCAATTGCACAGTCTGTTTTAGTTCCTCAAAATAACAACATGCCAACAATGCGCCTTAACACACCTCTTTTCTAGACCAGAATATCCATGAGTCCACAAAGCAGCGCAAATAAATTTGCTATTTAAACAAGGTAGCGCAAAATGGGAAAATTACTGTTGCGCTCATCTGAAAATAGCAGCAAATCACACCAAACATGTTTTGTGCCTTATTGCGTCGGGTGTATGATAGGGCCCATATGTACAGAAAGACAGACAGAGAGATACAAACAGAAAATCAGTACAGATAGACAGACATACAGACATACAGGCATAGGAAAAGAACGATAAACAGATAAACAGACTTACTGACAGACAGACAGAAAGACACACAGACAATTGGACAAAAAGACAGACAGAGAGACAGAAGAACAGAAAGACAGATATATAGATAGACATACAGAAAGACAGACAGAAAGATATACAAACAGAAAGACAGATATATAGATAGACAGACAGATGGACTGTAAGACAGTTGGACAGACAGATATACTGGCAGACAGACAGACATATGGACATACAAGCATACAGATAGAAAGATAGACAGACATACTGACAAACAGACAGAAAGACAGATGTATAGATAGACAGAGATATGGACATACAGGCATACGGATAGAAAGACAGACAGACAAATGGACAGACAGACAGACAAACCTATTGATAGACACACACATTTATAGATAGACAGACAGACAAATGGACAGATAGACAGAGAGATGGGCAATCAAATGGACAGACAGAAAGACAGACGAATGGAAAAACAGAGAGAAACCCAGACAGCCAGAAAGACAGATAGACATTAACAGAAAGACAGACAGACAGACGTGCAGAAAGACAGACAGACAGATGGACAGACAAATAGATAAAAGGACAGACAGACCGATGGGCAAAGATATATGGACAGATGGAAATACAGACCTTCTGAAGCCCGCCTGTGGCAATTTTAGCGGCCGGATGAGTGTGAAGATGGCAAGTGTTTCTGTGCTCACAGCCTGTGACCATCGCCAGAGCCCAGGAATCAATTCCTTCTGTTTACAGACCATTTCACAGCCCTTTACCTGCAACATCACTTGTGTCAGGCCCATAAATAGCCTTGGATATATAATGGTTGGATTAGCATAATGGTCGGAGCCGCAGCACAAAAGGAAATGTCAACACGTCCCCCTTCTCCACGAAAGCAATTAGAGGCCCATTATACGGCCTCACTGGAAACATCATCAAGGTTAAAGACAAGTCCAACACCCCTCTGACCGCTCTTTTATTCCTCTCTCTGATAGATGAGCCATAGAAGCTGAAATGTTGGTAAACAGTGGCTTGGAGTGCCTCTTTAAGATCAGTCCCAATCAGCCCCGGCACTCAGAATTACAGACGCTGTGTGTGTGTTTGTGTTTCGGATAGAAATGTGAGAATTTCCTTAACTGGGGATGAGAGGGTGGAGAGACTGGAAGGAGCTCATCATGTTGTTAGTCTTGATAAAAAGGCTAACAGGGCGACACTTCCAGCTCATTGGACTTTAGAGTGCTGAATGTGGGTTTTTTTGATAGTTTGCAATCATGATTATGTTCCGCTGAGCCACATCATCTGTATGTGTATAATAGCATGTTTGACATGTCAAAGAAAGGACTTTTACAGTGTCCTTATTACATTTTACATGCACATACTATAGTAATAACATTAAATTATATATAATTACATGCTACTAACCCTATATTATAATTATGTTAGTAAATAATATTAAATAAATATCATTAGTCAATATTTAAATATGTAATGACACTAAGAGAAAGGGTTTAGAATTTCTGTTGACACTTTTAAAGTGTCCTTGTTTTTTGTCAAATGTATTTATTAAAATAATGTATGTATAATTGTATGCCATTAACCATTGGATGTGAGCGTATCAGAATCAGATATTCCAGAGAGTTGTGTAATAGGGCTGCATGATATTGGAAAAATCTCACATTGCAATATTTAATATTTCTGTGATAAATATTGCGATATAATACATCTATACAATTTCACCAAATGATTGAATAGCACTACTTGTAAAGAATTTGTAGTGACACGTTATTTTTAAGGCTCACTTCCCGCTACACTGTAAACCCTAATGAGTTGAGACTACTCAAATGATTTAAGAAAAATGATTCCCTCAGTTTGTTTGAGTAATGGGAAATCAAAAACTCAATTAATTGAGTTGACCAAATGTAGTCTCTTTATTGAACGAACTTAAATGTTTAAGTACAGATAACTTAAAATGGCTAATAGACTAGCTTTTTCAGCTAAATTTTTCAGCTTTTATATTCTTTACTTACTCCCAGGGCTGTTTATATCGAAGTTGATATTTAGCTGCACCATGTTGGTGTTTTGTAACATCTTATTTTTACGAGGTGGGTCGTTAGTCCAATGCTCAACCACCAACCTGGAGGACCAGGACATACACACACTACGGACAATTTATTTTACCCAATTCACCTTTGCATGTCTTTGGACTTGTGGGGGAAACCGGAGCACCCGTAGGCAATCCACTCCAACACAGGGAGAACATGCAAACTCCACGCAGAAATGCCAATTGACCCAGCCGGGACTCGAACCAGCGACCTTTATGCTGTGAGGTGACAGATATCTACTTACTTTTCTCTTTTCTCCAGATGGGTTTAGGGAGTGCCTCTGTCCAGCTGCGCTTCAGCAAAATTCAGCATAACAAGCAAAATGACCACCTTGTGTCATATAACATATATCGACAGGGTATATGCAGGAATACTAAAGGAAATTTCAATACCTTTTTAAGACTTTTTAAAGGCCTTCTCATCGATACTTCAAATTCTAATCAGTATCAAGCCTTTAACTTAATAAACAGTTGTTAACAAACAGTTGTAGTTAAATAAATGAATGTAGCACAACCGTGCAACATAACTTAGATAAGCTCGGAAGAAACAAACCTTGAAAGAATAAATGACGTGGTTGTTTTCAGTGACAGGTTTTAGCCACAGTTTAAACTCGTCTTTCTCAGAAAAGTAGTGTGCAAACTTGGATTATCCCATTTTGCCGTCTGTTTTGCAGGGCTATTCAATTAGTTTGTCATGGGGGCCAGTTCATGTAAAGCATTCCAAATGGGGGGCCGGAGAGATATGACTTGCAATATGAGTGATGACACAACAGCATATAAGGGGCCATATGTTGTATTTTTGCTCCTTAAGACACCCACGTTGGATTTTTCTACATTAAAATGGTAATATATTGTATTTTGAATCTACATAATATCACTGCATTGTACAATGTGTGTGTTTTTTTTTTTACAAACATTCAAATGTTGTATTTCAAAGCTCAACAAAAGCAGTGCATTGCTTAAGTAGGCTTCTTCTACATTCAGACAATTCATAAGTTATGTTTTGAACTGCATAACAATTATAGATGCAACAATATAGATTTAGTTTGTACGATTATATAGTCTAAAGAGTAATCATGGTTTCACGGTTATCATGTCAAATATAAATTTAAGCTTTATATTAGCTAAGTATTTAAATGAACGGTTGTTATCATCTGCGTTCATATATACATAATCATTTTAATAATTTGTAATAATTCGTCTAACATATCTTTAGTTTACATTGCACTGAAAGCCACGCACAACTCTCACCCCTACAGTGTGAGATGTTTTCTACTCTGTGCGTCCGAAAGGCGTGAGCGCATCGCTCCACTTGCGCACGCATATTGGCATATATTCTAATACTGGAAATAACGAACTTGCGAGCAGAATAGACATGATATGTGATATAAGCTTGGAACTTTAAACTAGCACACGGGTGGCAAAACTTTGTTTTGTTGCAGCAGTTTCATTCCGTGCAACAGAAACGCAGCGTTGAGAAGCCTGTGAGTTTAAGTATCCAAATGTTTTCGGCTGCTCACGCCTCTCGCTTAATGTCAGGTGACTCACGATCTGCGCAGCCTTCAACTGCAGCTTGTGCTGTATTGAACAGAAACACATCACGTCACACTTCAACTATTGCGCCGATTTTCGTCTTGGTCACACTATTTGGAGGGCCGGAACAAATTGCCTCGCGGCCCGGCAATTGAATAGCCCTGCTCTATGGTTTCGCTACATGTGGAAGGCGTCACATCACCTTCCTGCATTTGTCGCAAATTACTTGACATCACCCGGACAGAGGAGATTGGCCGGACGCACTCGGCCCGAACCAATCGAGGAAAATAAATATATTTATACTTTTTTGGAGTCAAACACTTGAACAAAAACTTGGACAACACTTGAAGAAAATTTAAGACCTCGTAAAAACGGGATTAAGACTTTTTAATACCTTTTAAGAGTCTTAAATTTCTCATAATTGATTTATCAACTTTTAATACTTTTTAAGACCCTGCGGACACCCTGATCGACCAATCAGCACAGTTGTCAAGGCAGAATTTCAAGGGCAACCAATCATTTTAAACAGAGACATGGTGAATCGTTTAAAGAAATTAAAATGTAAAGTTCAGAGAACTTACAATATTAATAAAAAAGTTTGCTGCCTAATGAGTAAGTTAAACACACCTGTTTAAGTTATGATGACAAAACTTGGTATTTTAAGCAATGTGAAGTTATATTATAACTTAATATCTTTAGTAATGACAACAGCGGGGTTTACAGTGTATTGGTCAATACTTTTGTTTCAATAAACTACTAATTTGGTTCTTATTAATAGATATTAAGTTAGCTTAGTTATTGGATTAGGTTTTGTAAATGTTAAAATTATGCTGCAAACTTTTTGATGTATAAATAACTAAATACACATATTCTTTATTAAACTTTCATTCGGTAAAATGTCTTGTGCCTGAATACTTAAAGAGCATATTGTAGGTTAAAAAACTATTTAAAAAAAAGGTAGAATCGTTTGTGAAAATACTCTATAATATAATTTCTAACCACCCCGGAGACGTCAGACTGGGGACTTGTTTAACAGGCGCGCACTGTTTACAGTGAAGCAGAGTAGCGAAAACGGTCAGAGATCAGTCAGAGATGCAGCTCGATGAAAACGAGAACTGTACACGGTAAGACAACTCGTTTTTCTTTTATATTTGTCAACTTTCAAATCACTAAGCATGATTATTTGAGTGATTAGAAGCAACGCGATGTGTTTACGTTGTAGTAGCCTACAGTACAGCACTGCTGCTAGCTTGTAACGTATAGCATATTAAATATGCTTTTTTAAACCGTGCAAAAATGTAAGCATATGATAAGACAACTGGTACCATCAGTTTGCTAATATTATAAATGTCTTGTATAGTTACAGCGTAGTTACTTTGTTTGCTCAGCTAATTAATAATTTATTGTCTCGTGGTGTGTTTATGAGGCTTTGGGAGACGCATGTGCAGCAGTGATGCTGACTCGGAGCTGAAGGCTTTCTCTCTACGGGCCTCTCGCTCAACTGTGCTTCACTTTGACTCACAGAGTAACCTCAGACCTTCACCTCGTTCATCAGGTAGATTATTATTGTCCCCTATATTAATTATACATGTTATTATCTGTTTACAAAAACTAGAAGGGCATATAATTACTAGAATATTTCTATATAATGCAGGCAGGTATAACTCACTATCTTTGACTTCCTTTTTTTTTTTAAATTGGAATCGTGTAACCATTGACTTCCATTGTATCTATTTTTCCTACTATAGAAGTCAATGGTTACAGGTTTTCAGCTTTCTTCAAAATATCTTCTTTTGCGATCAACAGAAGAAAGTCAATAATGTTTGAATCCACTTGGGGGAGAATAAAAAATATTCTGTCCTGTCAATGAGGAAAGGCACTTTATATTCACATATGAGGAATATTCGTCTTGTAGAAGAAAAACAAGTAACATTTGAAAAATTGAAGTTTGTTGTCACATGCTTAACTTATAATGGGTACAATTTATATTTGTGAGATGGTATGCAGTTCACTATCCAGGGGTCTGCAAATGTGGCTGGGTATTCTGTATTATGTTATATTAAAATCATATGATAAATTTTGAAATATACATGATTGACAAAGATGATTTAAACTTTTGCATTATTTCCCCAGCAGATATGTATCAGCCCTTACGACGTCTCTGACGGTGAAATACTGGAGGTCATCACAGGCTCGACGAGAATGCAGAACTGTCCATCGGATCATCTTATACCCAATGCAAAAAAAACTGACAAAAAAGAGATATTTTAAAACTTATTTTAATATTTGATGTTGTTTTTATTTTAATACAAAAGTTCTGAAAAGCTTTTGTATAATAAAAGATTCTCAAGTACCTTGTTTACATGTTTCTGCATTATTCCAGAAGTTCTGTGTTATTTGTGTTTTGTATTCACTTATTTACAATTCAGAAATAGGGTCAATGTGCCATAACTCTGTTAAATGCTCATTAGTTTGTTACTGGTAAGTATTAATACTTATAGATGATCAATACTAGCTTTGCTATTGCCAGATAAGATTTCGTTATCTTGCATATCTGTCTGTAAGCCAACACTGGTCTCTCACTGAGAACCTGCTCGGTTCTCCTCACAATACAGCTCAATTACTCTTTGACTGCTGTTCTGTCTACTGGTCTGTCCACAGGCTCATAATAATATGGCTGTGTTCCATCGTTTGTGTAAATATCTCAGAATATCTTATCTCGGCATCAAAACGTGCACCGCGATCAGTTGTCTTCATACTGTTTATATGCGCGATCCCCCTTTTCCGACGTCACTTCCAATTTTTTCAGATGCGGAAGTACATTTCTCTGACTAAAAACGACTCCAGATGGTTTAATAATAAACTTTAACGTATATTTTAAAGTAAATCTAGTTCCTACTTCACTCTTACGCACATTGACTCACTGGGGTGTCTAACCTACAATATGCTCTTTAAATCTCTCTCAGGCCTAAAAACATGCAATTGATATGACAATTTCACTCCATTATAATTCCACAAATCTCATGTTCTGAACTGTGACTCTTGCTCAAATATATAATCCCAACTCAACACTGCATATTTATGCGATGTGACTATTGCGGATGCACACATTGTGATATTGATGTTGAAACGATATATTGTGCAGCACTATTGTGTAATAATATAATAAAAATCATGTTTATTAATTTAGTAGAAAACGGATGTTAAAAATACGCACTGTAATAAAGGCAGGATTTCACACAATTCATTCAGGTTGTCCCAACACAAATTGATTAAGTTAGCGTAACAAGTTTAAGTGGATTGAACATAAAATAATTTTAAAAATAATAATAATTCTTCATAATAATGAAATATTAAAAAACTAAAAAATCCCAAGAACTGTGTTGTTTAAACTAATCTTTAAAAGTTGGTTCAAAGTATTATTTTTTCAGTGTACTAATAACAATAAATTATATATAATTACATGCTGCTAACCCTATAGTATAATTATGTTAGTAAATAATAATACATAAATATTTTTATTAGTCAGTATTTAAATGTGTAATGACTCTTTTTCGCAGAGGCACCATGCCCAATTGTATTTAATGTTTGTTAACTGTTATTTGTGCAAGTTTAGGACATCTCATTCAAAGCCATATTGCTAATTCCAATACATTATTTTAGATCAGGTAAAAGAGGTCTGAGCCATTGATAAGCAGACTAATGAAGCTATTACTTTATTTATTAATATCGTTATAAGAGAGAGAGAGAGAGAGAGAGAGAGAGAGAGAGAGAGAGAGAGAGAGAGAGAGAGAGAGAGAGAGAGAGAGAGAGAGAGAGATTGATTAAATGTGTCTTGATAAAAAGGCTAACAGGGCGACACTTCCAGCTCATTGGACTTTGGAGTGCTGAATGTGGGTTTTTTTGATAGTTTGCAATCATTATTATGTTCCGCTGAGCCACATCATCTGTATGTGTATAATAGCATGTTTGACATGTCAAAGAAAGGACTTAAAATTTCCTTTGAAGCTTTTACAGTATCCTTATTTTGTGTTAAATGTATTTATTATAGTAAATTATGTAAAACTACATTCCATTAACCATTGGATGTGAACATTCTCTGATGGTCAAGATGATTTGCAGTACATGAGGGAGCCTGCATTTAGATTAATCGGTTTTTATAGGAAAATTGCAAATTTTGGATATATGCGATTGACCAGTCAGAATCAGGTATTCCACGGTATTCACGGTATTCACGGTGGCGCAGTGGGTAGCATGAACACCTCACAGCAAGAAGGTCGCTGGTTCAAGCCCCGGCTAGGTTAGCTGTCATTTCTGTGTGGAGTGTGCATGTTCTCCCTGTGTTTGTGTGGGTTTCCTCTGGGTGCTCCTGTTTCCCCCAAAGACATGCGTCTATTTTATGTGTTCCTCGTGATTTTTTTTTTAGTTAATTTTATTTTCAAAATAAACACGTATTCCAATTTGGCTTCTTGCAATACATTTCAAAAAAGTTGGGACAGGGCTAGTAATCGGGTTAATTGGTAAAATAATGATTAGATTTTAAACAGGTGATGTCAACAGGTGATTGTAATTATGATTTAGTACAAAAGCAGCATCCAACAAAGGTTTAGTCCTTTCGGAGCAAAGATGGGCTGAGGATTGCCAGCTTGCCAACAAATATGTGAGAAAATTTTTGAAATGTTTAAAAACAATGTTCCTTAAAGAAAGAAAGGAAGACATTTTAAAATTTCACCTTTTGTGCATAACATAATTAAAAGATTCAAGGAATCTGAAGGGATTTCAGTGTGTAAAACACAAGAGCGCAAACTATCGAGATCTCCGACCCCTTAGGCGGCACTGCATCAAGAATCTTTATTCATCTATAAGCGGTATCACCACATGGGCTCAGGACATGGTATGTTAACGTCAACTTCTCCTGGCTCGGAGGCATCTGGACCACTGGACCAAATGAATCAGTATTTCAGGTATTTTTGGGAGAAATAGATGTTATGTGCTCCGGCCCAAAGAAGAAAAAAGTTCATCCAGACTGTTACCAGCAGCAAGTTCAAAAGGCAGGGTCTGTCATGGTATGGGGTTGTGTCAGTGCCCTTGGCAAAGGTAATTTGCACTTCTGTGGCATCATTAATGCTGAAAAGCACATAAAGATTTTTGTAGTACAATATGCTGCCTTCTTTTTAAGGGACGTCCATGCATATTTCAACAAGACAACCACATTCTGCGCACATTACAAAGTCCTGTCTGCGGAGGAAGAGGATACAGGTACTTGACTGGCCTGCCTGCAGTCCCAACCTGTCTCCAATAGAGAATGTGTGGTGCATTATGAAGCACAAAATTCGACAACAAAGACCCTATACTGTTGCCCACTTTAAGACTTGTTTGCAGGAAGAATGGGACACAGCTTCGTCTGAAACACTTCATCACTTGGTGTCTTCAGTCCCTAAATGTCTTTTAAGTGTTGTGAAAAGGAATGGCAACATTACAAAGTGGTAAATGCTTTACTGTTCCAACTTTTTTTTTTTAAATATGTGGCAAGAACCAAAATTGGAGTATATGTTTATTAAAAAAAAATCATGAGGAACGCATTAAATAATGTTTGTTGTATTGTCTGCAATGAAATACAAGTCAAAGTATTTATAATTTAGAAAATCAATTTAGAAATCACTACTTTCTTTTTTTTATTTGCGTTTTCCATATTGTCCCAACTTTTTCTGATTTGGGGTTGTAGTAAAAAAAACATGTTAGTTAAAGTGTGGCTATTATGCATTAAATAGGGTCATATTTTGGTTTTGGGGGTCTCCAACAACATTCTGATATGCATGCAAGGTCAAAAAACACTTTCCTTGTCTTATAATATGCAATTATTTTTACCTAATTATCCCAATGACCCATATGATTTATTCAGCGATTCATTTGTTCCCAAACCCCTCCTTAGCGTAATGCTAATCTGTGCTGATTGGTCCGATGACCCAGTCTGTTATGATTGGTCGACTGCGTTCAGCGCGAGACAAAGAGAAATTCCCACCACGGCTTATCAACAGTGTTGAAGTAGTCACAGTGCAGAGTGTATGTGTGAGCCCAAGGCAGGAGTGCATTAAAACAATGCAGTTTAACACCAGCATATTGCTCTATTCCTAACCATGACACACATTCAGTATTAATCCACACAGTGGCAAAAGCTGAACTATTTGAAAACTTGCATTTAAATTCGTGAACAAAGCGGCACGTGTCGCGTTTCAACGTGGTTTAAGACACGATATGAGAGTAAAAAGAGATAACCAGATACAGTAAAACCAGTTACAAGTAACAAAACACATCCATGTCATGCTGACACGGCTAAAGACTCGTTACAGTAGCGATTCATTCGAACCACTATGAGTCGATTCTTTTATAGATGAATTTTAAACACTTTCAGATTTAAACCTTGGCTGGATATTTCACTTCACTTAGAGCTGTGTTACACACTGCATGGAAGGTCATTTTCAAAAACACATAATAGGGGCTCTTTAATATATATATATATATATATATATATATATATATATATATATATATATATATATATATATATATATAGTAAATGTGTAGTAGAAAGTGTATATTAAAATGTTACACTTGGTGATTTGCTGGCACTTTTTTACGATATATTTACTTGTGTGTATTTTTTAGCATAACTTAATGTTATAAACAACTTAGCTGTTTACTGTAATCCACACTAATATTCGATTGGTTAATAGAATCTGATCATTTATAGGTAACATGTTTACACACCGTATCACAATATTACTGTACATACTTTGTAAAAAGCAAAACCAAAAGTCAGCACAAGTGGAAATATAAGGATAACATCGGAAAAAAATGTGCCAAGCTTTCATTTTTCTTTTGGTTGTAATTTGTGGAGCAGTTTATAACAGAGCTGGCAAGGAAGAGTTAAGAATCAAAAGGCCTTGTAAGTATTGCCACAAAACTGCAAAGGCAAGCAAGGCCATAGAGCAATGGTTCATGACCACCTATCATTCTGTACGTATGTGTGTGTGCTTCTCTGTGTGTGTGCGTGTGGTCAGCTTAGGGTGCTGCTGTTAGCAACCTAAAGGTCACGGCCTTCAGCACTGAGAGAAAATAAAACTCTTCTGCACTCTTCTGCCAAAGTTGGGAAGAGGAAAAGCACACAAATCATAACAGCCAGGCTAAAATCATTTTGGAAGTACCATCAATATGGTCTAAACAACAGTTATCAGGTCTACAATGCCTCATAAAATTTAGAAAGTACAAAATAAATCTAAAAATAAAATAACATCTCAACATGCAATTAAAGAATTAAACATACAACAAGAAATAAAAAAAAAACAAACATAAAAATGTAACTTAAGATATCAACTGTATACAGTATAATATAATAATATTCTATTTAATATAACTAGTACTGGGCAAAGATTAATCGTGATTAATCGCATCCAACATAAAAGTTTGTTTTGAAAAACAAAACTACACAAAACAGTTTCGTTGCATGGATATTTCAATTGATACATAATTTGTATTATACCCAGTGTTGCCAGATTGGAAATGTCAAAGTATCGTACCAGAACCTCAAAACTATTGTATTTGGAGGAAAATTATTGTACACGAGTCAAACGGAGAGTATAAAGATGTTATCTAGACAAATAGTATTTTGACACAGTGTGCAAATTACCATAATACGTAAAAAAACAACAACTAGGTGTACCTTAGTGGGAAGGTTCAAACTCCACCTCCGAGTCACTGTCATTGGATACCTGTGTGTTGCCAGATGTTGAGGCATTCATTTTGCTGTACAAATTGGATGCTGTCATGGACCGCAACATAGTGCTGGTTGGCTTGAAAGCAGTGCACCCTCCTGAATTTTTAACACACTCTGAGGTGTGCACGAGTCCATTCAGAGTATGTGTAATGAGCCGATTTCGTGGCTTTGTTTTGATGAGATTAACTTTGGAAAAAACACATTCACATGACGCATTTGAACCGGGAAAAATGAGAACATCAAGGGCAAACTCCCCTGTCCTTCTCACCTTTCTTTTCAGCTCAAATTTTTTTAACTTTATTGCTTAAATGATCGACCTCAACCTGAAAACTATACTGACCTAAGCACGGCTGCGAGACTGGAATGTTAACTCGTGAGGGAGAGCCATTCTCCACGTTGATTGGCTGAGAAGATGTAACGTAAGATGAGATAGAAAACGTGTGTAACTCCACGTCTTGCTCACAGACAGTAGACAAACGATGCAGCTCAATAAGTATAGAAACCCTAAGATAACAATGAAATAAATTTTAAATGCCATAAAATTCTGAAATTATCGTACATTATAGCATTTTTTTTTCATTATTGATCGTACAGAGGTCGAAATTATTGTACAAATACGATATATATTACGATATATATAATACGACAAATATCTGGCAATGCTGAGCATATTTATATATATATACAAATATATTACATATATATATATATATATATATATATACACAGTTGCACACTGGGTACCACAATCGCCTCACAACAAGAAGGTCGCTGGGTCGAGCCTCAGCTGGGTCAGTTGGCGTTTCTGTGTGGTGTTTGCATGTTCTCCCCGTTTTGGCGGGGGTTTCCTCCGGGTGCTCCGGTTTCTCCCACAGTCTAAATGTGGTATAGGTGAATTGGGTAAGCTAAAATTGTCTGTAGTGTATGTGTGTGAATGAGTGTGTATGGATTTTTCCCAGTGATGGGTTGCAGCTGGAAGGGCATCCGCTGTGTAAAGCATATGCTGGATAAGTTGGTGGTTCATACCGCTGTGGCAACCCCAGATTAATAAAGGGACTAAGCCAAAAAGAAAATAAATGAATGAATGAAGGAATGATGACAGTAAATAATATTTTACTAGATTTTTTCAAGACACTTCTTTTCAGCTTAAAGTGACATTTAAAGGCTTAACTGGGTTAATTAGGTTAACTAGGCAGGGGTGCATTTCCGAAAACCATCGTTAGTCAACTAAAGTCGCAAGTTGCGTCGTTACAAACATAGTTTGTTGATTTGACGTTTCCCAAATTCATCGTTCCAACAAACATTCGCAAACTGCGTCACAAACTTGTTTGCTTTGACTACACCTCTAGAGCTGTAGTTAGAAACATAGTTCCTGGCTGTGTTCTATTCCTAGTTATCCCCCTATGCCCTATTCGTTTAGAACATTCTAACATTTAAACTTGGAATTATTTAAAAAAAAAAAAACCTTAAAGTCATCTCTCTTAGGTGTAATTTGCTTTCAAAGTAGTTATTTTTAGTTCAGTTTTACCGATCTTCATGTTTACGATTGTGCTCCCTTCGCTGTGCACTTTGAAAACATTGATGTCAGTGGCGGCTGGTCAATAGAGGGCGCTGGGGCGCCGCCCCCCCTTCAAGTTAGACCCCTTTAATATGTTAATGTTTATTATCACAAATATTAACAAAATAAATTGATTTAATTATAACATTCTAACATTTATTGTAGTCATACTAACATTTATTGAAAAAAAAAGTATGAACAATATTTTTTCATATGTGTGCGGGGCGCCGGACTAATGGGTGTCTATGTAGGTACACAAACTTTTGCAATGCACGTGATATGACGATAAGCTCCAATTGGCCTGTTTTAAATTGTCTTTGGGGCGCAGCGCTCTGCGCCCCGAACCCTCCCAGTTTTGTTGTTAGAACGAATCATATTTGTTTTTATATGATTGGCCTTATGTGATTGGACCATTCTCACCAAAGAGCTTAGAATGCAATTTCTCGAGATGAAGGAAAATTCCGTTGTATCTTTGCAAAGATATCCGTTCACAAGGCGTTTGGATGAAGAAAAAAAAAAATCAAAAAGCTTGGACCAGATCGACCGTCTTTGCAAATTCACCAGTAGTCAAGTGATGGCGAGCGCGCGAATATTCGGGGCTTTTCCAGCACTTGTCATGACAAACGGAGTTGGCCGGCAGGTTCATGTAAGTCAAACCTTTTACTACAGTATTTCCGTGTTTGCTGTTTCAAACAGCATGACGCAAGAGAGGCTATGCTGTCAATAGAGAAGACACTGGTGACTGAGATGACTGACTTTAACGGTTATTGAGAAATTTGCAAGCCAGAAGAAAAAAAGGAGAGCATAATTTATTTTCAAGTAGTGCTACTGGCCAGTGATTAGGCAACATGTGTGTGTGTGTGTGTGTGTGTGTGTGTGTGTGTGTGTTTACTGATTATCTTGATTACTTCATTACTGATAATAAACCCAAATTGAACTAAAATGAACTGATTTGTGATGCATTTATTGTATGCTATACAATATATATAAAATATATATATATAAAATATAGTCATATTTTTGTTTTTTGATACATCACCTGAAAAATGGCTTTTACACTCTTACTTTACCAACAGTTAAATTTTTTTCTGGTGTTTGCGCCCCCCCAAAATATTTTAACACCAGCCGCCACTGATTGATGTCATTTTGAACACAGCCGTGGGTCATGGGAACTCATCGTACTACGATAGTTCAGCTGCGAGTTAAGTCGTTGTTTGGGAAACGAACCCCAGGTTAGGGTACTTAGGCAAGATATTGTATAATGATGGTTTGTTCTGTAGACTATCGAAAAAATATATAAGGGGATAATAATTTTGACCTTAAAATGTTTTTATAAAAATTAAAAACTGCTTTTATTCTAGCGGAAATAAAACAAAAAAGACTTTCTCCAGAAGAAAAAAATATTATCAGACATACTGTAAAAATTTCCTTGCTCTGTTAAACATCATTTAAATATTAAAAAAAGAAGAAAAAAAAATCAAAGGGGGGCTAATAATTCTGATTTCAACTGTATGTAGATAATATAGTAAACACACATATGTTATGTCAAAAAAAAAACTTTTATTTTTGATGCAATTAATTACTATTAATCTTTGCCCGGCACTAATAACAAGATATTTATATTAATTATATTAATATTATATTCGTTGTTCATTCCTTAACTACATCAGTTAATATTTTAATCAATTCGAATAAAATAAAGCTGAAGTAATTATACTTATTAGTAATTCCTATTAGTAAGTGGTATAATAATAATAATATTATTATTAATAATAATAATAATTATTATTATTATTATTATTGACAATAAATAAACAAACAAATAAATAAATAAACAAACAATCTAAATGGGGTTAAAAATGTTAACATGACATTGGCTATTTAATTTAATTATTTATAATAAGGTTCTAATTTTACATTAACTAGTACACTTTTCATATAGGTACTCTTTTTCATCAAAATAAATTTGAAGTAATTAATATAGGTATTATTATTACTATATGAATTACAACAATTAAAAGTAATACAAAAATACATTTTATATACACACACAGGATGTGAACATGAACATGACTGTTGCTGCTTACTCTAAAAAAAAAAGACAGTTGAGGCATTTGAGGCATTCATCCAGATATTTATTATTGTGTTTATGTGCTTTTATTGAGCATATGCACTAAATACAGTTGCTCTGGAACAACATTAGGGTGAATGAATGAATCAGATATCTTGTGCAAAAACGAGTGGTTCAGCCTGTTGTCTATTCTGTTTTGTATTATGGTCCCAGTTCCTTAACCACTGGATTACTGGTAATCCATTACAACAAAACAGGTGTGGTTGAATCGCCCAGAACAAAATGATAAGTCACCAGGCTGTGCAGTATTGATTGGGGTCCTGCAGACTTACCTAAAGAGGAGGCGGAGGAGACTGATTGTGTTTTACAGAGAACATTATCAGTCCCTCAGTGCCATTACAGACCCGTACGCACACACACAGAGAGAGAGAGACTGTCCAAACATAGCCAAATATGAACGCTTTCTGACTGTCCAGGACGTTTTTCATTTCTATTCTTGACCACATTTGCAATTGCTATCTCTTACAGGGGGAAGATGATGCACAGTTATGTCCCTTGTCTTTCTCTTCTTTTCTTTTTCCTGGCTTGTGTGTCTGTTTTTAATCTTGTTCACCTTTTCTTCTTATCTGCGGAGAAGAAATCGCAAAGGATGACTTTGTCAAAGAGGCCACGAATGCCCGCCGAGAGCACAAGGATGGATAAATCTGTCCATTAGGAGAATTTAAATAACTTTTACAGTTTTATCAGGCTCTATTTGTTAGGCAGGAGATTTATGGTCAGCCGTGTTTCTGATCTGCCCTGTCTTTAGATTAAATCTAGATCAGCCCGAGGAGAGACCGGCTTGACTGCCACAATCCGCAATTGGAGATGATCTTATCTCTTTAAAAATTGCCTCGAGTCGACGGCGGAGATGAGCGAGAGCTTTTTTCCCTCTTTCTTTTTTTACGAAGAACCTGTATGTACGCCATCTTGCTTTAGCCCTCCCTGAAAACACTATGTTTAAAAAAAAAAAAACATAATCACAACTGAATTCCAGCACCTATATCCCTCATTGGCCAGGTGTAGTCTGAAGCACGGGTTTGCCTAACAAGAATTACATATTTTTTCATGCTTCTGCCCTGGCGTTAATTGATTGATGCTAAAAGTTTAGCTAATAATAAGCTAGCAGGTGATCGGAGGCAATCCTGGACGCGTTCTCAGAGGGATACATGCAGGCTGGATGGAATGTGACAGCTTGCATTTTCGGCTTGAGCCGGTTCTGTCATCGGAGGGGGCTGGATGTGAGGGTCTGCCTCCTCTGACCACCGCCAGTCTGAAACACACATGTACTGCGAATCAGGGAATCAATAGAACACTTAATGAACAATTAGGGGAACAGCTGTAGACCTGTCAAAGACCCATCTGTACATCGCTGAGAGAGAGAGAGAGAGAGAAAGTGAGAGAGGTAGTTGGTTTTTGGTGAGGATGGGGTCTTATATGAAAAGATTATTCTGAATATTTCTACATACATAAATGTGTTACAGCACATTCGCCTCACAGCAAGAAGGTCACTGGTTCGAGCCTTGGCTGAGTCAGTTGGAATTTCTGTGTGGATTTGCATGTTATCCCCATGTTCGCGTGAGGCTGGAAGGGCATTTGCTGCATAAAACATATGCTGGATAAGTTGGTGGTTCATTCCACTGTGGCGGCCCCAGATTAATAAAGGGACTAAGCTGAAAAGAAAATGAATGAATGAATGAATAAATGTGTTACTTAAAGGGATAGTTCACCCGAAAATTAAAAATTGCTCCCTATTTACTCACCCTCATGTGGTTACAAATAAGTTTCTGTCTTCTGTTTAACGAAAAAAAAACATTTTGGTGAATGCTAAAAACCTATAACCATATTTAAGTTTGACTATTTCTTTCAATATGTCTTTTGCATTCGGCTTGTTCTTCTCTGCACTCTTCATCACTAACACTGATGCCAAGTGGGCGGCCCTCATCCCACCTTTATTTACTAGGTACAAGTTAATCGTTATGAAAATGTGATTGGATGGTAATTGTGCCGCTCAAAATATGTGTTTGACTGTTTTATTATTGTTATTAGGCAGATTTCTACTACTAGCACTCAGCAATTGTGCAGTTGCAGTTTTGCAGTTTTTACAAAGAAACAAAAAAGATGAAATATGCGACAAAACCTTTTACTAATGTCAAGATATCCTAACATTTTTACCAATATAGGCTCATTCCGAAAACATAGCCCTATATACATTTCTGGAGATTGTGAATTAGGTAGCCAAAGGTACGTATGGCTGCATTTCGCCTTTTAAACAAATGCTACGCGGCGGTATGACGCTGTTCTTTTTCGCGTTTACCAGCTGGCCACTTACCTCTGTGTGGACGACTTTTCCACTATTACCAGTGTGTCCAGTGGGTTGTCACGTACATCTGTGGATTTGAGATGCGGAGTTGGTGGTTTGAGTCTGGCAAAGAACGATTCCAGAAAGCGGGTAAGACAAAAATAAAAGCCAAAAAATAAAACAAACAGTAACACTTTATTTTGATGGTCCATTTGAGTATTAGTAGACTGTCTGCTTAATATCTGCTGATATGCTCCTTCAACAGACATTTAACTGACTATAAGAAACTTTGCAAATACATGTCAACTTACACTAACCCTAACCCCAACCTAACAGTCTACTTAAAATCTAATAAGAATTAGTTGGCATGTAGATGCAATGTAACCTAAATTCAACAAATGGACCATCAAAAAAAAGTGTGACCAAACAAACAAGTAAATAACAGGGTGAGAATGTAGTAAAAATCGTGGTAAAACGTGGTAAAAATCAGGCTGCCTTGAGGCCTTTTCTTTTTCTGGATTGCTTTTCAAAACACTGTCAGTTGGGTTTAGGGAAGTGGGTGGGCGCTGGTCAATCGTTGCTTTTTAAATCACTATCAGTTGGGTTTAGGAAAGGGGGTCGGTGGTGTTATCGGTTGGTCGGTCGGTCAGTCAATCAGTCGACAGCGGGCTCTGGTGGATTTACGCGAGAACAGCAGGGTTGAATGGCACACGCAAGAGAAATTTGAGATCTGAAAAAGCATACACAGCGGCCTCTGGTGGATTCATGAAAACTGGCAGCAAAACACAGCTCCTGGGACGTACTTGGTGCTCTCCAGAAATGTATAGGGGTATGTAATCAGAATAAGCCTGGGTTGTTTTAACTCACCAGCCATTAGTGATGGCTATTGGACTGTAAAGTTATGAATTTATATTTAATTATAGGGGCATTGCAGAACTTGGCAGAAATTTGCCACAATCTGTGAGTGTCAATTTGCTACTGTAACAACTAAATTGTTGATAATAGTTTTATGCTTTAATTGGAAAATAGCTGGTGGCTAATTGAAAAAACGAACAAACAAACAAACAAACTAAAAATGTAAATCTGTAGTTGCGACTAAAGAATGGCATCACTTTTCTGGTTCTGGCTTTTTTTTCCCCACACTATATTTTTAAATATTTTTAAAAAGAATTATGACTGAGCCAAGAAACCAAACCAACCAATTTAGCTTCTTTTTTTGTTCACTATAAATCTCTGATTGGTGGAATTTTTTGCACAGCATCAAGGGGAATGTAGTGTCTGTGAATGAATTCTGCTATTACACATGATTGTTTTAAAAAAAAATTTAAATTAAAACATAAATTAAATGTTTCCCAGTACTGGATTGCGGCTGGAAGGGCATATGCTGCGTAAAACATATGCCAGAATAGTTGGCGGTTCATTGCGACCCCTGATAATCGGGCACTAAGCCAAAGGAAAATGAATGAATATATTGGAGAAACAAGCTCAACTGTCAGGGTTCTGCCACTCTGGTCTTGTTAACTCTTGTTTTGGTGGCAGAGTCCAGACACTAGCTCTGTCTTGTTGTGCTCGGCTCGAGTTTTCTCGGGTCGGGCACTGGCGTTCTGTCATTGTGTGTGTCTCTGTGTGCGCGCGCTGTCATGGGTGCGCGCGGGCCGTGCGCGCTCCCGCTTGATGCGGAAGTGTACGGCCTGCGCGTGCTTGTGAAGCGTGAAGCTCGTACTCGTGTTTGTTTTGTTTTGTCTGCATCGCGCTGTTTCATTCTCAGCGTCTCAGTCTGGTTGGTTTTGGTTTCGGTTGGCGCTGAGATGAAACATGCGCGTTGCTTATGTGTGAGCGCACGGTAAGATGTTTTCATCTATCGTGTGCTCGTGTCTTGTTCAGTCTTCTGTTGGTGTTGTGTTTAGCACGTGATGCATGTTTACATACACCGCGTGCTTGTGTTGTCTTAAGAACCCGCGGTTAATGAGTTCTCTCATTGGCTGCGTGTTCTAGTCTTGTATTGTCTAGCCCTACCCTCCTTGTTAACCCATTATTAGTTTATCATGTTCACCTGTTTGTGTTAATTTACTTCAGTTTAAAATCTCCTCATGTCTGCTGTCCTGTGCCAGTTCGTCATCGTTCATCGCCTTGTCCAGTCCTGTCTAGCCCTGATCCCTGCCAGCCTGCCCTGCAAAGTTTGTTTGTATGTTTAGTTAATGTTTTCCCCCTCGGGGTTGTTTATTTTGCCTTTTTATTTTATTTTATTATAAATAAATACCCTGATTTACTGCACCTGAGTCCTCGCTCCTTTCCCCCACACCCACAACCCTGACAGTACGAACTGGCCAACAGAGCACACAGCAGTAATATGGGTATCTTCCTTTTCCCATCTCCCAGTTCTCGTCCCTCTGCATGCCAGCAGAAGGAGCGTTTGGGCAAACTCCTTGGTCTTCGTCAAGGGGTATCTTCAGTCAAGGAGTTTGCCTACCAGTTTGTCTACGCTGCAGAGGGGCTTGAGCTTACCACCGCAGCACTGAAGGAGGCTTTCAATGCTAGACTCACCAGCCCCCTTCAGGCCTGGGAGATGGGGATGCTGGGGATACTGTCATTCTGGCAATTTGTGAGCTATTTGTACCACAGCCAGGGGAACGGTGGCCTGCCTCCCCTTGGTCCACCACCCCTCCCGCTCACAGACTGCCAAATCCCCAGTCCTCCGATGACCCACCAGCGGAGACGGAGGAGGAAGAACGGGTCATCCTCACCTGTCACCCATCTAGAGGTGACTGAACCTGCTGCAGCCCATCCAGCTACCACCCTGGCTGCAGCATCATCCCCTGAGGTGCCCGAAGATGACACTGCAGCACTCCGAGAGGTAGTGGAGTGCCCAGCAGTGCCTGAAGAGGTGGCCAGCTTCCTGCCACCTAAACAAGGGAAGCATAGGAGGAGAAAGGGCTCCTCCACCACAAAGGCTCCAGCCCCAGTGCGCCCGCCAGTGTCGACTCCAGCCCCAGTGCGCCCGCCAGTTTCGGCTCCAGCCCCAGTGCGCCCGCCAGTGTCGGCTCCAGCCCCAGTGCGCCCGCCAGTGTCGGCTCCAGCCCCAGTGCGCCCGCCAGTGTCGGCTCCAGCCCCAGTGCGCCCGCCAGTGTCGGCTCCAGCCCCAGTGCGCCCGCCAGTGTCGGCTCCAGCCCCAGTGCGCCCGCCAGTGTCGGCTCCAGCCCCAGTGCGCCCGCCAGTGTCGGCTCCAGCCCCAGTGCGCCCGCCAGTGTCGGCTCCAGCCCCAGTGCGCCCGCCAGTGTCGGCTCCAGCCCAGTGCGCCCGCCAGTGTCGGCTCCAGCCCCAGTGCGCCCGCCAGTGTCGGCTCCAGCCCCAGTGCGCCCGCCAGTGTCGGCTCCAGCCCCAGTGCGCCCGCCAGTGTCGGCCCCAGCCCGGCTCCTTGCCCTGCCGGCCCCAGTCCGGCGTCTTGCCCTGCCGGCACCACCCAGACGTCTTGCCCTGCCGGCCCCAGCCCGGCGTCTTGCCCTGCCGGCCCCAGCCCGGCGTCTTGCCCTGCCGGCACCACCCAGACGTCTTGCCCTGCCGGCCCCAGTCCTGCCGGCTCCCCTCAGGCCTCCAGCCCTGCCGGGTCCCCACAGGCCTCCAGCCCTGCCGGCTCCCCTCAGGCCTCCAGCCCTGCCGGCTCCCCTCAGGCCTCCAGCCCTGCCGGCTCCCCACAGGCCTCCAGCCCAGTCGGCTCCAGTCCAGCCGACTCCCCACAGGCCTCCTGTCCAGTTGACTCAAGCCCAGCCGGCTCCTCACCGGCCTGCAGTCCAGCCGGCTCCCCTCTGGCCTCCTGTCCAGCCGGCTTTAGCCCAGCCGGCTCCCCACAGACCTCCTGCCCAGCCGGCTCCCCACAGACCTCCAGCCCTGCCGGCTCCCCACAGGCCCCCAGCCCAGTCGGCTCCAGTCCAGCCGACTCCCTACAGGCCTCCTGTCCAGTTGACTCAAGCCCAGCCGGCTCCTCACCGGCCTGCAGTCCAGCCGGCTCCCCTCTGGCCTCCTGTCCAGCCGGCTTTAGCCCAGCAGGCTCCCCACAGACCTCCTGCCCAGCCGGCTCCCCACAGACCTCCAGCCCTGCCGGCTCCCCACAGGCCTCCTGCCCAGTCGGCTCCAGTCCAGCTGACTCCCCACAGGCCTCCTGTCCAGTTGACTCAAGCCCAGCCGGCTCCTCACCGGCCTGCAGCCCAGCTGGCTCCTCACCGGCCTGCAGTCCAGCCGGCTCCCCTCTGGCCTCCTGTCCAGCCGGCTTTAGCCCAGCCGGCTCCCCCCAGACCTCCTGCCCAGCCGGCTTCCCACAGACCTTCTGCCTTGTTTCCCCTGACAGCTCCTCCCTGGGTCGTCCCTCCTGCTCCTCCCTGGTGTGCCCCTATATCACCCTGGACTGACCCTCCGGCATGTTTTGTTGTCTTGTGGTGTTTCTTGTCTGTCTTGTACCTTGTTGGATGTTCCCTTTAGGGACGCCAGGTGGCGTCCCTTTTGGGGGGGGCTAGTGTCAGGGTTCTGCCACTCTGGTCTTGTTAACTCTTGTTTTGGTGGCAGAGTCCAGACACTAGCTCTGTCTTGTTGTGCTCGGCTCGAGTTTTCTCGGGTCGGGCACTGGCGTTCTGTCATTGTGTGTGTCTCTGTGTGCGCGCGCTGTCATGGGTGCGCGCGGACCGTGCGCGCTCCCGCTTGATGCGGAAGTGTACGGCCTGCGCGTGCTTGTGAAGCGCGCGCTCGTACTCGTGTTTGTTTTGTTTTGTCTGCATCGCGCTGTTTCATTCTCAGCGTCTCAGTCTGGTTGGTTTTGGTTTCGGTTGGCGCTGAGATGAAACATGCGCGTTGCTTATGTGTGAGCGCACGGTAAGATGTTTTCATCTATCGTGTGCTCGTGTCTTGTTCAGTCTTCTGTTGGTGTTGTGTTTAGCACGTGGTGCATGTTTACATACACCGCATGCTTGTGTTGTCTTAAGAACCCGCGGTTAATGAGTTCTCTCATTGGCTGCGTGTTCTAGTCTTGTATTGTCTAGCCCTACCCTCCTTGTTAACCCATTATTAGTTTATCATGTTCACCTGTTTGTGTTAATTTACTTCAGTTTAAAATCTCCTCATGTCTGCTGTCCTGTGCCAGTTCGTCATCGTTCATCGCCTTGTCCAGTCCTGTCTAGCCCTGATCCCTGCCAGCCTGCCCTGCAAAGTTTGTTTGTATGTTTAGTTAATGTTTTCCCCCTCGGGGTTGTTTATTTTGCCTTTTTATTTTATTTTATTATAAATAAATACCCTGATTTACTGCACCTGGGTCCTCGCTCCTTTCCCCCACACCCACAACCCTGACATCAACAAATTTGTTGGGCTTACAACAGGTCTGTATTGACAGATTTAACTATAATAGTTAAAAAAATCTATTTATTTTTGGAGAAAATTGGTTTTTAAATCCAGAACCAACAATTACACTATAGCAATGAAAGCTATAGAGTGCAATAGCTATAGAGAGACAACTATATAGCCACTTGTGGTTTTGACCCCCCACCTATAGGACGTTTAAAGTACTGCATATTAAACTATTTCAGTTTTACTTTCGTTTTTTCTCAGTGTACAGTCGAGAGTAACGAACATGCAGTTTATTTCTGTGGCTTATTTAAACGTTGAAATAAATGTGCATAAGTGCTCTATTTTTACTAAAGCTCTATTGTTGTAAATATTCAAGGGTCATTTGATTATTATCAGTTTTATGCCACCTGTATTTTGTTGAACAAACACTTTTTCATGGCTTACCTGTTATGCTGGTGGTGTAACAAATATGCTAGTTTTGCTAATATTCAATTCAAATTGTCTCATTTATTAGATTTTCCTCATATTCGTATTGAGATTTCTATGACAACTATGTACATTTTACTGCTGGATAAATTGAACATGTTAAAGTAAATGTGAATATATACTTACTTTCCCCCTCTTTGTTGTAGTTTTACAAAAAAAGAAAAATATTGAGAAGAACAATATTGCCAGTAAAGTTACCAAAACTGTTTCTGCTCTTCTTGCGTTATCTGTTAAACTTCTGTTAAAGCAACAATGGGTTGGGACATTATTATGACTATTTAAATGTCAAAATGCTCATTTAAACAGCCACAGATATATTTCAGCAGTTGTGTGAAGCAAAAATGTGCTGATCTGTTGATTTGTGACAAGTAACGCTTACATTTTAAACATCATGTCTGTTGTCCTAAGATGCACCAATTACATCACTTTTTTTCTTGTGCTTGAATGTTTAAACGGTCCTCCTATGAATTGTCAGTCACTGAAATGGCCCCCACCAGTTTGAGTTTGAGACCCCTGCTTTAAATCCACTAAATTAGCCTTTAGCTTTAAAATACCATCTAGAGTGATTAAGCTAAAAAAAAAAAAAATAAAATAAAAAAAAAAGCAAACCATAATTGTTTAATATGAAAGTAAACTTTTTTTTAAAACATATTTTATACCAGGAAACCTTTTCTTTTACTCACCAGCCATTTGGCTACTGGACTTTAAAGTTAGGGGCCATCCAGGAGTTCTCCTAACCATAAATAACCATGTATATGTATTTTTAGACACAGGCTAAATAACATTTAATTTGCCATACGCCATCTCTGCCACAAATTTAAATCAATATAATATCTCTTACTCATTTTCTGTCTTGACTCTCTATTCATGACGCATAGAGATATATTTGGCAAAGCTGACACACACTGTAAATGATAGGGATGAAGTGAGCCACTCTGTCCACTTTCCAATAAGAAACGTCGACCTTACTTGCCAATCAAAGGGAAAAATTGTCAACAGCATGCAAACACACACATACACACACACACAAAAAACATTTCTGTTAGATCGCTTCAGCCTTCGCTTGCCTCCTCAGACATTATGGATTACTGGTCTATGACTGACAGATATTATGCTTAACTAAGCACAAGTATCTGTACCTGGGGAAAGGCAGATTATAATTGACCTTGGACACCCTCGGTCGTGCTTTATTAAAACTTCATTTAAAAAAGACAAAACCTTGGTGAGGCAAGGAGCCACAGCCATAATGGATTAGATGGAAATCCATTATGCATTGCACACAAGAAAAAGTAGGGACGGAGACCTGCTTTAAAAATATATTTTTAGTACAGAAAATTAATGCCCCCACACAGGGCCACTGAATCATTTTAAATGGCCTTCTTTAGTATATAGGTATATGTGTTGAGAAGGCCAATATTTCAGCAGCACAGACTAATGGATCATTAATAGATAAATGTTTTTTGCCTTTTTTTCATTTGCGGTTGTAAGATGCTATTTTTGTCCCCTTTGTGAATAAGTAAAGAGTATTTTGCATTTAATAGAGTGTGTTCATCCTGTAGTTACATTCATTTGAACACATCAAGTAAAGAAAAAAAGAGACTTTTTTCTTAGTATTAAAAGGCATTGTATGTTTTTTCTATTACTGTGCATGATTGCACCGTTTCACAAACTTGCATTTTTGTAGTTCACGAAGAAAAAAGAACATGTAAATGATTATCTTACATGTAAATACATGTAAAAGATAAGTTTTGCCCATTTACCCACTGTCCAGACATTTAAAGGACTGACTACTGGTTTAAGACTTAAAGTAACGATTTAAAACATATTCTTTGCTCGCATTCTGTCCCATAAAATAATTGAAATGTTTACATAAATAAAAATGTTTATTATTTATAAAAACAAGGCAACCCAGTGGCGCAGTAGGTAGTGCTGTTGCCTCACAGCAAGAACGTCGCTGGGTCGCAGGTTCGAACCTCGGCTGGGCTGGGTCAGTTGGCGTTTCTGTGTGGAGTTTGCATGTTCTCCCTGGGTTCGCGTGGGTTTCCTCCGGGTGCTCCGGTTTCCCCCACAGTCCAAAGACATGCGGTACAGGTGAATTGGGTAAGCAAAATTGTCCATAGTGTATGAGTATGAGTGTGAATGTGTGTGTGGAAGTTCCCAGAGATGGGTTGCGGCTGGAAGGGCATCCGCTGCGTAAAATCGTGCTGGATAAGTTGGCGGTTCATTCCGCTGTGGCGACCCCGCAAGGGACAAAGCCGACAAGAAAATGAATGAATGAATTTATAAAAACAAGATTGTAAGATTGTACTCATTATTGGTGATTTTACTAAACAACACTACTGTAAGACCACCTTATATACACTTTATTATTACAACACAGAAGTAAGCTGTTTTATGTAAATACACTACTAACATTTTCCTGTAGAATCTACAGTAATTTACTGGCAGCAGTTCATCAGTAACTTACTGTAAATCAATTATAGCATAAATACTGTATTTACATTTACAGCGCCATTTACCTTGCTGTATATGTGTTTACAGTATTGTATACATTTACTGTAAAATATACAGCAATTTTCACAATGCAACTTTAAAATAACATAACTGTCCTACAGTAAAATACAGTTCAAATTACAGTTACATACTGTGTACTTTACAAAAATTGTTAACAGTAATGCAGCAGTCCTCCAGTAACTTTCTGTAAATCAAGTACAGCATAAACACTGTATTTACATTTACGGCACCATTTATCTTGATGTATATGTATTTACAGTATTTCTTACATTTAATGTAAAATATACAGCAATTTTTAAAATTGCTTTAAAATACAGTAACATACTGCATAACTGTCCTACAGTAAAATACAGTTCAAATTACAGTTAAATATGGTGTCATTTACAAAAAGTGTAGATGTAGTGTTGCAGTTCACCAGTAACTTACTGCAAATTAATTACAGCATAAATACTGTATTTACATTTACAGCATCATTTATATTGCTGTATGTGTTTACAGTATTGCATACATTTATTGCTAAATATACAGGAATTTTCACAATGCAACTTTAAAATACAGTAACATACTGCATAACTGTCCTACAGTAAAATACAGTTCATATTACAGTTAAATACTGTGTAATTTACAAAAATTGTTAAGAGTGTAGCCATAGTGCAGCAATCCGCCAATAACTTACTGTAACTCAATTAAAGCATAAATACTGTATTTACAGTATTGCATATATTTACTGTAAAATAAACAGCAATTTTACAATGCAACTTTAAAATACAGTAACATACATGCATAGCTGTCCTACAGTAAAATACATTTTTTTTCTCATAATTTATAAAAAATGTTAACAGTGTATACATGACCTCAGATTTATTTACCACTTTAAGCAAGGCAAGGCAAGTTTATTTATACAGTATAGCACATTTCATACACAGTGGCAATTCAAAGTGCTTTACAAGAATAAAAAAGACAAGTATAAGAAAATAAAAAACAAATAATAAAAATGATTAAAAACAGATAAACGTGTTAAAACGGGTTATAAAAAAATGAAAAAGAAAAGAAAGACACAATAGTGCGATCTGTCGGACGTAGCACAGTGCTCATTCAGTAAAGGCACAGCTAACCAGATGTGTTTTCAGTCTTGATTTGAACGTGCCTAATGTTGGAGCACATCTGATCATTTCTGGGAGTTGATTCCAGCAGCGAGGGGCGTAGGAGCTGACAGCAGATTCACCCTGCTTTGACTGAACTCTTGAAATTTCTAGTTTATGTGATCCAAAAGATCTGAGTGATCTATTAGGTTTGTATTCAGTGAGCATATCTGTAATGCATTGAGTTCCTAGGCCATTTAGTGATTTATAGACAAGTAGTAATACTTTAAAATCTATTCTGAATGTAACTGGGAGTCAGTGTAAAGACCTGAGGACAGGTATGATGTGCTCTGATTTTAGGGTAATAGCAAGAAGATGCAATTAATGGTTAAACTGTGTGCAATACAATCTAGTGTTTTAATAAATAAGACAACACAATTAAAGGCAGTATGGAAAGAAATGCTAGTTTGCTAGAAGCATTACAAGCTGTTCTGTACATCTTAAAATTAACTGGAACAGGATGACTGATGAAAATGTATGCCAAACAACTGTTAGAATTTCAACTATTAAGATAGAACTGTGCTTTTTACATTGTTTCACCCTTCAAACCAAAATATGATCCACAGCAAAGTTTAAATCCCAATTGGTTAGCCTACTTTTATCACATGTCCCATAATGTTTTAAGAATTTGCTGAGGTGATTGAAAGTATGTGGTCTCTTGGTATCTGTTTGAATGGACTTAACCACAAGACCATTTACTACGACTGCAAAATATATCTTTTCAGCATCTATATTGCAATGTGATCATTCGCAATAGTCACACTACAGGATATATGCAATGTTGAGTCTATAATTGATCGTTATAAATCATAATGATTAATATTATTGGATTATTTATACGAAGACTATGCAGTATTTGATTTTTTTTAATTACTGTATATCTGACTGTTTGACACCTCGGAAAACAATAAAACACCGTTTATGTTATTTGTCTCTTTTTCTTTATTAAAATGACAAATTCTTTCCCAATACAGATATTCAAGTCGTTTGGTGAAAATATTCACACTGCAAAATATATTGCAGAATAAGAAAACATAGCAATGCTAGATTTTTCCAATATCGTTCATCCCTATCATTTACACTCATGCAATCTGGTGAAATGTGTCTCTGGAAATGTTTGGAAGTGGACACGCTTAAAATGTTTTAGAGCCCATTTACACTGGTATTTAGCATTGTCTACTTGTGAACTGATTAAAAAAACACACACATCGTTATACTAAATATACTGTACATCCGTGGCTGATAGGACTGCAGTCAACATCACATTTTTGCATCTTAGATGTTTATGATTACTATCACCACTTTAAAATTATAGACTAAAAGAAAAATACATAATTATTATTAACCAGTTTCTCTTTATTACACTAGTTTCATTGTGCCGTGGACATTTTAGGGTAGTCGTTGATTAAGTTTACTCACTGTTGCAATTAGTGTCATATCCCAGGTAATTAATGGGAGATTTTTACAATGACTTGTTTCTTTATGGATCCTGAGATAATGAAGACAAGCAACATTTCATATGTGCCACTAAAAATGAATTCTGGTTTTAAATTTAGCTGTATTCCAGTAGTATAAACCAGTGAATTACAAATGCTAAAATCACAGTAATTGAGTAGTTTTTCTCAAAAATTGTACTTTACTAAGTAGTTTAAAAATGTTTCCGTATCTGTACTTTCACTGTGCTGTATTTTCCTTTAACCTGCAGTCCCTTATTTAAATTTTTTTTTTTTTTTTTTGCCTATAGTAGAATAATCAGTTTAATGATTCCGGGCTAATCAAATTGCACATAGAATAATCGCATCAGATAGAACAGCCTCTAGACACAGACACTTCATAAACGCACTAAAAGCATTAAAAGTGTCAGAGAAAATGCAAAATCATTACACACAGTGGCCGAGATACTTTTTACACTGCATACCACTGATGAGGAGACGAACGATCTCTTCTGTATAATGATCAAAAATCGCCAAATGTCCATAACAATAACTAAACTGTGCTTCAGATTTTTACATTTTTATATTCATGCACAAATTGTATGTATTCTATCAGTGCTGCATGATCCTGCTTTGTGGCACCAACTGCTGTTGACACCCATAGCTTGTTAAAGGTGCAGTATGTGAGTTTGACACCCAGTGGTTGAACTAGGTATTGCATTCCTGGATCAAAACAAAGGCAAGCGCAGGTTGCCAGATTGAGTGTGACGATCGAGCCTAAAGGCTGATTTAAATTGTGTTCTAAATAAAAGCAACGGCACACCATAGAAGAAATATTCTTCATATTAAAAGGAGTTTTTGATCTAACCAACTCCTCGAATTGATATATTAAAAAGAAGGTTTCTATTTCTTACAGCTGAACAACAGAAAACTGACATGATCACCTCAGGTAAACCTCATGTGCTTTATTCAGTGTTAAATGCTTACAATGTGAGTTTGAATGCAATTTTACATGACATTTATTGCCATACTACTGAAAAGCAGCAGCAGATATTTCACCTCAGACCTTTTGACCGTTTGAAATTGAACTTTAGAACTGTGACTCAAAACCAACACGTAGTGATTCAGCATGTACATTTCAGCATGTACATTTAATAATGTTAAAGAGGTTTAATGTGTAATAATTAGATTATAAACGTTACCATTTTGTGAGTGGGTGCATAATCTGTGTGTCTGAATGGCTGTATTTAAAACTACAGGGAGTGCAGAATTATTAGGCAAGTTGTATTTTTGAGGATTAATTTTATTATTGAACAACAACCATGTTCTCAATGAACCCAAAAAACTCATTAATATCAAAGCTGAATATTTTTGGAAGTAGTTTTTAGTTTGTTTTTAGTTTTAGCTATTTTAGGAGGATATCTGTGTGTGCAGGTGACTATTACTGTGTATAATTATTAGGCAACTTAACAAAAAACAAATATATACCCATTTCAATTATTTATTTTCACCAGTGAAACCAATATAACATCTCAACATTCACAAATATACATTTCTGACATTCAAAAACAAAACAAAAACAAGTCAGTGACGAATATAGCCACCTTTCTTTGCAGGGACACTCAAAAGCCTGCGATCCATGGATTCTGTCAGTGTTTTGATCTGTTCACCATCAACATTGCGTGCAGCAGCAACCACAGCCTCCCAGACACTGTTCAGAGAGGTGTACTGTTTTCCCTCCTTGTAAATCTCACATTTGATGATGGACCACAGGTTCTCTATGGGGTTCAGATCAGGTGAACAAAGAGGCCATGTCATTAGTTTTTCTTCTTTTAGACCCTTTCTTGCCAGCCACGCTGTGGAATACTTGGACGTGTGTGATGGAGCATTGTCCTGCATGAAAATCATGTTTTTCTTGAAGGATGCAGACTTCTTCCTGTACCACTGCTTGAAGAAGGTGTCTTCCAGAAACTGGCAGTAGGACTGGGAGTTGAGCTTGACTCCATCCTCAACCCGAAAAGGCCCCACAAGCTCATCTTTGATGATACCAGCCCAAACCAGCACTCCACCTCCACCTTGCTGGCGTCTGAGTCGGACTGGAGCTCTCTGCCCTTTACCGATCCAGCCAAGGGCCCATTCATCTGGCCCAACAAGACTCACTCTCATTTTTATCAGTCCATAAAACCTTAGAAAAATCAGTCTTGAGATATTTCTTGGCCCAGTCTTGACGTTTCAGCTTGTGTGTCTTGTTCAGTGGTGGTCGTTTTTCAGCCTTTCTTACCTTGGCCATGTCTCTGAGTATTGCACACCTTGTGCTTTTGGGCACTGCAGTGATGTTGCAGCTCTGAAATATGGCAAAACAGGTGGCAAGTGGCATCTTGGCAGCTGCACGCTTGACTTTTCTCAGTTCATGGGCAGTTATTTTGCCCCTTGGTTTTTCCACACGCTTCTTGCGACCCTGTTGACTATTTTGAATGAAACACTTGATTGTTCGATGATCACGCTTCAGAAGCTTGGCAATTTTAAGAGTGCTGCATCCCTCTGCAAGATATCTCACTATTTTTGACTTATCGGAGCCTGTCAAGTCCTTCTTTTGACCCATTTTACCAAAGGAAAGGAAGTTGCCTAATAATTATGCACACTTGATATAGGGTGTTGATGTCATTAGACCACACCCCTTCTCATTACCGAGATGCACATCACCTAATATGCTTAATTGGTAGTAGGCTTTCGAGCCTATACAGCTTGGAGTAAGACAACATGCATAAAGAGGATGATGTGGTCAAAATACTCATTTGCCTAATAATTCTGCACTCCCTTGTATGTCTTGTTTTGTCTGGTGCAAACAGTCAAATTGGTTACACTGGGTTACATTGTAACCTGCTCACCTAATGTTTACGCTTGTAATATTTACATTATTTGGTAATTAATAACCTCATGTGGAACTCTGAATCTGCGTCTCATTTCAGAGTCTTCTACTGTCCACTGGAGGTCACATTTCGGTCATGAGTGCATGCTTTGACAGCCTTTCTGAAAGAATGAATGAAATACGCTGTTTTCCATCGAGGCAACTCAGGGTGCTGAAATATAATTGGCTAAACTGGCATTGGACGGGTTAAAAGAACCAAAACAAAGACATAGTTCTGGCAAGGAACACCCATTTTCCAGGCAGAATAACTAACTTCAGAATTGTTTTTCAGATAAACAAGAATGTTCACTTAGCATGTTTCTTAAGTATCTGCAAACACTTTATGGTATTTTTATGCTTTAGAAGAGTTAAAAACTTACATACAGCACCTTTAAGTATGGCTCACACTGTGATTTTGAATAAGACTTCAAAAACATGGTTCCCTTGTCACACCGTAAGCTCAGCTGTCATAATGTCAGACATAATGGGCCCTATTTTAACGATCTAGGCGCAAAGTCCAAAGCGCATGGCGCAAAAGCATTAAGGGCATGTCAGAATCCACTTTTGCTATTTTAAGGACGGAAAATCCCGATTTGCGCTGCGGCGCATGGTCTAACAGGGCTGAGCTTATTCTCTTAATGAATTATAGGTGTGTTTTGAGAATAAACCAATCAGAGACTCATCTCCCATTTCCTTTAAGAGTCAGTTGCGTCGCGCCATAGTGCATTTGCTATTTACATGGCGGACTTTGTAAGTGAAAAAACTGAACGCTTCACTAGCGAGAAAACAGTTAAAAAGAGCATCTACAGTGCGAGAATGAGCCTCCTCATTCTTTTCTTTCATTTTCACTCTCATGGATAAGGAAAGGTGTTGTAAGCACAGACATCCATTAGCCTAATCATAATTAATTTAGTTTGTTATGTGCAAAGATTTGTTTCAAAACTATTTCTAAATTCAGTTCTAATTTCCAGCAAACGAATAAATGAACAATAATAACGAAGTGTGGTCAAAAAACTAAGTTATATCCAAATACACATGCTATGCTCAATATGGTCTAAAAGCTAACAGGTGAGCAAATCTAAGCTTGTTTTTTAATAAAACAAATATAAATATGCATATAATAAATAATACTGCTAATAATAATAATAACATTATACAAAAGCAATTTGTCATGAATAAACTGAAAAGCCCCCCGAGATGAAGGCATGAAGGCAGTGGTTTTTATATTCATGTATAGAAAGTAATAATTTTTGGAATATTTTAATTAATTTTATTCTTTTTTTTATTTGTAAAGATATTTGTGTGTTGCTCTACATCCTGTTTGTGTTAAGTGATGTTTAAGCGAGGCGCACAACTAACGTGCTCTACGCTGGACTTTAGACCTCCTCTTAGCTGGTCTATTAAACAGTCTATTCTAGTTTCTCAAAATAGCAATGCGCCTCAACACACCTCCTTTTTTAGACCAGAACGCCTATAGGCGCACATATGAGCGCAAATGCATTTGCTATCTAAACAGCATGGTGCAAAACGGCAAAATGACTCTTGCGTCGAGCTGAAACTAGCAAACAACAATTGCGTCGCGCCTTGCGCTGCATTGTGCCAGGTGTATGATAGGGCCCTATGTCTTCCACACAATTCCTACACTTTGTCCCAACACAAATCGATTGTTAACTTAATTGTTTTTACAAATTTAAGTGGATTGAACATAAAACAATTAAGAAGTTTGGCACGTGTTCAACAATGAACACGTGCCAAACACTCACCTGGAGTTTGACGTCATCCATCCATGTCACTTTCACTATCCTGCATTCTGAAATTATACCTCACAGCGAACATAAACAGTCTGTACTGGGAATTTTGCTCACAGTGTACATCAATAATAAAACCAGAAAGAGAAAACTGTTTTGACATTTACCTGCGGTGGTTTGTTGCTCAGTTGTCGCTCAGATTACATCATCAGATTTGGTGCTCCTGTGCTCGTCACAGCTGTTGTCACATTGCAGGAAAGTGTCTGAAATTTTAGGACACTGCCAGAATGTTAGAAAATTTGATCGGAACGACCATTAAGCGGCTGTCGGTGAACATGTCAAATTCATGTCTAGGATTTCCCAAATTTGTCTCAGACCACCAAATTCTGCAAATCCCACAGTGTGAGCAGGGCTTTGGTCAGGGTTCAAAGTGCATATTAAGCATTAACGTATCTTCACAGCTAGATTTTTGCCCCTTTAGGTTACACAGATATCGCTCCACATGCAAACATATTGTAACCCGGGTTGTGACACTGATAACAGGGGTGAGGATCCAAACGCAGGGTTTTATTAACAGGATGGTCAGGCAAGCAATGGTCAACAGGAGCAAACAGATGTATAAGGGAAATCCAGAGTCGTAGTCGAAATAACAGGCAGATGGTCACAAGGCAGGCAGAAGACAAGAGTAAAACAAGAAAACAAAGCAAAAGTTCAAAACATGCAAGGCAAGGCAAGGAAAACGCGTTGTAATGTCACTATACAGATAACAAGACTCAACAATGAGTGTCTCAAGGTGAGCTGTATATACTGTATGTGTAATTAGTACTTGAGTAGCATCAGCTGTGTGTTTGCAATCAGACGGGATTAGGAACCGGTTGTGTGTGTGTGGTGCATGACTGAATATGTAGTCCATAAATGGAGGATTTGTAGTCCTTTAGTGAACTGTGTATCTGCACAGGCTGGATCGCTGGTGATCGTGACATAACATTTTTTATTTTTTTTTTCTGTGGCACACAAGACATTTGCTGTTTGTTCAAACTACTAACACAATTCTTGAGTTTATTTGGGACAACTTAATTGTTTTATGTTTAATCCCAACACAAATTAATTGTGCGAAACCCAGCATTTTTTACAGTGCACAAGCGTTCTTAGAGCTTTTGTATGATTACAGTTGAACCCCGACAATGTTTTTGGTTTTCTGGACGTTGTTGCTGTATATGGGTTATAAGAAAGCTCTCTGATTTAATCTAAATTATTTTCATTTGTGTTCTCAGAGGATTGAAACAACATGAGGTTGAGAAATTAATAACATAATATCCATTTTTGGGGGAACTAACCCTTTCATTTCTAAATAAGAAGGTCTCTAGACAGCATGGATCCCAATAGGGCTTCTGACTAAAATGCGCACAATAGTACACCATGTATATGTTTTTATGACCATCAAGCAACACTGGATGACAAAAGCGTGTCTTGTGAGATAGATGTTGCGCCTCTGTGTGGTGTGAAGTGTCTCCTCTCATTGGAATGAATGTCTGTGTGTGCATTAGCAATAGCCGTCTCCAAAGCCTCCGTCTCAACAGCGGAGCACACAGAGCTGAGTCGACAGCCCCAGCAGCAGGCAATATCCCCTGCTTTCAAGCCTTTGCTCTGGATGGATTTGGTTAGTAAATGGTGACAGGGGGTCGGCCATGCCTGAGAGGAGAGGGGAATGAGGAAACAAGTGTTTGCTCCGCGGAGCCCAAGAGATGCAGGAAACAGCCGCTGTGATGTCCCGTCACCTGAAAGGCATATGAAAACAGACACACACATCTGTTATCCAAATGTTAACTCCAGGCGCCTCGTGTTGTCTCGGTGGAGAGATGGGGAATGGGGTTGTGGCTGGATAAAGAGCCTCCTTTGAGGAGGATTGGGTGCGCAATAGTGGGAAATAGTAGATCATATAGGAGAAGAAGAAAAAAATGTAGGTGAAAAACTAATATTTTTGCTTTCTGTTAAGAGTGTGTCCTGACCTGTCCTGTGATTTTGTTGTCCCTGTGTGTCGTCTGCATGTTTTCTGGGAGCACGTGCTCTTTTGTTATGACAGCTCACCATGTGCTTCATCCCTGACGTGTCTCTTCTCCGCCTTCTTGTTACCCTATTTCATTAGCGATCAGGGTTGTCACCTGTAGGTCCTTGATTTCATCCCCTATTTAATCCCTTCTGTTTCCTCATTCTTTGTCAGACCGTCTTTGTGTGCTGTCTTAGCAACTCGCTCGAGATCCGTGTCCTGATCTTATTTCCTGTCATGTCCTGTCGAGTTTTTAGACTCCAAGTACTTTAGTTTTGGTTTCGTTCTTGCCTTTTCTGCTCATCTCTCCTCTGCCCTGTCAGGCCGCCGTCTTGGTGTCAGACCACGCCAACAATCCTCCGTGGTGTTCAGCTCTCTACCTCATCGATCTTCCGCCCACCAGCACCTCTTCACCTCCGCCTTCCCGCTGCATCGTTCGCCGAGCGCGGAGTTTAGCCGCGCTGCTCCGCCCATTAAGCTCGGGCATTCAACACGCAGCAAGTCCGCCACCGTGTGGCCAACCTCAGGAACTGCGCTATCAGCCTGGTCTCATCAGGATCTCATAAACATTGAATATAGCGCTTTTGTTTGCCTTTTTCCCTCTAATTGAGGCGTTTTTTGTTCTATTGAAAAAGAAATAAAATTCTGAGTTTCACCTGCACTATTGAATCCCTGATTTTCCCTAACAGAACGGTCTGACCAGACTATGGATTCAGCGGGTGCCGATCAGGTTCGGAACGCAGTGACCCAGCAAGGCATTCTCCTGGGGCAACATGCCACCCAGTTAACAGCCACTTCACAGGAGGTGGAGTTCCTGACTGCACGGGTGGCCGAACTCAACACATTAGTTCAGGAGCTCCAGCTGAACGTCGGTGTAGGCAGACAGGCAGCTGCTTTCCTCCACCAAGAACAGGAGCCACATGCAAACAACCCACCACCCTACGATGGTGATCCCAGTTGCTGTCGGTCCTTTTTATCCCAGTGCTCACTTGTGTTTGCTCTCCAGCCCCGTCGCTACGCCACTGAGGAGTCCAGGGTGGCTTTTGTTATAACTCTTCTGAAGGGCAGGGCTCGCGACTGGGCTACGGCGGTGTGGGATGCTCGAGCTCCGTTTTGTGCCACTTTTGATGAGTTTCGAGAGGAGATGACCAAGCTGTTTGATCGTTCAGCTCAGGGGGATGAGGCGGCTTCCCTGTTGGCCCAATTAAGTCAAAATGGGCGTTCGGTGACAGACTACTCGATCCAATTCAGGACTCTGGCTGCCGCTTGTGCATGGAATGAGGCAGCTCTTCGAGCGAGGTTTCAGGACGGCCTGGACGATGGAATTCAGGATGAGATCGCCACCCACGATCTTCCCTATGATTTTGATGCCCTGGTCGACCTGGCTCTTCGAGTGGAGCGTCGTCTCCATCGACGCCAACATCGACGCATGACCCGACTCCCCTGGGGGATGGAGGAGGTAGTTTCGAGCTCGTCCCACCCACCTTCACTGGCTTCGGATCAAGAGCCTATGCAGCTAGGACACATGCGATTAACTACCCAGGAGAAGCGGCACCGTCTGGCTAAGGGGTTGTGCCTGTACTGCGGGAGACCAGGCCATCAGGCAGCCCGGTGTCCTTTAAAAGCCCCCGCTCACCAGTAAAGAGGGGGATACTGGTGGGCACGCTCCCTTGTTCTGACACCCCCATGCATCGTACTTCACTGCCAGCCTCACTTCAAATTGGAGACCTAGTACACTCATGTTCTGCCTTCATCGACTCTGGAGCCGAAGGCAACTTTATTGACCGCAGTACTGTTGAAGCCTGGGGCATTCCTGTCATCCCTCTTTCCTCTCCCATCTCTGTTCGTTCCTTGAATGGTCTTACCATCACCTCTATCACCCACTCTACTCCTCCCGTAAGTCTAGTTATTTCTGGCAATCATCATGAGGTTATCAGTTTTTATCTCTTTGACACCCCGAGTTCCCCCATAGTTTTGGGGCACCCGTGGTTAACCAAACATAACCCTCACGTTGATTGGTCAGGTAATTCTGTGTTATCTTGGAGTCCGTCTTGTCTTGCTTTGTGTTTGGGCCCTGCTCCGTGTCTGGGTTCTGTCTCTCATGTCTTGCAGGCTGAAGCAGTGGATCTCACCGGAGTCCCGTCGGAGTACCACGATCTGCGTCAGGTCTTCAGTAAGTCTCGGGCCACATCCTTGCCTCCCCACCGACCCTATGACTGTGCCATCGAGCTCCTCCCAGGCTCTTCTCCGCCCAGGGGTCGATTGTATTCCCTTTCTCGTCCAGAAAGAGAGGCCATGGACAGGTACATTCAAGAATCACTTAAAGCTGATCTCATCCGCCCCTCTTCCTCACCAGCTGGGGCAGGGTTCTTCTTTGTTAAAAAGAAGGATGGCTCCCTGCGCCCTTGTATTGACTACAGAGGCCTTAATGACATCACCGTTAAAAACAGGTACCCTCTGCCTTTGATGTCTTCTGCTTTTGAGTTATTACAGGGAGCCAAGGTCTTTACTAAACTAGACCTCCGCAATGCCTATCATTTGGTCCGGATACGCGAGGGGGATGAGTGGAAGACTGCATTCAACACGCCCACGGGACACTTTGAATACCGGGTCTTACCCTTTGGGCTCACTAATGCCCCAGCTGTCTTCCAGGCCCTGGTCAACGATGTGTTGAGGGACATGGTAAACAGATTTGTCTTTGTGTACCTTGATGATATTCTCATCTTCTCCCCGTCTAAGCAGGTACACACTCAGCATGTTCGTCAGGTGCTGCAGCGACTGCTGGAGAACCAGCTCTATGTTAAGGCGGAGAAGTGCGTGTTCCACACCAAGTCAGTTTCGTTCCTGGGACATATAGTCTCGACGGAGGGGATCAAAGCTGATCCCGCTAAGGTAAGGGCCGTGGCTGAGTGGCCAACTCCCGACTCTAGAAAGGCTCTGCAGCGGTTCTTGGGGTTCGCCAACTTCTATAGGCGTTTCATCCGGAACTTCAGCTCGGTCGCTGCACCCTTAACGGCTCTCACTTCCACAAAGGTAACGTTCACATGGAATAGTCGGGCTCAGGAGGCCTTTGATGTTGTTAAGTCCCGTTTCATCACTGCTCCTGTCCTCTCTCTTCCAGATCCTGAACGACAGTTTATTGTTGAGGTGGATGCCTCTGAGTCGGGGGTAGGCGCGGTCCTATCTCAGCGATCCTCTAAGGATGGGAGGGTGCATCCTTGTGCCTTCTTCTCCCACCGTCTGAGCCCAGCCGAACGAAATTACGACATAGGCAACAGAGAACTGCTGGCGGTCAGACTAGCCCTGGGAGAGTGGCGTCACTGGTTGGAGGGGTCGGCACATCCATTCTTGGTCTGGACGGATCACAAAAATTTAGAATACATCCGTTCAGCCAAGAGATTAAATTCTCGTCAGGCCCGCTGGGCACTCTTCTTTGGCCGATTCAACTTTTCCCTCTCGTACCGGCCTGGTTCCAAAAATGTCAAACCTGATGCGCTTTCCAGGCTGTTCGACGTTCCCGAAGAGGATTGCGTACCAGAAACCATCCTACCTAGGAGGGTGGTGGTGGGGTCCCTCTCTTGGGACGTTGAGCAACGGGTAAAAGAGGCCGGACGAGAGGAGGAAACACCAGAGGAGTGCCCAGAGGGTCGTCTGTTCGTGCCCGTCCAGCTAAGACCTGAGGTCCTCCAGTGGGGTCATGAATCCAGAATAGCCTGTCACCCAGGAACCCGGAGATCGCTGGCCACCATCCAACAGCGATTTTGGTGGCCGACCATGGCCCAAGATACCAAGCAGTTTGTGTTGGCTTGCACAGTGTGTGCCCAGAACAAGACTTCCAATCGGCCGCCCATTGGTCTGTTACAACCCCTTCCCATTCCCTCTCGCCCCTGGTCACACATAGCTCTAGACTTTGTCTCTGGCTTACCCCCGTCGAGAGGTAACACCGTGATTTTGACGGTGGTGGACCGCTTCTCCAAGGCGGCCCATTTCATCCCTTTACCTAAACTCCCATCTGCGAAGGAGACTGCTCAGGTGGTAATTGACCATGTCTTTCGGATCCATGGCCTTCCGACAGACATGGTCTCTGATAGAGGGCCCCAATTCGTCTCCCGGTTTTGGAAAGAGTTCTGTAGACAGATCGGGGCCTCTACGAGTCTGTCTTCAGGTTTTCACCCCCAGACCAATGGGCAGACTGAGCGAGCCAACCAGGATCTCGAAAGAACTCTCCGCTGCCTGGTGTCACAGAATCCTGGTTCCTGGAGTCAGCAGTTGTCTTGGGTTGAATATTCCCACAACACACTACCAGTAGCTTCTACAGGTATGTCCCCTTTTCAATGTTCTATTGGTTACCAACCCCCTTTATTCCCTGCCCAGGAACCCGATGCCGCGGTCCCGTCTGCCCTTGCCTTTATTCGTCGGTGTCGCCGCACCTGGAAAGAGGCTAAGGAGGCCTTGGCCCAGGCTTCCAGACGGACCAAGAGGGCGGCTGACCGTCACCGGACCCCTGCTCCCCCTTTTATTTGTGGTCAGAGGGTTGTGGCTATCCACTAAGGACCTGCCTCTCCGGGTGCCTTCACGCAAGCTGGCACCCAGGTTCATAGGGCCATACCGGATCACCAAAGTCTTGAGTCCGGTGGCAGTACAGCTCAAGCTTCCTGATATGCTTGGTCGAGTTCACCCTGTTTTTCATGTATCCAGGGTCAAGCCTGTGTTTAGGTCCCAACTCAATCCTGTGGTTCCCCCCCCGATTCCTCCGCCCCCTCGTCTAGTGGACGGCGTTCCGGTCTATACGGTTTAAGCGTCTCCTTGATGTAAGACGCCGGGGTCGGGGTTTTCAGTATCTGGTGGACTGGGAGGGCTATGGTCCGGAGGAGAGGTCTTGGATTCCGGCTCGGGATGTGCTGGACCAGTCGTTGATCGGGGAGTTTCGACGACGACGAGGTGAGCCCCCCCTGGAAGCACCAGGAGGTGCTTCCTGGGGCGGGGGGGTACTGTTAAGAGTGTGTCCTGACCTGTCCTGTGATTTTGTTGTCCCTGTGTGTCGTCTGCATGTTTTCTGGGAGCACGTGCTCTTTTGTTATGACAGCTCACCATGTGCTTCATCCCTGACGTGTCTCTTCTCCGCCTTCTTGTTACCCTATTTCATTAGCGATCAGGGTTGTCACCTGTAGGTCCTTGATTTCATCCCCTATTTAATCCCTTCTGTTTCCTCATTCTTTGTCAGACCGTCTTTGTGTGCTGTCTTAGCAACTCGCTCGAGATCCGTGTCCTGATCTTATTTCCTGTCATGTCCTGTCGAGTTTTTAGACTCCAAGTACTTTAGTTTTGGTTTCGTTCTTGCCTTTTCTGCTCATCTCTCCTCTGCCCTGTCAGGCCGCCGTCTTGGTGTCAGACCACGCCAACAATCCTCCGTGGTGTTCAGCTCTCTACCTCATCGATCTTCCGCCCACCAGCACCTCTTCACCTCCGCCTTCCCGCTGCATCGTTCGCCGAGCGCGGAGTTTAGCCGCGCTGCTCCGCCCATTAAGCTCGGGCATTCAACACGCAGCAAGTCCGCCACCGTGTGGCCAACCTCAGGAACTGCGCTATCAGCCTGGTCTCATCAGGATCTCATAAACATTGAATATAGCGCTTTTGTTTGCCTTTTTCCCTCTAATTGAGGCGTTTTTTGTTCTATTGAAAAAGAAATAAAATTCTGAGTTTCACCTGCACTATTGAATCCCTGATTTTCCCTAACACTTTCATTGTTGCAATTACAAAACTGTACGACTTTCTCTTCGTGGTTTTGGCCATTTGTGAAGAAGGAATGCAAACAAAAATCATTCAATCATTTTCCTTCAGCTTAGTTCCTTAGTTATCAGGGGTCGCCACAGTGGGATGAACCGCCAACTATTCCAGCATATGTTTTATGCAGCGGATACCTTCCAGCCGCAACCCACTACTGGGAAACACCCATACATTCTCATATTTACATGCGTACTCATACACTACGGCCAATTTTGTTTACCCAATTTACCTATAGCGCATGTCTTTGGACTGTAGGGGAAACCGGGGCACCTCGAGGAAACCCACGCGGATATGGGGAGAACATGCAAACTCCACACAGAAATGCCAACTGGACCAGCCGGGACTCGAACCAGCAACCTTCTTACTGTGAGGTGACAGTGCTAACAACTGAGCCACAGTGCCACCTCAAACAAAAATCAATGAATCTAGAAATAATTTAAAAAATAAATGTGTATCGCAGAATTGTTTGAAGAACGGTCAGTAATATTTAACTTGCAAAATAAAAGCTCTGTATTTTAATTCTTGAAAGCAAAGAAATGAAAAAGAATCAATCAATAATTCCAAACAAATATTGATAATTGTGGGTCACAGGATTGTGCAGAATGGTCAGTAATCTTTAACTTGCAAAATTAAAGCTCTGTATTTCAATTCTTGTAAGGAAAGATATAAAACTGCTCATTTACTTTGTGCATATTTACAATTGCTCAATAAAAATGTTATTAATATAATAAAAATATTATTAGTTGCAGTTGGTTGCAATAGGTCTAGCTAATAACAATACAATATGTTTCATTGCATATAATAATTACATTTAAAGCAGTGATTTTTATGTACAAATAAAACAAAAGCAAATAAAGTGTCTTCTTAAATATTTTAAATATCGTTTGTGGAAAACAAATGGCAAAATATGTAGCAAAGTTTCAAACTGCAAAGCTCCGATTTAGCGTAATGGTCAAATAATTAAAAAATATATACAGTTGAAGTCAGAATTATTACAGACCTGCCTAGTTAACCTAATTAACCTAGCTAAGCCTTTAAATGTCACTTTAAGCTGTATAGAAGTGTCTTGAAAAACACCTAGTCAAATATTATTTACTGTCATCATGGCAAAGATAAAATAAACCAGTTATTAGAGATGAGTTTTTAAAACTATTATGTTTAGAAATGTGTGTGAGAAAATCTTCTTTCCGTTAAACAGAAAATGGGCAAAAAATAAACAGGGGGCTAATAATTGAGGGGGGCTAATAATTCAGACTTTAACTGTATATATTAAAGTTAAATATATCTATATATTAGGGCTGTCAATTGATTAAAAAAAATTAACTAATTAATCACACTTTTTTTGTAATTAATCATGATTAATCACGAAAAGCCGTATTTATTACAGAAATAAAAACACAGGCATGTAAGTGCCATTTGAATTTCAAAACAATCAATGCCAATATGCCAACAAAAATGATTTCCATGTTGGATTCTAAGTGGACTACAAATAAAATAAAAAATACAGGCATTGCAAATATCGAAAATTATAATAATAATAATAATAATAATAATAATAATAAAGAATTGAATACAAACAATTGTACTCATTGTAAAGTTATATTGCGAGTTGAAAACATTAATTATAAAGTAGAAACAATTTTGCTAAGTCCTCCTTTACATTTAGCCATTTGCTATGACAGTCCAGTCTATTGACATTATCTGGGGACAATGTGGCCAAGGAGTACATCAAAGGCACGTACCAAAGACTATAGACTTCTTACAGGGACTTTGGTCACACCATCTCTAAACATTTAATTCTAAACAGCTTTGAGGGATACGGACACCGCAAAGACTATAGAATACATATAGAACGCCTTAAAGAGACTTCTTTGGACAGAGTCAGCGATGTCAGGCATTTGCTCTTGTTGCTAGGAAACGCACACATACACACACACACACACACACACACACACACGCACACATACACACAGACAACGGGCACAGTACAGCGCACCCGGTGAGGGACTCCTCATCCTCCTTAGCGATTCATCAACACGCACGATCGCGTTCATCAAATTTGCTTAGATTAAGCGTTCTAAAGTATGGCTGTATTTTACAAGCAAGGATTCTGACACAGCAATGTGAAGCAGACGCTTTACAAAAGTTGCGTGTAAGGGGGAAACACGTCACTTAATAAAACCTTTGAGGGCGCATGGAATCAACTAAAAGGCAGAAAAATGGGCTGTCTTTGACAGCTTGCGACATCATCTGGCACTTTCACTGAGTACATTTACATGGACACCAATACTCCCATTTTATTATTAAGATAATACTCTGATTAAGAGTCTACCATGTGAGCAGCGATTTTTGATAACCTTAAAGGACCAGCCGAGTCCCGAAATGCGGAGGTTTTTCTTTCCGTTTGCCATGCGGTATCAAATTCCATTAAAACAACACTCTTCCAGCAGTCCTTACTTCATATTTTCATCCAATAATTGTCACGAGGCATGAACAATATGTTGCTGAATGAAAGAGAACCGCTGAACTGCAGTTAAAGATTAAAAATGAAACACCTGAAATTGCATGAAACTCTGGAGGAAATGCTGGATAGCCTGGTGATGCGACATGAATTGTTTTATACTGAATTAATTTTTTTAACGCATTAAATATTTCAAATTAAGCGCATGCGTTAACATGCTAATTTTGACAGCCCTACTATATATGTTTATTTTATTCATCCGTTGGTTTCCTCCGGGTGCTCCGGTTTCCCCCACAGATCAAAGACATGCGCTATAAGTGAATTGAATAAACTAAATTGACTGTAGTGTAAGAGTGCAAGAGTGTATTGGTGTTTCCCAGTACTGGGTTGCAGCTGGAAGGGCATCCGCTGCATAAAACATATGCTGGAATAGTTGGTGGTTCATTCCTCTGTGGCGACCCCTGATAAATAAGGAACTAAACTGAAAAAAAAAGTATGTTTTATGATTGTCAATGTTTTCAGAACTTTCCAACATTTAAGGTCTGAAGGTGAGTAACATTTTATATTAACCTATTATCATTTTCTGCAAATGAACGTTCTAAATCAGTGGTGTCCAAACTCTGCCCTGGAGGGCCAGTGTCCAGCAAAGTTTAGTTCCAACCCCATTCAGACACACTAGCTAATCAAGCTCTTTCTAGAAACATCCGTGCATGTGTGTTAAGGCAAGTTGAAGCTAAAATCTGAAGGACACCGGCCCTCCAGGACCGAGTTTGGGCACCGGTGTTCTAAATGATAATATTCTGTACATGTTAATCGGCAAAATGCAAACAAAACAATAATGAATAAAAATCGTACTGGTTTAACCCTTTATAGGGCACTCATTTACTGTAAATATACACTGGAAAAACCCTGGATTGTTGCTGGGGCTTATAACAAGACATTTGAACTTTTATGACTTCTTCCCTTTTACGATTCTACCCCCAATAAGCATTAAATCAACATGTTAATAATACATGATAACAGCCCTTTTAGAAATCAGCTTGGTCATGGCAAACTAACACTGTTTTGAAGAAGCACTCCAGATATGCAGACAGACAGACATGCAAATACACGTGCAGTAGATTTGACTTTAAAGAGCAGATATATTTAACTATGCTCCTATAACACCAGGATGAGATTTCAGGTACCTGTTTGAAGATTCCCAGCATTCCAGAAGGGGGATAAATAAAAGAGCAGAGCACCTGGTGCAGGACGGCCAACCCTGCTGCACAGAAACACTCTCCTCCTCTTACAAACACTTATGCACACTTCTGTCTGTCAGTGTGAATTTACATGTGAAGGAAAAGTGATACATCAGTCCTAAGTGTGAAGTGGTCATATGGATTACGTTAAACACTTGTGAGCATTGGCTCCGGTGAAGGAACAGTAAACAGTGATAGTTGTCATCATTTACTATTGGTGGTGCAATTCCTATGTATGTGTACAAACTTATCTGTCAAGTAGCTCTAATTGTCTAACGTAGGCAATGTACACGCTATGCATGTGTTATCTACCATGTCTGTCTATATCCATCCCTTTTTAATTGTATCGTCTATTTATTACTAATTTGTTTTATCCATCATTTATCTATTCCAGTTGTTGATTTATCTATCTATCTATCTATCTATCTATCTATCTATCTATCTATCTATCTATCTATCTATCTATCCATCCATCCATCCATCCATCCATCCATCCATCCATCCATCCATCCATCCATCCATCCATCCATCCATCCATCCATCCATCCATCCACAAATCCATCCGTCCATCAGTCCGTCCGTCTGTCTATCAATCATTTTTTCATTCTATCAGTTATTAATTTTTCTATTGATCATTGATCCATTCACCATTTGTTCCTTCTGTCCATTTCTACATCAGCTGTTTATTCTTGGCATCCATCCATCTATCTTTCATTCTATTCATCTATCTTTACTAATAATTGATCCATCCGTTCTGTCTGTCCATTTTTACATCAACTGTTTATTCTGTCCATTCATCCATCTATCATTTCATTCATTCATTAGTCTATTTGTTCATCTGTTTAATCCTTAAGTCATCCATCCATCCATTTCTCCATCAGATGTTCTAATTATCAATTCATCATCAGTTGTTGATCTATCTATCTATCTATCTATCTATCTATCTATCTATCTATCTATCTATCTATCTATCTATCTATCTATCTATCTATCTATCTATCTATCTATCTGTCTATCTATCTATCTATCTATCTATCTATCTATCTATCTATCTATCTATCTATCTATCTATCTATCTATCTATCTATCTAATATCTTTTATCCATTATTTATCTATCAATTTATCATCAATGGTTGATTATCTATCTGTCTGTCTATCATTTTTTCCATTCTATTCATTTTCTTTTCGGCTCAGTCCCTTTATTAATCCGGGGTGGCCACAGCGGAATGAACCGCCAACTTATCCTGCACATCTCTACGCAGCGAATGCCCTTCCAGCTGCAACCCATCTCTAGGAAACATCCATACACACTCATTCACACTCATACACTACGGACAATTTAGCCTACCCAATTCACCTGCACCGCACGTCTTTGGACTGTGGGGGAAACCGGTGCACCCGGAGGAAACCCATTCGAACGCAGGGAGAACATGCAAACTCCACACAGAAACGCCAACTGACCCAGCCGAAGCCCGAACCAGCGACCTTCTTGCTGTGAGGCGACAGCACTACCTACTGTGCCACTGCATCGCCTCTATTAATTTATCAATTAAAAAATTTTCAATTGATCAGTTCAATGTGGTTTAAATTTCACTGCTGAAAGTTCAAACACTGAAGAGCAAACCCATCGATGCACAGCTCCAAAAGTCCCAATCCAAGCAAGCCAGTGGTGAGGAACAAACTTCACCAATTGACGAACTGAAAGAAAAAAAGAACCCAGAAAGGAAACCAGGCAAACTTCCTGCGAGGAGTTGCAGTCTAGGTGCCAGAGGCTGGAGAACGCCTCCATTGTGAACAACTGCAGGTGTGAGTAGGTCACTGGTGGGTGTTCAGGCTCATTCCACAGGATCGATGCGGGGACTCGTCTGTCACTGTGGTCTTTCAGGAATCACTCCTTCACTCCTCCATGACTGCCACAGCATCAGCTCAGGATACGGCCTGGTCCAGGATTATGGATACTTTGGCATCAAGAATACCTTATGGATACCTTGGCATCTCTCCATTCTTTTTTTCATTCTATTAATCTATCTTTATTAATCATTGATCCATCCATACCATCTGTCCATTTTTACATCAACTGTTTATTCTGTCCATCCATCCATCCATCCATTTCATTTGTTCATTATTCGTTCATCTATCTATCTATCTATCTATCTATCTATCTATCTATCTATCTATCTATCTATCTATCTATCTATCTATCTATCTATCTATCTATCTATCTATCTATCTATCTTTTGTTCTGTCCATCATTGATCCATCCATCCATCAAAACAAATATTGTTTGTTCAGTCTTTCATCCATCTTATATTTATATAGACACACATTCATAATCAATTGTTCATTCTATCCATCCATGTCCTACATTTGATATGCATCCATTTATCTTTCTATCCATCTGTCCGTCTATCCAATTGCAATCCTGCATTCTGTTTGTCACCTCAATTCAGATGCACTTTGTGTCAGTGTCTTCAATCCTCTTAAATATGAAAAACCGTTCCCCAAATCTGTGTAAATGTAGCTAACGTCTGTCTATTTCCATCTGAAGTGAATGATCAAGTTTGTGTCCTAATCATGCCTGGCCTTCACCAAGAGCTGGTCTTAGAAATGACATTAAGAATTAAAAAACACTGAACTGATTGTTGATGGTCAGTTCAAAATGGATGTTTGTGCCGTTTCTCCATTACAGCCTGCAGCAAAAAACATATGTCATATCCGATCTTGTCAAAACGCATATCAAAAAGAGCGAGAAGAGAGAAAACTTTATTCAATTCCAAATTGCCTGCAGAACGAAGCCTCTCATAGAGTTCCGCTTCTTTCATCTGTGGAATTCGCTCGCCGGAGCAGATTAGATTTGAAGGAATCTGCCGGACTCAATGCCTCTATTGGCAGCTGTGCTAGAACAGAGCGATGCGCTGCTGGGATACAACATTTCCCTCTTGGAGAACATGACTCATTAATCAAATATTCATACAGGCAGCATCATAAATAAGACTAGAACACAAAGTCTCCTCAAAACCGTCATGCCTTCCAGCACAAGCCCCCTTTCATGTAACACTGACAGAAAGACTGGCATGTTGCTTCACCCCTTAATGTCACAAACTTCCTTTCCTCAATGCCTCGTTTCCTAAATTCAGCCCAGCATGAATTTACTGATCACACACACTGGAAAACACTGAGACGATGGGCTTATTGTGCTGCGCTGCTTCAGTCTTCACGACATCCAGCGCTGAGACAGGCGAGGATTTATTCTGCTTGGTCTCACAGAAGGGTAACTTGTTCCCCCAACCGGACCCCATAATTGAAGGCCATGACCTTATTAATATAAGAATTTGTATTTAACATGAAAATAGCACAAGCATTGCTCAAACGGAACAGAAACAGAATTGACCATGGCAACACTGAGTCTAACAGAAAGATATTTTCTTTCTCCCGGAAAAATGGCGTAATCGCCAGATACAGATTTGTTCCATTTGGCGAAATGCAAGTCATTTACATTTGCTGGGAAAGATGTGTTAATAGATAAAAAATAGCTCAACAACACATTTTTGCTGGTCATTAAAGGATGCAAGACCAAGTACAAAATAAAAGTGTTTTTTTTTTGTGGTTGTTTAGTCATGTTAGATTTATTGTACATTTCTGAATCGACAATTATTAAACTGAAATGTTCATTGTTCAACAGAAGTATGATACTGAAATACATTGTGGTAATTTGCAAACACTTAAAACTGGCAAACTGTGATATTAATTAACGAACACAAATTATTGTGGTTATTCACTTCACTAGCGTTCTGTTCTTTGCTCAGTACTTTGGTTCAAAAGTGTTTCTAAACAAATAAGCAAGATATTATTTGCAGTACAATACAGTCATGTTGACAATGTTATTAAATAGATGCCTAATAATTAAATAAGGCATAATTTAATAATAAATTACTCTATTCATACTGATTAACGTTTTCCATTACACCATAAAAAAATAAAGTGAGCTCCCAAAAACTAGTAAGATCTCTGCAGCTCTGAAATTAATGTTTCATATATTGGCATTATATGCCTAATGTTGTTAACTGACATTAATTGACACGGCAACCTCTAAACATTATGCAATTGTTTAACACAGGTGAGTGGGCTTGACAAACCACCTGCAGAAAACACTCTATCATCTCTCTTTAACCAACACTTGCACCAGTTTTGCACATTTTCTCCATGACTCTTTCTTACAATCACTCCATATCTCTTAAAAAAAATGTTTTTTCGTAAGTGAGTGGGTTTGACAAACCACCTGAAGAAACACTTTTCTTTCTATTTAAATAAAAAACACTCATTCTTTCTAACTCTAGCACTTAATTTTCTGAGCATTAACAGTACATTTGTATAATTAGCACTTCTTGTGTGGATTGCCTCTTGTTGAATCGCTGAATGCCTTCTCAATTGTAAGTCACTTTGGACAAAAGCTAAATGACTACATGTAATTGTAAATTAATTTATGTAATATCAAACAGTTTCTGCACATATCAATGCTCAATTCTTATAATTTTTCCTAAATATATGGTAGAAGCAGCTTTTCAATCTACCACTGCTAAATATCATTTAAAAATGAATTAGGTTTTGATTTAATTATATGCTATACAGTGTTGTCTACTCACTTATGAAGGCACGTTATTCCTCCAGTTAATGTAACATAAAACATACCAAAATAAAATGTTAGTTCTGTGATTTCATTTATGTCTTTCAAAAATGAGACTAGATATACATTTGATTCTTAGTTTAAAGAAATAGTTATCTACATGTACCTAAAAACACGATTCTGTTTGAGAACATCTTGTTAAAAAAATAAACATATTCACCCCCGGTATCTATTAGAGTTAAATGAACACGCTGAAATGTTTGCAGGTTAATTTCTGCGTTCAATTTTGCTTGCAAGATCCAGAGGTGTTGGCATCAGTATCAGTGTTCAGTTAAATCGTCTAAAACTCTGTGATGCTTGTGCAGGCATTGCTTGTAGATGTTTGTAAAATGTCCTTTACTGAAAAAAACATGAGGACATGGGTCTTTCAGTTTAGACCCACAGTGTAAATGTAGTTCTGATTTGTGGTGTATCACTTGCTTTTTTGGTTACCAGTTTAAAGCATTAAAGCAGCACAAAGTCTCCTGATGTTGTGCCTGCTTTCCTTGCGTCCCTGATGAAAGGCCATTCTCGCTTTTCTACAGCAATCGAAAGTTCATAATCCTTCCCGCGGCCTTTCATTATGGTGAATGCAGGGTACTTCTCTTTCGACGAGGGCTGCAGAATCTGGCACAATAATAAACACAGTTCAACTTGAGATTGTTCTAAATTAAAAAGGCAGATAGCAGATTCTGTTATAACACACAACATCTGCCCCTCACTGTAGTCTCTGCTGGAAACAGAAGTCCCAGATTTTCAGTTACATAGTTAAATGCTGCCACCTGCTGACAAATGTAAATAACTGGCATTTACAGCTAAAGGGTTGATTTTTTTTCGTCTGTTTTATCTTAACCCTTTTCTTTTAAACAATTAAAAAAAAAAACTCTTTTTTTATTTTAATATAGCTTAAAGTATCATTCGTTTCTGTATAGAAATAGATTAATGAATAAATAAATCAGTGTAAAGCTGAATCTTTAGCTGTCATGACTTTTAGAAGAACAGTCTTCTAATTCTTTATTTGATGAACATATTTAAAAAATATATAATATATAAACATATATAATAAAATGAACTCTTAATAATGTATAAATATGTAATATAAAAATATCTAAATTAACACTTAGTCTTTAGTCTTTGAATTCTTTCTTTGATGGACATATTTAAAATATACAGTATAATATATAATTAATACATATATAAATAATATAGACCAGGGTGCCCAAACATTTTCGTACAAAGGGCCAAAAACCAAATATCATTATGAGCCGTGGGTCGAAGGTAAATATACCATACTAATAAATATACCAACTATATTACATTAAAGTTGCCATGGGTAATTTCCAAATTTATTTAATAATATTTCAAAATAAATCAATAAACATTACTAATCATATTAACTAGTGCAGTATAACTTTTAAAATGATAACTTAATGCAATAGAAAAATAACAGTGGAGTTCATTGCTGAATGCACTAGTCAAGCAGAATCTGCCATTGCCTTGATTTGCTCATCAAAATCTCTGCAAACTAAATCTGATTAATTTACAATATTTCATTTAAACATTTAATTCCAATTAGCTTTTAACAATAAAACAAACAAAAGATTATATTAGATTTGAAAAGACAATCTCTAAACAGTCGCCATCATTCTCCCTCCTCAGATGGGATGGCAGGCCAAATCAAAGGTTACTGTGGGCCAACTTTGGCCCGGCGGGCCCTAGTTAGAGCATCTCTGATATAGACTCTTAATAATATATAATATATAGACCATTTCAATGTGGTCATGTCATTGGCCCATGAACATTTCCTGCTTGTTATCAAACTATTTCATCACTGTAACAAGAGGTAACTCAAATATAACTTGATGTTAAAACAACTATCATAACATTATTTATCAATATGTGCCTCTTTTTGGATTCTCGGAAGCTATAAAAATTAATATTGTAAACAGTAAATACATTGGGACCATTGTTTTTGTTTACATCCCTCAAAATTGTCTATAGATTAATACTTAGTCACCTTTACTTAATAAAGGTGTGTCTTTACACTTTACAATAATTTCTTACTTTCATCACAATTTGATGCATTCATGTTGAGCTAAAATATTAACAAATTTCTTATTTTTGTCTTAATCTGACTAATTTTTTATGTAAAACAAATCAGCTCATCAAAACAATATTAAACATTAAAACATTTTGCTGAAGTTTGCTCACCTTTGACAGTTCATTGGCAATTTTTTCAAAGTGTTCAACACTTTTTGAGTAGAATCCGATCGTACAGCTCGGGTCCATTTTACTGAAAGACATTTTCTTTGGTGATGGGCAATGAAACGACTTTGAAGATGAAAACAAAAAGATAAAATATCAGTTTAAATGAGTCAAACAAAGCCACCTGTTTACAAAGTTTGTGAAATCACAGTGATCCATATGCACATCAGAAGCATAACCTATAAATTTTCATCCATAATGTCCATCTAAACAGTAATAGGTGTGTTAAACCGATCAGCCAGTGTGGTTCCAAATGATCGATGCGCGTTCATGTGAAACGTTCAAATTGCAGAAATAAAAGATTCCACTTTTTGACACATTTTTTGACAAATGTTGAATTCTGCCCGAGATCTGAAAGGCTTGGACAGCTGAGCTAAAAGTATGGCCCAATATTTCTGCCTTTCGCCAAGCCACTTTCCACAGCGCACAGAAAGCGTAAAAATAAGTTATGATGCTGAAATATAAAATCGCCGAAGCTATATAAAACACGTTGGAGCTGATACAAAGTACAGAGCGATGTGTAAATCTCTTGTGTTCGATAATTGAGTGTGGAGGTCTACTTTCAGATTCATACCCTTAAGTACAGAAACTATTAAATTCACATCACTGTGCGCCGGTCAGCTTTTTGTAATTCCACATTACCTGCAGAGGGAAATCGCTTGTGCTGACATCCACAAAAGACTGACAGTAATGAGGATCCATGTAAATCAAGCTGTCATCTGCAAGGACAAAACAAAAGACAAGTTATTCAAAAAACACAGTGATTATTATAATGCATATCCTTGGCCAATTTCTATGCAGAGCAGCTCAAAGTCACCCACCTCGGTTAGGTTTCAAACAATCAAACATGAGATTTTTTTATTTTTTTGGGGGGGGGATGGGTTCTTCCTAAATTTGAATGTATTAAACGCCACATAATCGAATCTGGTTGTACAAGCACATTCTTTATGCCTCAAAGGGGGCTGTCATTTAATTTTGCTGTGGAGAAATTACTTTTACAAACACGCAATTATATTAGATCATTTGCATATGATAAATGCGGACGACCGCTCGGAGATGGCAGGGAGAATGTATTGCTTGTCGTTTAGACATCATCGCAGAGTGCATTTCAAATTGCTAAAATGTAAATGCATAAATATTGACTACCAACATATACAACTGAAGGTTTTCAGTAGCTACTGAAGGTGATGGAGATTGGGCTACTCTGGGCAACTCTGAAATCCATGCAAGCTGCTTATGGAAATGCAGAAAGCCTGCTATTTCATGATAAATGCTGTAGCATTTTTGATGGGTGCGGTAAAAACAAAATAAGCTTCTCTGATGGTGTTGGCCTTTTCTTTGCATGCATTCATTTACTTTCTCTCTTAGAAACTAGCTACAATAGCTATGTTGTGAGCCATCTATTTTATGCGCATTTTGGAAGATTGCATAAATATGCTTATTGGAAACGTCAAGATGTGCATACATTTTGAAAATACGCATAAACAGATTTATCTGAGATTTAACTGAATAGGATAAACTTTCTATTCAACAAGGAAAAAAGTGCATGAACTAAATTAGCAAAATAATACAATTAGCATTGTGATTCAGTTGGCTGCAGGCCGAGTACTTTAGTGCCCCAACAGTGACGATATACAGCCATATCACACTGCTTAATGTGATATTGCGTTTTTACAACAGTTCAACGGCATAATGGTGTATATACAATTGAAAATCAAACACGGAGAGTCTCAAAAATCCTTTTGTACAATGAACTACTTTCTTCCGCCATTCATTCACATCTGCAGCTGACGGTCAGAACAGCAAAAACCGTTGCTACTACACCAACCTCACTTTAGAGCTAGTATTTAAATGATTCTCTAGCGTAATATCTAAAATGGTGACAAAACAGGCGATTTTCCTGACATTTTAAGATTATAAGGCTGAACAGCATGAAATACTATCAGTCTACAGAGATTTCCCAGTTTTTTTCTCCCTATGCAGTCACTGTCGCCATCTTGTGGCGTTCAATCATCATTTTCTTTGCTCTGTATGCTGATGGCCACCATTGCGCTGAACCTCCGAAATTATAAATATGTTAAAATAGGCACTATCTTTATAAATAAACTCCATAGTTGCAATCTAAATAACTGCATTCTTGTCTAAAAAGCCTCAAAAGTACATCATGTTGTCCAACAGCTGCGATATTTGTTAAACTATAGAGATTTTATTCGACTGCTTGAAACTCTATGTGGGCAGAGTAATACACAAGGGTGAAGAGGCTGTACAAGTGCTGTTATTACACAACATCGCACAGCTATCAGCCAATCACATACAAGAACCAGACAAAACTGTTGTGTAAAATGGAATATATTAACTGAATAAATTGCAGCAAGCGCATAAAAAAAGTCAGGCGACGACAAAAATGTCCACGATGGGAAATGTTGTTTTAGTCACTCTAATATGTAGCCAAAGTCCGTCAAAGTGGTTCGTTATTATTCCCTAACCAGAATAGAACTGTCCGCCTTCTATACGTTTCATCTTAATCTTCTGAGGTGCAAGTAATTTATTAAATGAAAAAGGTCCACGGTGGCTTTTCCTAATGCAGCAAATTCCATTTTTCTTTTTGATATTTGGCGCCAGTTTATCAGGAAGTGACAAATTTGTTCTCTTTGACTCATTGGACAGAAGCTTTATATGCTTTATGCGATATTCCAGTTTTGCGGATAAGTCTAATTTACATCTTTTTATTTTCATGATTTTTGACTAAAAGACTAACCTTGAAATCCAACAAAATAGTAAGCTTGTTTTGGTTTTCCACCAATGATGCCGATACAGTACTCTAAGCTTAAAATGCTCTGTGAAAACAAGAAAAAGAGCTGTTAAGATAAGAGTATAACCACGTCTTTAGCAAATAATGCTCTGTTTTCAACATAGTGTAAAAGGCTGCTTTTCAAAGCCTCACCTTGACAAAGTTTAAGTATTCTGGGTTGATCTTCTCTCCGCCCAGTCTCACAGGAATGAGGATAACAACAGCTCTACTATCAGGTGAAGCTCCAGAATCGAGTCCCTGAGGATCACTGTGGCTTTCTGTCCGCGCTGAATGGCTATCAATAACATCAGCACTGTACACTGCAGACAATCAATAACAAAGAGGTCAACGACATGGCCTTTGTCTGCTCTGCTCTCTCTGTCGAGGGAGATAAATCCAGCTGTTAGTAAATTTAATTGCACGGGTAGCCTTACAATAGGCGTTTCAGCTGTAATGGTGTTATTTGCTTTTCAGTGGTATCTAGATACACTAGTACTTAAAGGTTTGGGATGTCATTTAGGCATGATCATTTTTAGTATTACTGTGCAAGTCTCTGCATAAGCTGAAAGTATTTATTCTTATTTAAAAACATCATTTATCAAATAAGAAAAAGTTTCGTAAATGTGTCTTTGTGGTCAATTTTGATCAATTAATGCTTATAAATGCGCTTAGCTGAATAAATGTATTAATGTCTTTAATTAAAATGACCCCATACTTTTTAACAGTGCTGTTGTTCATAAATATTTTGTTGATACTCCTCCAAAGACTTTAAGAAAAAGTATAAAAACTATACATAAAGTTTGGTCCAAAATTACGTTTGCAAATTTGTATTAAATAGAATTAAAAAAAATGTTTCTATACCTAAAACATAACTTGATAGCACCGCAAGACATGTTTTAAGTATGAATGTAAATGTATAAATGAAATTAATAAATATAATATTATTTTGTAGAACTTTTTTTTCCTAAATTCTTTTATATATATTTTTAATAAGAACAGTTCAGAATATGCATTTTGTTTGATTTTTACATGAATATGTGTTATGCTGAATGGCAAATGAACTTTATTTGACCCATATTTTAATACTGTGTTCTCAAAAGTTAAAAGAATAAATAAAATTCCTTTTGTATATTTAATTTGATGCACACACCAAAATGAAATGTCTCCTCTTTGACCTTATACAAAAATAATATTTCAAGAGTTCACACTTAGCTGATGATTGATAATAAAGCATTTGGCATGCTGTCCCGGGAGAGAGCCCTGAGCTCAGAATATCCTCGAGCCCAGGGCTCCCTCCCGTTTAAAGGGTGAGAGAGGAGTTTGAGCTCAGGTAGGTCTCGAGACCTCCCCTGCTTCTTTTGGTTAATGAGTTAGGAATTGCTATGAGAGATAGCTGACTAAGGGTGTTTTCACACCTAGACTATTGTTTCAGAACCTGGCATTGAATTCCCCAGTTAGCGCGGTTCGTTTGGCATATGTGAATCCAGCAATCGTGCACAATCCTCACCTAAACAATCAGTCCAATATCGACTCTGGAGTGGATCGATTGTAGTGAGAAAGCAATATGATCCGAGCCAGGCTATATTACAGTGTATTATGGATATGCAATAGGCATATATGGCTATATGAAGAGAGAATTATGAGTAGGGCGGGATGTAACTCCACCGGTAAATGTGTGTTTCATGTAAAATACGAAAGTGAAAGCATGCTGAACTATTAATGAGAGCTGTTTATCCGTTAGAAAAATTGACTGAACTGCAGTCTTGGTTTATCTGTTATTTCTCTCTATAATGTAAAGCCTATAATGCATAAGCCAACTGCTATGTATGAGAAAGTCTTACCTCTGTCTGTGGGTGTCACCATTCAAAATTAAAGTGCAGCTTTTCGCTTATAATGTCTTATTGCTCATCGTCATAAATTAAAATAAGGATGCATGACAGGTGAGTGGGACAAAATAAACCCTGAAACTCTGACCAATGTGAGGAGAGTTTACTTTACTTATATTGCATGTCTTTGGACGATGGGAGGAAACCAGGGAACCTGGGGAAAGCCCACGCAAGCACGGGGAGAACATGCAGACTCCACACAGAAATGCCAACTGGTCTGGTAATGACTCGAACCAGTGACATTCTTGCTGTAAGGCAACAGTGCTAACGACTGGGCCGCCGTGCCGCCCTATCTGGAAAAGAAAGGGGGAATAGGGGTGGAAGGGGGGATTCTTCAAGACGAAAATGTCCGAGGTGAGAAACTCTGGTTATTTATACTGAGTTAGGATTCATCTGATTGGCGCATCATGTGTTAGCTGATGCAGGACCAGCCATAATTAATCATAAGCACGTGATCCTCTCAAAAATAGTTTATAAATAAACTGCACAAAGCTGCATTTTGGAGAAAAATATGTGAAATTTGCTTTCAAATTAAAATTAATTAGAATTTTTCTTAAAAGGAGAGTTCACTAAATTGTTTTTATATATTTATTATTTACTCCCCCTCAAGTGGTTTCAAATCTAAAGAGTTTCTTTATTCTGTTGAAAGAAGATTAAATGTTTAAAGAAGATATTTTAAAGAAAACCGAAAACCATTGACTTCTACAAAAACAAAAACTATTGAAGTCTATGGTTACAGGTTTTCCAGCTTTCTTCAAAATATAAAAAAAGACAAGTGAAGGATGAGAGTTTTGAGTGAACTATATCTTTAATATTGCCTTTCTGCAAAAGAGTTTAAATTGTCCATACCTGTGCAGTCCTGTGCTACATAAACACTTATGCCTTTCAGCATTGCATCAACTGCCTCATCAACAGCTTTTCTGAAAAAAGAGAGTGATGGCTTCAAAGACATTCATCATAATGGGCAATGGGTGACATAAAAGACTTAAATAAAAGAAAAAGAATAGCAATATGAAAAATAATCTTTAACAGTCATTACCTCAGTATGTGTGCTACCACTGCTGGGCCGAACCAATCTCCTGCCTGTTTTCCAGAGGTCATTCCTAGTTCCACTAATTTGTGGATGCCCAGCTGTGCTGAGGGTCCGTCCCCAAACCAGGATACAATGGCACGATGATATGTCTCCTTCAGGTATGAGTCGGCCTCCTCAGCTCCTCCTTGAGCAGGCTGAGTGGCCTGTGCTCTCTCCCCCTGAATGGAAGCCTCTAATGTGGCCACGAGTCTCCGAGCAGCACTGCTGGTCCACGTCTCTGTATCCAAGGGCTCCAAGGACAGTGCTTCTGACCACTTCCAGTCTGGTGACACACAATTTGTAAAAAGCCTATTTTTAAAATACTTATAATAAAAATAAGTAATATAAATACAGTGCAAAAATATACACAATTTAAAGCTCAATTTGTCTTCACCATTTGAAATGTGTTAATAAATAGCCACACTCTTAATCATCATCTTTATTTTTGTCATTTACCTCTTAAATCATACCCATATGCTCCCCTTGATCAAAAGTCTTTCAGAAGTCCTGTAAGTTTGTCCCAGATTTTTCTGACAGACATTTCCAAATTTGACTTTTAAATAGACAGTTCCTTTAAGAACAAAAGTCCAATTATGATATTCAGCGAAGTCAGTATTTTACTTTTACTACATTTTATTCTCACAAACAGAATGGGTGTCTGAAACGGTGGAGGTGGAAGTGCTGAGGGTCATAAAGGTGCTGCTCCTGGCCATTAGGTAATGACCTTGCTGAGTGTCAAGGCCTGTAATTGGCCAATAAGTATATTTTATTAGCCATTAACCCCTTTTTATAGACAGATATTTCTATAATGACATATTTCATTATAGGTGCGGGCTCTGAATGACGCATCAATGTTGTTTTTTGAATGAAGGTATTAAACTGGCAAATGTCGTGGCCTGTTCACCATATTACACAAAAGTGCCCTCCGTCAATCATAGCAGAGCTAATTCATTAGAGTGACAACCTCTGACACTAAAATACCCGGCCCCTGAAATGAAACATTAATACAGAATTTTATAATGTAAATGAGGACATGAAAAGGTTTAAAACTTTGGCTAATTACTTTTAAGCAACAGAACAGCTTTGGACATCAGTCAGCTATTATGTGAAATAAAAATACTTATAATTATATATCTAAATTTATACAGCTAAAAACACCACAAAGATGTTCTCTATAGACTTAAAAACAATTACATTTGTACATCACTTTTTATATATACTGCCAATCCAAAATTAGTAATTATTTTTTACATTTTTTTTTATTATATAAGCCATAAATCATATATATATATATATATATATATATATATATATATATATATATATATATATATATATATATATATATATATATATATATATATATATATATATATACACACATACTGGGCCCTATCATACACCCGGCGCAATAAGGCACAAGACATGTATGGTGCGATTTGTTGCTATTTTCAGACCAGTGCAACAGTAATTTTCACATGCTATAATTTTCATTGTGCCACGTTGTTTACATAGCAAATCCATTTGCGCCACTTTGTGGACTCATGGGTGTACTAGTCTAAAAAGGAGGTGTGTTAAAGCGCATTGTTGGCACATTGCTATTTTGAGGAACTGAAATAGACTGCGCCATTGACCAACTAAAAGCTGGTGTAAAGTCCAGTGTAGAGCCCGTTAGTTATGCACCTATGTAGGTCTAAACGCTTACACATTGCTTAATACACACAGGATGTACAGCAATACACAAATAATCTTTCGCATATAAAAAAATTAAAGGATCAAAATGTTACAAAAATTATTACTTTCTACATAATTATATAAAAACCACTACCTCCATGCCTCATCTCGGGGGCCTTTTTTCAGTTTATTTATGACAATTTGCATTTGTATAATGTTATTATTAGTTGCAGTATTATTTATTATATGCATACTTATATTTGTTTTATTAAAAAAATGTTTAGATTTGTCCACCTGTCAGGTTTTGGAGAGTATGCATCACTATTTGGGGCATAAGAATATGACGTGTTTGGATATAACTCGTTATTATTAGACTTCGTTATTATTGTTCATTTATTCATGTGCTGGAAATTAGAACTGAATTTAAAGATAGTTTTGAAACTATGTAGGCTAATACATGTCTTCAGTGGAGTGTGTACAACACTGCTTCCTTATCCACAAAAGTAGATTTAAGTAAAGAGTAAAAGTAAAGTAAAGAGAAAGTAAAGAGGCCTCACGCAGATGGTCTGTTTAACTGTTTTCTCATAGTGAAGTCTTTTTCCACTTACAAAGTCGCCATGTAAACAGCAAATGCGCCATGGCACAACGCAACTGACTCTTAAAGAGAATGTGAGATGAGACTCTGATTGGTTTATTGCATGTTATACTCAAAACACACCCATTACTCATTAAGAGAATAAGCACAACCTTGTTAGACCATTTTCCGGCTTTGAAATAGCAAAAGTGGATTCGGACATGTCCTTAATGCTTTTGCGCCATCCACTTTGGACTTTTCACTTTTTAGAATTCTGAGTAAAAAACAAGTAATACAAATTTTTATTAAGTATAAAATAAGATCTTTCTGTGAGTAAATAAGATCTTTCTGTGGAACACTAAAATACTAATACGTCGTCACTTTAAATTTTTATACTTTGCCTCTAATTTGTCAGCAAGTTTTTATTAATTTTAAAATTCATTTTGTATTCTCAGTTGTTGTTTTACATTCTCTCAATACAAACACAGGCCAGAATAAGTATACAGTTTATTTTTTACATTATTTATTATGTTTAATGAAGATAGAACATTATTTTACTCATATTTTGACTTTTTATTTTCACACAAGTTTTTTAACAAACAAAAAAAAAACATTTTACTTGCATGCAGTATGCTTTCTATGAATGTATGTATATACAAAATGTCAATGTAATTTAGGAAAGTCACAAACATTTAATATCTCACCTTTGACCAATTTATTATTTGATATTTTTATTATATTCTCCCCATAAGCTGCATTGACAAAATTGGGCATCCCTCCATCACAACTTATTCACTGTTGGCCTGATCTCACCTCTACCCAAGATGTGAAGCAAGAGTGCCTGTGCCAATATCATCTGTCCCGCTCGGAGTGTACAACCCCACCCACAGTCTGAAGTGAAGCTGGAGCCCAGAAGAGCAGGAAACTCTTCTCGATAGGTCAGCCAAACTCTTGAGGTGAAATCCTTTCGAAATTCATCAACATTGCCTGTGACTACATCGTCATCTAAGGCCTCAGCAGTGCTCTCAGTAGGGCTTTCATCAGCTGAAAAAACAGTAAGATAAATTATTTTAAGATATACCAGATACCAGCTATTTAATGAAAAAGCAAAGAGACAGAAATATATTAAATTAAAAATGACCAAAAACCTATGACTAGTTATACAATTGGTGTAAATATTCAGTTTAAAACATCTTACCCACAACCTTGAAGTGGTAGCATTTTCCCAACAAGAATACAGGAGAATTACGGCTGAAGGCAGTTTTAGACTTTAGAGCCCAACCTTGAAGGAAAATTCAAGATTAGTCACATGCACATTTAAAAGACTGTCCGATGAAAGGACAACTAGCATTATAACATCTTAGTAACACGTGAGATCTGTTATTACATACTGTACTTCACACTGTGCCATGCTGACATGAATTTGGACTTCAGTGTCTCCACCTCGTCGGTCCCTTTAGTCTCCATTTTTTCAGCCACGGAGCAAAACCCATCACAGCACGTACAGACTGAGTTTCTACAAGAAAGTTTTCAATACGAGCTAAACATGTTATATCGTATACAGAAAGATCTAATTTAATCGCATATGAAAATTTATATGTAAATTAGAAGTTTAAATGGAAAAAATAACAGCATTAAAGCACTGGGAAACTAACGTTAATTTTAAAATATAGTTCATAAGACTGGCTAGCATGCTAGTAAGTAAGCTTTAACATTTTAAAAACCGTTACAAAGCTGTCTAAGGAACCGCAGCGTGAATGCAAACTTTAATTTTAAAAGTCTATCTAAGATATAATTAAATATACAACAACTTTATGCTATACCTGCTCACATGTCTCGTTATACTAAAGAACCCAATGACCAGCTATTTCTGTTTACATTTTGAGGAAGTGGCGATCTCGTTCGGTCTCGCGGTATTTCCTATTCTCCTGTCATACGCATTCTTTTTTTATGGAGATGAGTGATTGATTAAGGAGCCCATTTCTACGGAACTGTTCTTCATTTCAAAGAACTGGTTAAAATACTTTAGTAGACACGTGTTGGTGCTTATTACGGGTTTGTAACAATACTGAAAGAAGCTTGTGGTATGTACGTGGTCATGTGGCTGTGAAATCAATTTTTGGCAGGAGATTGTACATGTTGCTATAACATATCTTAATAATAATGCATTGTATGTGTAACGATATAACTGAAATTCATTGCCGTCACGGTAATATTTCGAGTACACTCAACAATTATGTATTTTTTCCTCGTTCAGTCTATGGTTCAAACTACTTATTTAAAATGAGCGGAAACAACACAATTCTTGAGATTTCATTGGAACAACTTAATTTTTTAATGTTAAATCCACATAAATTTGTTAAAAGTGTTAAGTTAACTTAATCAATTTGTGTTGGGACAACATGAATTAATTGTGTGGAACTCTGCATTTTTTACCGTGTATACTGTTATTTGTCTATTAAAATTCCTACATGAACAATACTTTGATAGGTTATTGAATATGATTCCATAATTGAATGCTACATTGAACAGATAAATTGTAATAAATACTGTATACCTTAGATTCTACTTCAATAAACTGTACTGGAGTATAATATAGTTGTAGTAAAAATACAGAATTGGGTTGTTAATAGATGTTGCATTACCATAATAACTAAGCTATTGAATGAATTAGCACAATAAATTAATTTAAGTATATATGGTTAAAAAAAATTTATAAATTAGCCTACTGTAATATTTTACATTTATTATATTTTCCCCCCTCAATCTTGACGGAACATACCAGCGCAATATCATTGGAAGTTCTCTTATAATAAGTCAAAGTTTGGAACTTTGTAATATTGTGACAGAAACTTAATTACAGCCTGCAACACGCTCCAAACGAGTTGGGTCAGATGCAACATAAAAGTAAAAGGGTTATACAAGGTAACTGTTTGAATCACTCCACAATAAGCAGTTGAAGTAATCCTTGTGGTTTTTGTGTTTGAGTATAAAAGGAACAACTCAGTCTTTCCAAGCAAAGACTTATTACTTTGTGACAAAGACTTATTATCTCTTTGGCTTCTTGAGAGATGTTGAACAAATTAGAATTTATTGAAACAAAATTGCAAAGAGTTGAGTTGTTTTACTAAATAGGCTAAATATTGGAAATATGCATCTATGGCTTCTTACTAAAAGCCGTACAAATTATATTCACTATAATTCACCAATAAGTAAAATAGTTTTCCACGAGGAGACTCAGACAACGGCAGCTACAGATTGCTGATGATTATGTCTGATTGTCGAGAATTTTTTATTCCTTATGGATGCGAAACGTAACAATTTCAAGGAATTAACCTGGCCTGTGCAGATAAACTTCATTCAAATCATTGCTTACTCAAAAACAACATACATTAATTTCATACACATTTAAAGGGATAGTCATCAAAAAATATATTAAATATTGTCCAGAATTCTGTATATATTTTTTATTAAAAACTTTAACAATTTGTGTCTTTAATCCCCAAACGATTAAACATTGTAATGAAAAGAAAAGTTAATGTCTTAAAATATGTGATTATCTTCAAAAATTTTAAATTTAATGTATATTTTCTTAGTTTGAAATAAAGATGACTTAAAATGCCAAGAAGCATCATGCCATCACATGTATTTATATTCTTATTTTAAGACAATTTTTGGTGAGGACATTTGGGCTGGCATAAAATTGGGAGACACTAAAATATTGTATTCATTCATTCATTTTATTTTTAGCTTAGTCCCTTTATTAATCAGGGTCCACAGCGGAATGAACCGGCAACTTATCTATCATATGTTTTACGCAGCGGATGTCCATTCACACACATACACTACAGACAATTTAGCTTACCCAATTCACCTATACCACATGTTTTTTGAACTTTTGGGGGAAACCGGAGCACACAGAGGAAACCAACGCCAACACGGAGAAAACATGCAAACTCCACACAGAAATGCCAACTGACACAGCTGAGGCTCGAACTAGCGACCTTCTTGCTGTGAGGCAATCGTGCTACCCACTGCGCCACCGCGATGCCCTTAAAATAATTTGTTTTATTTAAATAATAATAATAATAATAATGTAAACTCATGCAAATATCTTTACTCACACTAAAGTGGTTTTAAATTTTATTTCTATATTATTTCTATAGATTCATAATAAAAACAGAAAAATAATATGGATGCCAATATCTGTTTTTATCCAACAGTCTCAGTATATATTCAGATTGCCAGAATCAATCTTTTAATAATCAAATAAAATAAGTTATGAGTTATCTGTTATTTAGTGATAAATATTTGCTCTTTGAGAGCAGTGTTAGGTAAGTTACTTCAAAAAACAATCAATTACTTAATAATGCTTACTAATTATAAAATTAAAATTGCATTCTTTTAAATTATGTCTGAAAAGTTTTTGAAAAATTTCAAGAAAAAAAGTTAAATATCACATGTATCAAAATGTGAAACATTTCAAAGCAATGACAATATTTCCTTCGTACAACATATTGCTATTAACTAATCTTACATGTGTGTGCTTGTATATGCAATCGTCTTGATAAATGCAACCTTTAGAAATTTACCTTTTTACTTACAACTTTATTATTCTGCAAAATGTATTAGTATAACAAAAACATACTCTGCTTACAGTCTACAGTTGAGTATTATTTTTCAGTAGCCTATTTAAGGCAAGTACACAATGAGTAACAATTACATTACCTAAAAATGAACAGTACAATGCTTTTACTTGTTTAGTGGATATAGTAATTACAGTAATTACAGTAACTGGTTACTTTGTAACACATTACACCCAACACTGTTTGAAAGTTTAATTACATAATTCACAAGCATCAAAAATTAACACCCACTTTAACAAATCATAATGTGGTTACACACAAATAGAGCTCTCGTTGTCTACAGATTACACGATCGGGGGAAGTGGGAAGGGATGCATTTCACACTTTTCGCTACACTGATAACTTCCTTTAAAACAGCCCTCTATTGTACACACAGGATATGACTCATAGGGAAAGCTCCGTCTCAAAAGAGTGTGCGTTTATGTTTCCAGTTTTACGGTACATTCTCCTCTCGCGTGCGTCTGAAGTCTGGAGCGCGTTTTCTTTTTTCCTAGTCATTTTTCTGCAAGCCCCGCCCCTGACCTTCTCACTGTTTATTATGGTTACTACGGCTTTATGAATGACATCTCGACTATCCAATCACATGCTTCTTTTAGGCGGCAAGAGGTGGGGTTTTGTCGAAATACGGCTGTGCGGGTGGGGAAGGAATATCGCGGCTGGAGCGCTGGAGTTACTCGAGCTCTCAGCGGCTACAGTCATGGCTGAGCGCCGCGCCTTTGCCCAGAAAATCAGCAGGTAAGGATATTTACCCATTTTCAAGTCATTGCGGTTAAATATATTCTTCCCGAGTTCTGCGACCGTTCTTTGTCTCCTGCCTGATGCAGTTGGCGAACGTGCCAGTCTTTCCCAAATAAGGCCTAGGCGTTGAGTTAGCTGGAGCAGACGCTGAGTTTATAGGTTGTGTCTCAAAAGCATAGTATGCTGCCTATTCAGTCTACGCGTTTGGGTCAGGCAAGCACGTTTGGAATGCTGTCTTCGTAGGTAGCTCACTAGGTATTAAGACAAAGCCATAGAGATGCCCGAGTGACCCACCCTAAGCTGCAAGACAGCAGTATGATGCCTTTGTGCTTCTGTGCATTTAAACAAGTCTTCACCGATGGGTTTATAATCCATAAATGCGCCTTTTGTTGCACCCATTTAGGGGTTTAACGATGCAGACTGGGACGATTTAATGAAATGCAGTGTTTGGGGGTTGTGAGGCGATGACTTGACATACTGACACATCGGGATGATCACGGGATGTTATGCTGTCAATATGCAAAATATGGTATATGTTATGTCAGCCTGCACTCATATACAATATGCACAATGCACTGTAAAAAATATGAGTTTACTCTGATGAAAATTAACATTGTTTCCATTATAAAAAAAGAGCAGTGAAACCATGGCAAGCACAAATCAGTTTAACCATAGTATTTGTGTAACTGTGGTTATGCAAATGATAATCAACGTCAATTGTTTTTTACTACACTTTTTTATTTTTTACAATATAATAATAATAATATAAAGTAACGAAATACATTTTTAAAAAACTTAGACTAAACCAAACAAAGCCTACAAATCCAAATTGTAGACAAATCCTGACATATTAAGGAAAACATTTTCAATTGATAAGTGCTGAAATTTTGTTGCATAGCATTGAATGTATTGCATAGTTTTACAGCGGTTATAAAGCGTTTGAGGCCATTTCACACTAATATATAGAAGGATGTTATCTATAATATCTATGATTAAATCTCAAACAGATACTTTTCTCGTTAATAACACTGTATTATGCATGTTGACATCTGCTCAGATTTTGGCTGGTGGCCCACAGTTTGCGGTGCAGGGCCCCTGGGTTATCGTAAAAGTCTGTAATTAAGTATCATCATTGACTTAAAAGCATATTTTGTCAATCGAGATTTCTTTTGAGATGTTAAGTCACAGATTAAACCTCATATGGATCTAAAAGAGGAAGTGACCTTTTAGGCTCCCTGGTGGTTTCCACAGTCTTGGCATTTCCCAGATGCTTTAAAATGCTGTTGTCTGTCAGTGAGGTGTAATAGGGTGATTAGATCAGTTCAAAACAGACTCCATGGCACCTGCTGCCTTGATCCCAATCGTTATTTCTTAAGAACCAAAGGGAAAAATGTGGCTATTGATACGATCAAGGACAGAGAACTGTGTTTGTTGTTTGGTTCAGAATGATGTAGATAGTTTGTTTGATTCATAAAGGATGTAGATAGTTATATTATTCTATTCTTATACTGTAGTACATGAATCTTCAAAAAAGTCAATGTCTGTGTCATTTTTTTTTTCATAGTAAAAGCAAAACTGAAAGCTCTGAAAATCTTGGATTTCCCCTTTTTTTACTTTTTATATGAAAGCTAAATGCTTATTTTTTTATTTAAATCATAGCAATTGTTTCCCGTGGCTTTGTTTACCTAAGTGCAAGACGTTTTTCAGAGATGTGTAAAATTCATTGCGTGAGTCGGGTCCTTGGTAAACAACACATCCGTGGGCTAATCATCTGTTCCCACTTCAGGAATGTCCAGCCTAAATAAAGGTCCCTCCAGAACCAACAAGGCCATTGGGGGCGGGTTTTTGTTTCAGTATACTTCATTTTACTCACATTAGACAGGGTTTCTAGTAGGACTGCACAATATATCATTTCAGCATCATTATTGCAATGTGATCATTCACAGTAGTCATGTGGTGCTTTGATGTAATGTTGAGTCTGGATTATAATTATAATATATAATTTCAAAATTATAATCCATCATTTGCAAGTGTTTTTTGAGGCCTGTGACCGTGTGAGGATTTTAAAAACATTCAGGCATAAGAAATTGTACCATTTGTAACTTTGACAAATTAATAATGATTAATTGTATTGTATTTTCTATCAAACGAAGACTATGCAGTATTATTTTACATTTGATTATTCAAATACTGTATACTTGAATACAGTTTGACTCCTTGGGAAACGATAAAATGCTGTTTATTTAATTAGTATCTTTTTCTTTATCAAATTTATCTGTGCTTGTAGATTGTTTCTTCTATGCTTAGACTCTCCTATAGAATCATCCCAATCATTCTAAAATGATCAATTCTTTCAAAATAGTTATTCAACACATCTAGTGAAATTCATATCGCAATATATATCACAGAACAAAAAAAATATCACAATGTTAGATTTTTTTCAATATCATGCAGCCCTAGTTTTTAGAGAAGGTCTTAATGTGCCCTTTTACAAATTCAGACCTTAAATATCTTCATTTGTTTTAAAATATATAATGTTGCATGCACTGCTTTTTCCATCAGTATTTTTATGTTGTATTCAAAATGTTAAAATGCATGTGGTTAAATGATGATACACTGTCATGCAAAATGAAGTTATGATGTCTTGTTTTCTGAGAAATTACAGAGGAAAGTCTTAATGGGTTTTCTGACTTTGGCAAATATTTGCTCTTGTTTTCTTTATAAACTTCAATTTGATTAACATTTCATTTTTTTTCATTACATTTTACACATTACATACAAGTATTCATTACATTTTGTTTTCTTTAATTATAGTTTACTATTTGTTTACTAGTAAATGTGAGCCTTTGTTGGTGACCTATTGGAAGACCTGTTGTGGGTTTGTGTGTATGTGTTGTGGCAAGAGTCTGGTCTCATCACACGATCTGCGAGTATGGTCATAGCTGCTACTATGAAAGTGAAGATTGGTGATACATTTTCTTTGTGTTATTTAAGTTCTTATTAGGGTGTTTCAGTTTGATATGTCATACATTGTTGTTATGTACGAAAGCTGTAACCATGAGAATAAATGGAACATTGGCTAAAAAAAAAACATACTACGATTTTACCAATAAGCAGTTTGTATAATGCATTTTGGAAGAGCTAATAGTTTTCTCTATTATACTAATATACTGTTCTTTATTCAAATTAATTTCAGCAATGTTTATTGACTCGTTTGTGGATTATTCCTGAGTCCTGACACAAAACAATTTGATTTGTACAAAATCCTGCATAGTGAGGTCATAGTAGGGTGGAGGAATATGAAAAAATAAATCGCATATCAAGATATAGCCTAAGTCATCTCATAACCTGATAATAAAATATATCTTTTGCGCTTTATTGAGAACATCAGGCCAAGTATTTGATTAAATCCATTAAATAAGATTAATTCTATCTTATAAAAGATAGAAAATTAAAATAAAGATTAATAAAATATAAAACACTTTTCAAAAACTTATGATTACAGGTCTGAAAAATAATATATAAAATGTTGCAAAATGTAAACCTTGTGCTTTCAAGATTCAACTTTCTCACAATGCTGTTATTCATAGTTGTCTGCATCCCCAGAGTGGTGTAACATTGTAAAATATTACTGTAAAAAAAGCTTTTTTTGACACCTCAAAATAAATAATAGAACATAACATGAAATGAGCTGTCGCCTCACAGCAAGAAGGTCGCTGGTTCGAGCCTCGGCTGGGTCAGTTGGCATTTCTGTGTGGAGTTTGCATGTTCTCCCTGCGTTCGGGTGGGTTTCCTCCGGGTGCTCCGGTTTCCCCCACAGGACATGCGGTACAGGTGAATTGGGTAGGCTAAATTGTCCGTAGTGTATGAGTGTGAATGAGTGTGTGTGGATGTTTCCCAGAGATGGGTTGCGGCTGGAAGGGCATCCGCTGAGTAAAATATATGCTGGATAAGTTGGCGGTTCATTCCGCTGTGGCGACCCCGGATTAATAAAGGGACTAAGCCGAAAAGAAAATGAATGAATGAATGAATGAACATGAAATGATAGACTCTTTATTTTGTCCATTCAGTCTCTGTCAGAATATTGCACAGCACTATTTTATCATTGCTTATTGCATGATCTACTGAAAATCTTGATTCTGATTAGCTGAAAGATAAAAAGTGCAAAATAAAATTGTTCAATGCACAGGTCATTACGGTCAGTATTACAGTTCGAATAAAAACATTTTCCTCTTATTTTTTTGTATTCTGTCTTAAATTTTTCTTATCCATTTGTTCTTATACTATGGAGCTTTTGAATGCTTGATTCTGATTGGCTGAGGGACATTCTAAAACAGTGTTTCTCAACCGTGTTCCTAGAGGATCACACACACTGCATGTTTTGGATGTTTCCTATGTCTGTTACACCCATTACAGGTGTTTCAATCTCTGCTAATGAGCTGGTGATATGAATCAGGTGTGTTTGGTTAAGGAGACATGGAAAATGTGCAGATCTGGTGGTCCAGATCTGGTGGTTGAGAAACGCTGTTCTAACGCATTTTCAGGGAAACACACAGCTAAAGAGTTCCAGACAAGTTTAGTATATGCTAAATTCCTTCAGTTACTTCACAGTCTACAATGACCAAAAATCAAATTAAAACAAAACGCTTTGGATGAGCTAAGAAACTTTGATGCGTTAGAAACTGGTTCTACAAACAGAAATGATTTGATGACAAAACTCTCCTCCTCTTGAAATACAAAATCTGAACAGTCCCTTTAGGTTTGATAACTGTAATTTGAGTGGAGTTATAGACTTCTTCAAACGCATATATTCAGTATTCAAAACACCATCTTTGCTCTGTGTTTTGCTCAATGTGAGATGACTGTGAGAGGTCATGGGGATTCCTGTCTGGTTTGTATTATAATTCCATTTCCGCTCTCTCGTTCTCCAGGACTGTAGCGGCTGAGGTAAGAAAGCAGATTGCTGGTCAGTACGGAGGCTCTCCTCAACTTCTTAAAAACCTCAGCGTGGGTGGCAATGCGACTAGCAATGCTGTAAGTACCACGTTTCAAAGAGAATATGCTTTTCTATGTTAAATGCGAGAGATTGACACTTCAGAGAGTATTTAGCAGTGTCCCTTCTGTGTGATACTGTCTTGGCAAAAACAGTTTTTTACATTCCCTTTCTGTTCCTTCTTGTACTTCTTCCTGCAGATTCCTTTGACAGAGGCAGTAGAGCCAGTGGATTTTGAAGAGTATTTGATCACACATCCTCCCATTATAGAGTCTGGACCTTTGAGAGATCTGATCGAGTTTCCTCCAGATGACATTGAAGTGCTTTACACGCCAAGAGAGTGCCGGACTCTTAGCCAGGCTGTTCCTGAGGAGGGGTGAGCAGGAATTACTGTGAAGTAATGAGAAAGACGGGTCTAAATGGGCATAATGAAATCAGGTTGTCAGTGTAAACGTTTTCAAATCTCATGCGGAAGGAGCTGCAAGACTAATTGTTGCAATCTTTATTCAAATAGCCATGCAATCTTGTTCCTAAATGACAGGATATGTCTAGTATGAGAACACGTCACACATTTAAATCTGTGTTTGTGCTGCCACTGATCTAGACAGCAGCTGTTGTGTATAGTTCTAAAACTGCTCTGCTCTTCAGTCTTTTCAGCAACACGCTATCATTATTTCTCTGTTAATAAAGTCTAATTATCACTGAAGTGCTAGGATAAATGTTAATTTAGGATATAAACACTGGTGTTCACAGTTGCACAGTGTCCACAATCAAAGCCAATTAAAATGTAGGTTGTATCAGTTACTTTATTCTAGTGAGGGTGTCAAACTATTTCTTAAAGATATTTTTTTAAATTGTGATTCATCTAGTGATAAAAGAAGCCTTTATTCTAAAAATAAATAAATAAACTGGAGCAATTAACATTTTGTTAGAACATCTAGCAAATTGCCTTTTATTTTGTTTGTGGTAATTAAAAAAAAATATTTCCTGTATTTAAAATCATGGAATAATAAGTGATCACTATTTTAAATAAATAGTTGTCTTTCTCACTTTATCCAGAATCATGTTGCTTCAGTGATTAGTTAACTTTGAATGTCTATAGATGTCCAGATCTGATCAAGTGATCACGCGGTTTCAGACTCAAAAAAAAGAAAAAAAAAAAAAAAAAAAAAAAAAAAAATATATATATATATATATATATATATATATATATATATATATATATATATATATATATATATATATATATATATTATTTTTTAACATATCTATAGTTATGCGGTGCCACAGAGTTAAACCTCTTTCTTAAATTCACACAGAAACCGCAAAACATGCGGCATGACATTAAACTTGGGATTGCAAGATGTGGAACGGAAAAGGCTACATTTAACACAACAAACCTGATAAGGCACTTCAAAAACAAACACCCGACACAATACAGCGAGTTTACCCAGGAAACCCAATCGAAGACAAATTAAATAAAAAATAAGGAACATCCTGGATCTGCTTCTTCGCTCTTCTTTATTTTGTTTTGTATTAAAGAAGTATCGGATCAGTTTTCAGTATCGATAGATACTTTGACTCAAGAGCAAAAAAACCTGATCGGGACATCCCTACTATAGATATTTAGTATGTATGTGCTTGGCATTGTTTTTTTTTTTTTGTTTTTTTTGGTAGTTTAAACTCAGAAAACTAAAAGAGTTTTAAAGAGTTTTAAAATTTTTTTCAAACGATTGCATTTTTAGGCCACCAAAGTAAGTCTATTTGTAAAAGAATGAACTTCATTGAAGAAATCATTGTAACATACTGTGTAATGAACTGTACACTTACACTGTAAAAAATATTGTTGCCTTAAATTCTTTAGATAAATCTCAATAAACTTTTCTAGTCACCTCAACTGATTGAAAATTAGGCATGCACCAATAGTGGTAGCCTATTTCAGATTTCAAAGAAACATCTTAATATTAAAAAGGAAACATAAGCTGGAAAACAACAGATCATATCAATTTCGTATTTAATGCTCAAATAATGTAGCCTAGTTACAGCAAGCATCCTGTTTTTAGTTCGATTCTGTCGTCTGTCATATACAGTAGGTCTATAGGTCTGTTATTTTTACTAAAGAAGATATATTATTTTATCACCAGAACTACAGAAACTGTATTATGTAAAAAAAAAAAAAAAAAAAATGGCATAGTATTGGGATCGGATCTGTATTTGTCGATACTCAGAATTTTGGTATCGGGGTCGGATTGGTTTAAAAAAATGGTATGGGAGCATCCCTACTAAAAATATTAAGTTAACTTTGCACAACTAAAAATATTTAGTTAAAACTCGATTAACTGATTAAAATTGACATAAACATTTGACTTTTTGTCATATTATTTTGTTACAGTGAAGGCCTAAAATCTTCCTAAATTAGTTTAAGCATATTAGTTACATTTTGGGTAACCAAAAGTGTTCTTGGTTTGCTTTTGATTTTGTCAGCAGAAACTAATCAGTGCTGCGATTTCATTTATTCTTCTGATGAGCAGGAGTACAGATTTAACTTATTTAACTTCATTTTTCAGTGAGAATGATCCACACGTCAGAGACTGCACTCGCTCGTACACAGAGGACTGGGCTATCGTTAACCGCAAGTATGAGGCTCTTATAATCCTTCTTTATAGATTTCCTCATGCATCTGTTTTTGCTGTAGAATTCATTAGATTTAAGTTCCTAATTTTCTTTTAACACTGTCAACTATTACATTGTGTATTTTAGGAGGAATGTTTAAATTTAAACCACTAAACAGTCTTCAGGCTCAGTTTTTCAAAATTTCGTTCATTTCAATACATCACACAAAAGTTTAATAAATAAACTCCATTCATGTTTGGTTTGATAGAACATCACAATATTTTGAGGAGATACAACATTTTGAAAAACTGTAATCTGAGTGTTAAAAAATCTAAATATTGAGAAAATTTTCTTTAAGTAAGTTCTTAGCAATGCATATTACTAATCAAAAGTTAAGTTTTGATATGTTTACTGTAGGAAATATCTTCATAAAACATGATCTTTACTTGATATGCTAATGATTGTTGGCATAAAAAAAAGTCATTTTGGCTCATGTAATGTATTTCTTCAACTACACACATGCAACTTAAGACTGGTTCAGGGTCACAAATGTGGAAATGGGATAAATGGAGCTGAAAGCGTTATGTTCTTGGTACCTCAGCGTGAGTGATGGCTGTTTCAATCCTCCGGAAGTATCTGCAACATTAGATTTCTGCAGGCACAAAATTTTGTGTGGGCCTGCTTATAAACATCAATGAGGAATTCAAGTGATTTTAGCCTACAGTGTTTCTCCAGCACGATGCTTTTATGATACTATTCACTGGGATATTACATTACCCAGGAGACAAACTCAAGTTTCCTGTGTAGATGTATAGGCCTTCATAATTCGCTGTGTTTCAGTTTGTTAGTTCTGAAACTTCTATTCTGTTTTCGGTTATATAATTGTTGTCATTGTAGTTAATCAGAGACATTGAGCTAGAGCTTTTTTTTTTAGTTCAGTGCATTTTAGTAGTAATGAAATAAAATGTTACATTAAACAAACAAATGGTTGGAAGACAGGATGTCTCATTTTAGTGTCCGCATCAATTTATATTTGCAAAGATTTTATATACACGAGTTTCATATAGCTTTGGTACAAATTAAAGTTGTGTGCAATGTCATGTTCAGTTGTCATTCAGAATAACTGACACATTTTTTGTTAAAAATGAAAATTAAGAAGATGCGTATTCTGACATGTACTTATTAATGTATATAAAATAATAATTGATCATACTGAATTTAATTATTTTATAACTAATTGCTGAAAATGGGTTATTTTTTTGTGGTGTGAAGCATAGTGACCAAGTATAAGGATTTTTAAAAGTGAAATTTATTAGCATCATGGCCAACCAGGGTGTTGTTAATTTTTTTGGGGGGGGATGTAACCTATTGTTATACTGTATGACAGTCGGTGTGTTCTGTAAATAATAGTACACATAAATAGTCATTATTATTACTCTGAATTAAATAATATTCATTTTTAATTAAATAATTAAAGCGACTTTTTAAAAAACAGATTTTCATTACATTTGTTAATGCCAAAGTATATTTAAAGTTTTTAAGATTTTAAAATATTTTTTTAGGCTTGAAATGTGCCCAAATAGTTTAGCTGTGTATGCTTGAGGGGACATTTGAACAAGATCCCACATGATCAGTTAATTTATTAAGTTGTTTCTTGGCATACTAAATATCAAACCAGTAAAAAATCAATGTATCCTTGATGCACAGGTACCACAAATTGGGCACAGCATTTAACCCCAACACTTTGGATAAGCAGAAGGAGAGGCAGAGAGGTTTGCCCAAGCAGGTCTTTGAGTCTGATGAGTTGCCAGATCAAAGCAGCTATCAGGACGATCAGGTAAATATGCCTTTACTACTATCATGTTTTTTTTTTTTTTCCTGCTAAGCTCAGTAGAATAATTGCACTCTATGTCCTTGTGCTCCCTGAATAAAATCAGTGACTGCTGTATGTTACAGGATGATTTGAAACGAAGATCCATGTCAATTGATGACACGCCACGGGGCAGCTGGGCCTGCAGTATATTTGACTTAAAGAACTCTCAGCCTGATGCTCTGCTGCCTCACCTTCTGGATAGAGTACCGAATGAGGAGATCGACCGTCACAATGAAGACCTGCGCAAGTCAAACCGCCACCGTGAGCTCTTCGCTCTGCATCCTGCTCTTGATGAGGTGGACTATGCATTTTTGTTTTGTTAGCTCTCATTGGTCTAAAAACTTGAAAAGATTGGTCAGTTAAGTTTATTCAATAATCATTATTAATTTTTTTTCCTATTAATGTAGGAAGAACCCATCGAGCGCCACTGTGTGCCCGATGTTCCAAAAGAACATTTTGGTCAAAGGCTTCTTGTCAAGTGTTTGTCTTTGAAGTAAGTGAGTGCTTTTGTAGACTGATATGTCATTCTAATCACTACAGTTTTGCTGACATTTTTCTCATTCAAGGTTTGAGATAGAAATTGAGCCTATATTTGCAACTTTGGCCTTGTATGATGTAAAAGAAAAGAAAAAGGTGAGATGCTGTTAATGATCTCCTTTGTGATGCATGGCTTAGTATTAATCCAACGATGTAAATCTAAATTAAATATATAATTTAAATGTCAAATAATGAATGATTTACAAATATGCCAAAAAGAATAGGATTGTTTTTTGTATTATCTTTTAATGGTCACACTTTATTTTGATGATCTGTTTGTTGAATTTAACTTACATTGCATCTACATGCCAACTAATTCTCATTAGATTATAAGTAGACTGTTAGGTTGGGTTTAGGGTTAGTGTAAGTTGACATTGCAAAGTTTCTTATAGTCAGTTAAATGTGTGTTGAAGAAGCAATATCAACAGATATTAAGCAGACAGTCTACTAATACTTAAATGGACCATCAAAATAAAGTGTTACCCTTTTCATTTATAAAACAAAAGTGATTGAATTGCATTTAGATTCTTTTACCCTTTAGATTTCCAAAAATATAATGTTACTCTTTTGTTTGTACGGACCATTTTGCATGACATTTCTTACTGATGTCAACACTAGAGGGTAGTAGTCACCTGTTCAAAGATTTTAGCTGCTCCTCAACACTTCTGCTGATATGAATGGATCCTAAATATTGTCCTGTCTAAATCCTCAGATATCAGAGAACTTTTACTTTGACTTGAACTCCGAGCAAACGAAGGGCATGCTCCGACCGCACATCCCATCTGCTGCTATCTCCACGCTGGCCCGCTCTGCTGTCTTTTCAATTACTTACCCTTCTCAAGATGTCTTCCTTGTTATTAAGGTTGGTTAAATTAGGCAGCTTGCTTTTATTATTATTATTATTATTATTATTATTTTAATTTAAAAGCTATTTATTATAGAAACCCAAATAAACGTATTAGGGTGGCACAGTGGATAGCACTGTCACCTCACAGCAATAAGGTCGCAGTTGACATTTCTGTGTGGAGTTTGAATGTTCTTGTGTTCATGTGGATTGAATAAACTCAATTGGCCGTAGTGTATCTAAGTTTATGGGTGTTTCTACAGTACTGGGTTGGGGATGGAAGGGCATCCGCTGCTTGAAACATATGCTGGAATAGTTGGCAATTCATTTCACTGTGGCGACCCCTGATAAATAAGGGAGTAAGCTGAAGGAAAATGAATGAATGAATAAAAGTATTACAACAAATCCCAAGAGTTATCAAGCTGCATCTTTATTTTTGTTTAGATTATTCAGCCTTGAATTCTAGTGGCATAATTTGCACATTGAGCTTTTAAGTCTATCAAAAGTGACAGTAAAGGCATTTCAAATGTTGCTATTTATTTAAAATCTAAGTACTGTTCTTTTAAAATGTCTTATCTGCACTGTGTTTGATTTCAGCTTGAGAAGGTGCTACAGCAGGGAGACATTGGAGAATGTGCAGAGCCATATATGGTCTTTAAAGAGTCTGATGCTGCCAAAGTAAGCCATTTATGATAGCTTGTATATTGCACATACCGACATCTGGTGACTTTTCAGCTTGATATTGTGAGTGATGTTCATTTATTTTCTTTCTCAGAATAAAGAAAAGCTTGAGAAACTGCGTAGTCAGGCCGAACAGTTCTGCCAGAGACTTGGACGTTACCGGATGCCCTTTGCCTGGACGGCCATACACCTCATGAATATAGTGAACAGTGCAGGCAGTCTGGAGAGGGACACAGAGGTGGACATGGGGCTTTCAGGTGAGTCTTCATATTACACAGATGATGTGCATTTTAATTATGAACTTGCGTACAGTTGAGGTTAAAGGGGTAGTTCACCCAAAACTGAAAATTTTGTCATCAATTACTCACCCTTCACTTGGTCCAAACCTGTTTGAGTTTTTTTCTTCTGTTGAACACACTTCTGTTTCTACTGTGGAAGTCAATGGTTACAGGTTTTCAGCTTTTTATTTTTATTTTTATTTTTTTAAATCTTCTTTAATGTTCAGTAGATTAAAGAAACTCCTAAAAGGTTTGTTAGAATTATTTGAGGAAGCGTAAGGCCCAATCCCAATAATATTTTTGTACCCCTAGCCTTTCCCCTTGGCACTTGAAACGGAGTGTGAAATGGGACAGCACTACAGCACCTGCACACATCATCACATGCCATTGCGATCTCATGCTTTATATGAGATCAGACGATCGCGACTGCTGTAGTTATTCCAGTTGCGTTTTTTTTTTGGTATTTATCTTCAGGAAATCACTGAAGGTATATATCATGTTATCATAACGATATAATGTGGCAATATGATCGTAACTGTACTGTGCATTTACACCGTGGCCATATTCATCTATGTAAACACACAAAAAACAGCATTAACGTTATACCAGAAACTGGGAAATTTTCTTACCCCTTGGTTTCAAGTGTGGTCCTGAAAAATCTCTGTTTCAAGCGCTATCTAGCCCTTCCCCTTAGTCCTACGCCTTCAAGCTAAAGATAATTGGAACATCCCTACCTCTTTATGTCAATGTGCAAAATGAGGGGTAGGGGTAGAATTGGGATTGGGCCTAAATATTGAGTACATTGTCATTTTTGCGTGAACTATCCCTTTAATTTTCAAAATTTTGAGTGGGTGGTAAAGGAAAAACTTAATGAAGTAAAAAATTGCATCTGATAAAGAAACTCAAATGTGCATGCAGCAAGTTTGCAAAAAAATATCTGTCCCGAAATTTTTTTTTTTTAAATGTAAAGCATCCTAATAGACATCTGTTAGTAAATCTGGGCCTAAGTTCATTTTAAACACTAGTCTCAATTTATTTCTTCATTTTTAAGTAAGTTTGTAAGTTTGTAAGTAGGTAAGTAAAGTTTATATACAGTATATATATATATATATACGGGGTGTTAAACAAACCGAGAGACACTTATACATGAAAACACAAACAAACAATTAAGAAGCCTGGGAATAAAGATTTGTTTGTAACATTGTTTTAAAAGATGTAATAGAAGGTGCAAGGCGGATGTCTAGGGGCAATTGATTCCAGAGACAGGGGGCAGCAACTGAGAAAGTCCCTATCACCTTAGTTTTAAAGTGAGACAGGGGGACAGTGCTGTCCGAGAAACTCAGAGATCTAGAAGATCTGCGAGATGTGATGGGGCTTGACCATTAAAAGCTTTAAAAACAAACAGTTAAATGTTGAATTGAACAGAGAACTAATGATAAGAGACTTAAATTGGAGTAATATGATCAGTGCTCTGGTCAACAGCCTTGCAGCAGCATTTTGCACTGTAAGCGTGTAATAATATATATTTTTATTCTTTAAGCCGAAAAGAAAAGGACACTACTGAAGTCTTTTAAAGAATTGTTGACTCTGCTCTATTACACAGAACGAAAAGGCTCATGGTCAGAACGGAGGAACTCTAGTATTGTGGGTCGTCGTTCACTGGAGAGAACCACCAGTGGAGATGACTCCTGCAGTTTGACAAGCTTCAGGCCTGCCACCCTGACGGTCACCAACTTCTTCAAACAGGTCACACTGCTATTCTAAAAAACATCCCAATATTGATTTTGTTCATTGGAAGTTTACAGTCCCTCAGTTCGCAGTCATTAAATAGGGCAGACTGCTAAAGCAATTAAAAGAATGCTTTTGAGTTTTTAATAATTAAAAGTGTTTTTTTTACCCATAAATTATTAGGAAGGAGATCGACTAAGTGATGAAGATCTCTTCAAGTTTCTAGCCGACATGCGACGTCCGTCATCTGTATTGCGTAGACTGAGGCCCATTACAGGTAGAGTTCCTATGACGTGTTTAATCAATGGATTTTGACTCTAATAACCCTTTATGTAAGAACTTGCGTAACTTGTTTATTCTATGCCTGTAGCCCAGCTGAAGATCGACATCTCTCCAGCCCCTGAGAACCCACACTATTGCCTGACTCCTGACCTGCTTCAAGTCAAGCCTTACCCTGACAGTCGAGTGCGGCCAACAAAAGAGATCCTGGAGTTTCCTGCCAGAGACGTTTATGTGCCCAACACCACTTACAGGTACAAACACCCTTTAAGTGTATAGATCAGTAATGTTTAGATTTTTCTTTGACTCACAACTCTTTCACGTCATCCACAATCATATTCAAAAGCCCCCTGCAGCCATATATTTTAACTGCTGTATTTTCAAATGATAAAGTAACAAAATGATAATGATCAAATGACAAAATATAAAAAAATACACATTTTGGAATTCTGAAATGTTCAAATTACATACTTTTAATCCAATTATTTTAATTATTTTAGCTGCACGATATCGGAAAAATCTAGCATTGCAATATTTTTTTTATTTTGCAATTACATATTGCGATATGAATACAATTTTACCAGATGACTATGGCCAGACAGAATCTGCTGACATTTTTTGCTATTTCTGTGCAGAATATTGTAAAAAATCTGCTGATTTATGTGGAATGATTTTGGGTGTATCGTAACTAAAAACTTAATATGTTAAATAAAAAATGATACATTTTTAACTTTTATTTAATATTTATGATGCAAATCCTATTAGTTCCATTTATTTGGTAAACAAAGCAAGTCTCTCATATATCTACCACAGTGGTTTAGTCCTAAAAAAAAGGTGGTGTACTATTACCCACCCAACCCAAATTTTTAAAGTAGGCAAAAAAAACGACGAAAGTCAATGTTTTTCTGATTCATTAGCAATATATATATTTATTTACTTAAGTTACCTGTACCTATTGACTTCCAGAGAAGGAAAAATAAATACTATGGAAGTCAATGGTTACAGGTGTCCAGCTTTCTTCAAAATCTAACGTCTTCGAAAAACAAATTTTTCTCATAACTGCTGCGGTCTTCAGGGGGCGGTGAATGGCGCAAGTTAAACAAAAATGCACCAATTGCAACAAGTTAAGATGCAAGTAAAAAAAAAAACATTTGTTATATAGTTACAGAGGATGCGGAAACGCATAAATTAGGGAAGTCTAATCAGCAAAACAAGTATACGGAGGGTATACGCAATTATTGATCCTCAGAAGTCGTAATACCCAAACAGCTCGTGGAAAAAAAAAGTAGGCATACGGAGTATACGTGCGTATAGCCCTGACTACACCACTGATCTACCATATATCAACTAAAAGACAGAAATTATTACTTTACAAACTTTATTGTAAGTAAATCATATGAACGTTTTCATATTAGTAATATTACCTGACATTAATTTAAAATTTGATTAAATACAAATTTACACATGTACACACAACTAAATAAATAGACTCAGTGATGGGCTGAAAATCTGCGGATTTCTGCACATGCAGATTCCGTGTAGGCCCATAGATGACATAATAACTCTATTTGTTAAATATTTATAATGTTAAATCAATTGGAATGATTCTGCAGTTAGAGTGCATCTCCGTAAAATCTATTAAACAATCTGTAAAGTTTTCGGGGTCCCCTGATACATTTTCGTTGTTGTTTGTGCTATTTGCAGTGCATTTCTGTATTTGTATGTGTTGTACTTTTCACGCATAAAAACTATAAATATAATCAAGAAAAAGATACAATTAAAATTAAGTGTTTTGTCATGTCCTGAGTCTAATAGTATTCAAGTACAGTAACTGAATAATGAAAATAAAAATAATTCAATAAAGTTCATAGTTAAGGTCACAAATGGTACAGTTTATTATACCTGAATGCTTTTAAAGTCATTATGACATTACTGGCATTTAAAAAAAACACATGCAAATCATAAATTATAATACTAACTTAACTTTGCAAATCATGTGATGTGACTATTGCCATATCGATGCTGAAACGAAATATTGTGCAGCCCTAATTTTAATATAAATTTAAAAAATACGTTGAACATAGCTAATATTATACCTTTGGCGTTTATCAATATAAACTTTTCTTCACATTTAAAATGAAGCTACTTCATGCAATATTTTCCAAAAGTAATGTCTGGAGGGAGCAATCAGTGTGTTTAATCACCTTACAACATTAATTAAGGAAATTGTGTAAGGATCCTGTTATTTTGGGAAGAGAAAAACTACATAAATAAAATGGTCACACTTTACAGTTGAGGTTTTATTAGTAAATGCACTTAATAACATAAACTAATAATGACCAATACATGTTCAGCATTTATTAATCATAGTTCAAAATTTACTAATGTACTTTTATAATCCAAATTCATGCTTGGTAACATTTCGTTAATGCACTGCGAGTCAACATGAACTACAGTAATTATGACAACTTTTTTTTCCATTATCTAACATTAACAGATATGAATAAATACCATAATAAATTGTTCATTGTTTGTTTATTTTAGTAAATACATTAACTAACATTAAATAAAGAAACCTTATTTTAGAGTTTTATCAAAAAATAATAAAAAAAGACTAACTACAGGTTTTTGTTATTATTTATTTTTACTTGGAAAAATGCATAGAAAAACAAAAAGCTCACATGAAATAAAGTGTGCGTTGATTACAGTGTAATCAGTTATTATTTCATTGGTTCACCCTTGAATTTGATTTAGCAGCCATTCTCCTGCATTCCTCATGTTTCCTTGTGTGACTAAAATTGAAAATTGACACATGCAACACATTGAAGCATTTTACACACTCATATCATCAAATAAATTGGCCAAACATATTTTTTTCTTCAGTAAAAAGTATTGTCTTTAGTTTTTCTCATTGAACAAACAGCTTGAGCATTGCATCTGTGTTTGAGCAGTCTGCATTGCTGTATAGTTCAAGCTATTTTAGGTTTACTAATATAGTCGCGGTCGGCCAGACAAAGATGCTTATCTTCAGTGTACGTTGACATAACCTGCCATACAGAGGACATGTTTGTCCGCACTCACCCTGTGCCAACTTTTTTATCTTCCTCTGGACTCTCTACACAGCCAGCCTTGATTTGGGTGCTGATGACTGGGTAGATTGGGATATGGTTTACTGCCGGCAGTATCGGTGCTCTGATTTATCACACTTGTCATATAAACAGACCATATAACATGTTAATTATGATAAGTTGATTGCCGTCCTCCTGCTGGATTATTTATTTATTTTATGTTAACGATTTGTTCTCTTCTCCCCCTCCCCTTGAGCTAAACTGTTAAATTATCTGGTTTATGTAAATTATCTGAGCTCCTGAGTAAAGTTGTGTGTGTGCTCTATTCTGTGTTGAGAATTTGTTTTAATTATACCATGGAATTTACAGGAATAACCAGTCCAATAAGAGATTTCAAGTCTCACCCGAATTCTATAATCGGCTGATTAAAAGGATTTTTTATTTTTTGCCTTATTGTCACTATAAATATGTTGCACCGGCATACCACTGAGAAACATTCTGTAAACTAAATATATACAGTACAGCTGAGTATGTACAAAGCGTAATCAGGAGTCAATATGACTCAGTAACAGAAAGAGACATGCAGAAGACCCAACTTCAACTGTAACACCACATTTCTTGGTAACACTTTGTAATCATTTTCAATAATAATATTAACTTTCAATACAAAATGAAAAATGGGTAACACTTTATTTTGATGGTCCAGTTGAGTATTAGTAGACTGTCTGCTTAATATCTGTTGATACTGCTCCTTCAACAGACATTTAACTGACTATAAGAAACTTTGCAAGTACATGTCAACTTACACAAACCCTAACAGTCTACTTATAATCTAATGAGAATTAATTTGCATGTAGATGCAATGTAAGTTAAATTCAACAAACGGACCATTAAAATAAAGTGACTGAAAAATGCATATATTCCCTTTTTGTATACAAAATAATATAAAGTGTGTTAAAGCACGACAGTTATGATGTAATGAAACTTATTACAAAGTGTTATCCTTTGCTTTTCTACTGTTGCACATTGTCTTTAAGTTAACATGCAATGTGAAATGACATTTATAAGCTGTATAGTTGAATATAGTGTAGCTCTATAATAATATGCATATGGTCTACAACTGCAGATTTACATATTGCTATAATAACATGCACCAGATTCTGTTCCAAAGGTGTATTCTGCCATTTTGTCATTTGAATCTGTTCAGTCTTAGTACTTCTTGGTCAACAAGCTACTAATTTCTAATCTGACTAACTAACGCATGCATGTTGCAATAACCCTTTGACTTGGTTTTTAACCTCTTCCAGAGTCAATGACCTGTTGCAGTTCCATTGCATCATTCAGTTTCGGCTGTCTTTAGAGAAAGGGAAAAGTTTTGTTGGCCAGGTGTCTGCTGCCAGTGTGACCTCACTGATTGATTTTGAATTTCCCAATGGAGAGTCTATAGGGTCAGGGATTATTGAAATTGGGTTGATGGTCTGATGGTGATCTTTGTGGATTTGAGGGTATATGAGCTTCCTTTGGATGGCCTCCAGTAGATTCCTTTCCTGCGCTGGTGGCGAGCCTTCGACCTCATCCAGGCATATCTTCCGTTTAAGTTGGTGTCCCCACATGCATCAAACCACCAACCACCTAAAACAATCAAATAATTTGAGTTTGTGACCTCACTTATATACTCAGTGATTCAGCCCTTAATTAAATTTTTCATCATTAACCTTGTCATATTCTAAACACAAATGATGATGTCCCTTCATTGAAAATCTTTTTTACAAAACCTTGATAAACATTGACTAGCAGACATCTTCCATGCCTGCTGGACATATGAGCAAAACCTATGTAGTTCTGGTGGAAGCATAAACATGTTGCTTGACACAAGAATGAACCTCATTGTTTCTCTCTTATCAAGCAAGCATTTGAGCTTCTGTAATCAAAATTTTAATTCTGTAAACATTGTTCACTGATCAATGTTTGTATGTAAACAAATACATTTACTCATCATAAACATAAAAAGTGATTGAGTTTCTTGACTTTGGAACATTTAGAATCAAATGCTTAAATGATATAAGGAGCTTTTGCACAAAGTAGGAACTCAGTAATAAGAACTATCCACCCACTGTGCTCCTGGATCAAAATTCCCCCTCTGCCAACTGCAACTTCAAGTGTGGCTTTAATAAAATCAACAACTGAAGGATGGAAAGTGTCACAATCAAAACTTTGTTGTGTTGTGGGTTTCTTAAAGCAAACGTTCACTGTAGATGTACAGATTATGTGGTTGAAAAAGCAAAAAGGAGATGACTAAATCATCTATGACAGCTTGTAGTGCAAACTCTCATTGAGGATGAGAAAAGAACAATGCTGTGGACATTAGTTTTCTGTATGATTTGGTCTTGTAATGCTTTAAAATACTGTACTTGTGTTTATTAAGGCATGCATTTGCCCAGTCAATGTACACTTGCATAACTGGAAGAAGCTGCTTTTGATGAACAAATTTCATGGCTTTGCCACCACTTGGGAATGATTAATGAGGCCAAAATAATAATATGGGGCTAAATGAACCCTTTTAATGTGTTATTTTTGTTTAAGTGTTTGATACCTGTGTAGTTGCGGGCACAGTTGGACTCGTCATGATTGTCGTTGTCTCTGTCCTTGGTTGAGAACTTCATGCCCGTGTGGTTGCTCATGGCGTCGGATAGATCTCCAGACAAAGGTGCCAAGTGAAGGGCATAGTCAGATGCAGGGCCTTGCAAAGTGAACGTGTACTCGATGAATCTCTTTTCCTCCTTCCAGTCCTCCAGTTCAATGTGTAAAATGTATTCGCCTTGTTGAGCAATAGAATGGATCTTCGCCAAGCCAAGCCAGAACTCTTCTGTAACACAAAGACATTTCAACTTAGTTGACCATTATGCATTTTATTTTCAGGGGTGATAGAAAGAATATGCTGGTCTTTAAGTCTGGAGTGATGTATTTTTGCATTTGTCTCTGGCTAAAATTCTTCATAATTGGCTGCACACATGTTATAAGCTATATGCACACAGACTTTTAATTTTCAGCCAGGCAGCCCAAGGGCTTCCGGTAAACTGTCTTTCCATTACAAAATTGTCTTATTTAAAAGCTGATTTCTTTAAAAATCAGTGGTCTTCACTGCCTGTTAGATATACGATATGAAGTGGGTCTCAGATCAGACAAGAAGCACTGCATTAAATTTCATTTCTGCCCGCCATGTCTTTTATTTTACCGCAGTATTTTCAATGGAATTTCTGCACCAGCCTGTTGAATCTGACGGCACTAGTGGTTACAACGGTCTTTCATCTCGTTTTACGCTTGAACAACTAAATTAATGCTTAAGTCTATTTAACTGAATGTGTTGTAATTACATTACAACATAGATGCTGTAAAAACAACCTTGTGAAATTGAAAATAGTCACATTAAGCTTTCACCGGAAGTTTATCGTCGGCTTTAAAACTCTAGCTGTGCATAGAGCTCATTGAAGCTATTGTGATGTCATGTAGAGTATTACATTTTCATTCTACAATTGTGATTTCTTGACATTGCCAACTACTTGCCTGGCATGCATAAATGCAATTAGTTTTTTTTACATTTTCACAGATCTGTGTGAAAGGGGATTATTTTGGCAACATTCCCATTTAAATGTGAACCTTTAAAAAAAAAAAATTCATAGGAATTCATATTTTCTTTTTTTCCCCACTCATACTTACTTTCTAGTTTCCCAAATCCATGTTCATATTTTTCCCATGACTGGTCAAAATCAACTGAACCATCCTCCCTCCTCTGAATGACTGTGGCTGCTCCGTCTTAAAAAGAGTAAAAGTAAACTGTGAAAAGAGTCTTATATTCTGTTTCATAAGAATGGTGATGATGTTAAACTGCTTTGACACAATCTACATTGTAAAACGCGCTATATAAATAAAGAAGAATTGAATTGAATTGAATAAAAGCACATCCTTCATAGTTAGTGAATGGGTTTCTTGTACCTTTTGTAATGTACTTGTCACAGGTTTTGTAATTGATAGGAAGTCAGATAATGTACATTGAACGTTATTGGTTTCTTACCCGGAGTTATCTCACAGTAAACATAGAAAGGCTCAGATTGATTGGGTTTGATTGGGTAAATTCCACTGGTTTTCTGGCCTCTTGTGAACACCTCACTGCAGTCTGTTGGAAAATCTGTGCAGCAAAGCAAATAGCTGAAGATTAAAGATTATTTAAGCAAATCTTTCAATGGATTTTATATTTCTTTTATCCAGTTTTACCATTTATATCCTGGGTTCCATTTGTGGAGTTTGTTGTTAAGTACCGAAAAGGGTCAGGGGTTTCTGGGTTTAAATCCACAGGTTTTTCAATGGTGTCTTGAAAAGTGTCATAGTTGACCTGAAATAAATGCATGTTTATTATTAATAAACACAAAAATAGGCAGGAGATTATGTTCAATAATTATTTTAAATCCCACAGATAATCAGTAAGTATTCATAGATATTTAGTTATTACAATTTAATATATTTATTACCTATTTATTGCATAAAAGTCAAATTTAGTTAGCTATGTTCATTATCAAAATGCTAAAACTTTCTAAGTTTCTAATTTGAACTTTCATGAAAGCATGAATATGCATAAAACACCAATGCCTACCTTATCTTCAAGACTTTTAATTTTGATCTTCTGGTAGTTGAGCTGGTCATGTTGCTCTTTAACAGATCTAAGCAGGTCTGTAATGGTCCTTTCTTGTGTTTCAATCACATCCTGCAAACAAACAAGTTGGAAATGCAGTAAATGTGCAGCTTGATTCACTTGGAACAGATACCTGTACAGATATTCTATCCATTTTATTAGTATATATTGGTTTTACTCTTGTAATCAGATTGGATTCAGATGCATAATACAGTACATAATTAAACATAAAGCCCTTGTTTCAAATTCTTCACCAAACTCACCTTCAAAGCAGTGATCTCTTGAAGTTGCTCCAAAGGCATCATGCTCTGCGACAAGCCCTTCAGCTTCTCCTCCAACCCACCGACCTTAGTGTGCAACTGGCTCCTCTCTTGGAGAATGTTGTTAATTTTCGAGTTGATCTCCAATGACAGGTTTCTGATCTCCTCATTATTGGCCTTCAAAAATATAGTGGTTTCCTTCAGCTTCTCCTCCTCTTCCTTAATTTCGCTGGTGACCACTGAGAGCTGGTAGAAGGAACGATCAAAGATGTTGAGCTTCTGGAAGATGTCGTTGATCTGAGACTTGGTCTTATGCACAAACTCTCGGAGACTCTGGCCGAGCTGAAGCAGTCCGTTCGCCAGCAGTCGTACGTCATCTAGCATGGCGAAGCGGGATCTAGCTTCAGTCGGCGGTGCGGTTATAAGTATTGGCGCCTCCGTGGGTGATTTCTTTGAGTTAGGGGCTGCGCATGTTGTAGATAAGCTTAACCACAAAAGCAGGATCAACATCAACATCCTTTTTGTTGGTTTAAAAGTAGATTTGCTCGCTGCTTCAGTCTGTTCCCTGCTGGGTCTCTTTCAAGTCTCTTTTCTCGCTTCTCATCTCATACTCGAACGCCAAAAATCAGCAGAGATTCCTCAAATATATACCGCTACACTGAGAGGGGAGGGAGCATTTGGTAATTATTAAGCTGGCTGTGTTGAGCGTCCTCCTCCTAATCTGTGGAAAGTGTACTCTGGGCAGACAATTTACAGTGTCTCTCTCTGTCACACACACACACACGCACACAGGACATCTATAACTTGGTCCCTGGTCACATCTAATAAGCAAAGATGAATGATGCTGATGAATCATGCAGCCGATCGATCACATCATCACTGCAGCCACTGCGCATGTACTGCTGGATGGGAATTAATAATAAAAGTATACGATTTACGGTTCAGGCTTTGATTTAATGCTCTCCTGAATCAGCGAAGCATCATTCTTAAATGCCACTGACAGGGGCTGCATGTACAAGCAGGGTCGTTGCTGGATGATTCGGCTCAGGCAGTAATACAGATGAGTGATGACTGAAGTTGGATGAGTTTGTGACATTTCCACTGATATGTACAGGGCTTTTATTTACTGCAGCTTGCTATTAATCTAACTTTAGGGTTCAGCTGCAGATTTTTATTTTTAATGTTTACTTGGCTAGTCCAGCAGTTGTTTGGCAAATATTTTTAATGCCATTTTAAACGCATCATTATTATTATTATTATTATTATTATTATTATTATTATTATTATTATTATTATTATTGTTGTTGTTGTTGTTGTTGTTGTTGTTGTTATTATTATTATTATTATTATTATCTTTACAAAAATGTAATTTTGTAACAACGAAGGTGGATTCATAGATCTATTGATATACAATATGGAGACTTTTGTTGTCTATATCAAAGGAAATTTACTAAAGTTATTATACATGGATCAAAGTCATTTCACATTTGAGTTAAGAGTCTAATTTAATGTTTCAAATAACTATTGTGAAAATATAATTCTACAATATGGATGAATTAATTTTCCATCATCATTCAGTGAAGCCAACTATTATTCTGACATTATTATTGAAATGTATAAAAAAAAAAATCGCACATTAAATGTTATAATATTTTATTATTTAGTATACAAAATAACAATTATTTAATACTAATTATTGCTTATTACCCCAATATTTTGAGGTGCAGTGCAGTCTAAGAGCCCTATCATACACCTGGTTCAATGTGTAAGATGTGTTTGGCGCGATTTGTTGCCATTTTCAGACCAGTGCAACAGTAATTTTCACGTTTTGCACCATGTTGTTTAAATAGCAAATCCATTTGCGCCACTTTGTGGACTCATGGGTGTGATGGTCTAAAAAGGAGGTGTATTAAGGTGCGTTGTTGGCACGTTGCTATTTTGAGAAACTGAAAAAGACAGCAACATTGACAAACTAAAAGATGGACTAAAGTCCAGCGCAGAGTGCGTTAGGCATATGAAAACAAATAAAGGATTAAAATGTTGCAAAACATATTTTTTTTCTACATAAATGTAAAAACCACTGCCTCCATGCCTCATCTCCGGGGTTTTTTTTCAGTTTGTGACAATTTGTATAATGTTATTATTATTACTAGTGTTATTTAATATATGCATTTTTATATTTTTTCTAATAAAAGCAAGTTTAGATTTGTCCACCTGTCGGGTTTTGAAGACGTATGCATCACCATATGGGGCATAAAAATAGGATGTGTGTTTGGCTATAACTCAGTTTTTTTGACCATATTTCATTATTATTGCTTGTTTATTTGTTTGCTGGAAACAAATAAACTAAATTTAGAAATAGTTTTTCAACAAATCTTTGCGCTTAACAAACAAAATAAATATGTAGGCTAATGGATGCCTTCAGTAAAGTGTGTACAACACTGTTTTCTTGTTACCGAAAGTAAAGAGTAAAAGTAAGGTAAAGAGGCCGAATGGAGGAGGCTCATTCTTTATCCTCGTGCAGATGGTCTGTTTAACTGTTTTCTCGCTAATGAAGCATTTCGTTTTTCCTCTTACAGAGGCCCAATCCCAATTCTACCCCAATTCTACCCCTTAGCCCTTCCCTTTATTGTCCCAATTCTCTTTAGCTTGAAGGCATAGGGCTAAGAGGAAGGAGTAGATAGCCCTCGAAAGAGAGATTTTTCAGGACCACACTTGAAACCAAGAGGTAAAACAATTTTGCAGAATACACCAGCCACAACGGCAGGATAGCTGAACCCGGAAGTCAGGAGATCCACAAATTAGTTTTTTTTTTTGTCATTTATTATGAATTTTTACAACAAACAAGGATGTTTTAATACATTCATAACCGCGTTCGTGTTTTACTGTCATGCTTTTAAAAAATAAAAACGCTAAATTTTGCGATCTATAATCTATTATAATAACTCTTTTATAGCAGTCCCACAACATTCTGTCATTTGATGACACTCGAATCCCCTGTCAGAAAAGTCTAGTGGCTGAGAATAAGCTTTTTACAGTGTCTGGTATAATGTTAATGTTGTTTTTGGTGTGTTTACATAGATGAATATGGCCATGGTGTAGATGCACAGTACAGTTATGATCCTATTGCCACATTAGATCGTTATGATAACATAAAATATGCCTTTAGTGATTTCTTGAAGATAAATACCAAAAAAATAACACAACTGGAATAACTACAGCAGTCGCGATTGTCTGATCTCATATGAAGCAAGAGATCGCGATGACATATGATGACGTGTGCAGGTGCTGTAGTGCTGTCCCATTTCTTAGGGGTAAATTTTGAAGCCCTTCCCCTTCACACTGTTTTAAGGGCGAAGGGAAAGGGGTACGGGTACAAAAATAGAATTGGGATTGGGCCAAAGTCCGCCATGTAAATGTTAAATGCGCCATGGCATGACGCAACTGACACTTAAAGGGAATGTGAGATAAGGGCTCTGATTGGTTTAATGCATGTTATGCTCAAAACACACCCTGTTAGACCATGTGCTGAGGCACAGAGCGTATTTTTTTTTGTCCTTATAATAGCAAAAGTGGATTCGCACACACCCTTAACCGTCACAATAGAGCCCTAAGAGTATGTCAACTATATGTCATGCAATAATTCAGTGTATATGTGTGTGTGTATATATATATATATATATATATATATATATATATATATATATATATATATATATATATATATATATATATTAGGGATGCTCCGATCAGGATTTTTGCCACCGATACCGAGTACCGATTTTTTTGTCATGCTGATCGGCTGATACCAATGCCGATTCTGATGCTTCAACATCAGTAAAATATTTGCATGGCAGTTGATATTGTGGTTCAAGATGTTCAATAAGGCGTGTAAATCCAATGTCTTCTGTGACTGACAGAGGCTGGTTGTCAATGCATATAAATTCCATTATCTTCGCGGTTATATCCTTAGCTTTCTTGTTGTCTGGTGTGTACAGTTCGTGTTTTTTCAGAATGTCTGTAATGGATGGCTGAGTGAGAGTCGCATTACTAGTTACCGTTGCCTTTTTTGCAGTCGACAGTTTTTCGTATTCACCATAGGACTCGCGGTGGCTCGTTCTTAAGTGCCGAATCAGGTTCGTTGTATTAAATGTTTTGGATGATGCTCCTCCACGTGAGATTTCTTTGGAACATAAACGGCAATTAGCAAATTTTTTTAATTGTTCCTCGAAACGTCATAATAATTCCACACCGGTGATGACATGACTGCGGCGCCAATACATTTACGTCCCCACTCATCGTGTACGTCCTCACGCATTGACGTCATCAATTGTGATCGGTTCGTAAGATCGGCCAAGTTAGCGAGTACCGATCGAGTCATAAAATGTGATTATCGGCCGATACCGATCTTCGGCCGATCGATCGGAGCATCCCTAATATATATATATATATATATATATATATATATATATAAAAAGATATTGTTACACAGAAAGACAGGAATTTGTCTTATAAGTCATTGTAAAAAATACATGATGGTCATTGTTTTGCAAAGAAAAATAGTGAAAGCGGAGCTAAGGAACACATTTTAATGTATAGTAGAAAAATAAATAAATAAAATTGTGTCAATGAGCATACATTTTGAAAATGCTGGTAAAGTATTGAATCTGCCCCTGTTTCTGAACAATTTAATTGTTTTTTCCCTGATTGAATTGTAGAATATTAATTCATTCATTCATTTTCTTGTCGGCTTAGTCCCTTTATTAATCTGGGGTCGTCACATCGGAATGAACCGCCAACTTATCCAGCACGATTTTACGCAGCGGATGCCCTTCCAGCCGCAACCCATCTCTGGGAAACATCCACACACTCATTCATACTCATACACTACGGACAATTTAGCTTACCCAATTCACCTATACCACATGTCTTTGGACTGTGGGGGAAACCGGAGCACCCGGAAGAAAACCCACGCGAACGCAGGGAGAACATGCAAACTCCACACAGAAACGCCAACTGACCCAGCCCAGCCGAGGTTCGAACCTGCGACCCAGCGACATACTTGCTGTAAGGCGACAGCACTATCTACTGCGCCACTGCGTCGCCGAATTGTAGAATATCTCTATTATTAAGTTCTGTAAAAGAGAGACCAGCAAATTTAGGAAAAAAACTTTTATTGGTTATTTTAAGGGGACATTGTGATTACTTGCTGGTTAATGAATAACTCATGCTTATTTTCTGAATTAAGGTTCACTTTTAAGGACCATTCTCACTAAATATTTTGTTAAGAAAAACATTACACGCACATGCTTCAAAATTAATTGAATATTTCTCTGTGGAAGATAATAAATATACAGAAAAAAACTGGTTATTGATTTATAACCATGTAAGGAAGCTGATCAGTACTGTAGATGTTAGGGTAACAAAATGCTGTTAAACTGAAGGAAACCTACATATTTATTTGCCTAGATTACTTGTTTGATGTTTGCTGTGCCGTTGCATTTTTGTTGCTCTCCTGCATTTGTGCATTTGCTGGTTCTGTTCAGACAGGTGCGGAAAGTTTGGCCTCAGTCCATATTTGTAGACTGAGCAAACACAACCAGACTCCCATTGTGTACCCAGAGGCCATTCAGGATGTAGGAGCTTGTGTGTCAGCAGTTGGGGAGCTTCAGCTGGATGGAAATATCCTCTCCAATGTCCCCTCTGGCACTGGAATTAAAATTAAATAAATTATATATGATTAAAAATTTTTTTGTTTAAATTTATTTTGCTTTCTAATGCAACATATATTAAAATATTTTGACTAGTTCGTGGAGTGCACAGTGCAAAGGATTCACTTCCCTCTGGTAGTCTGGTAGAGGAGGTAATGTTAAGTGCATGAGAGAGCTGTGCTCCTTGGAAAGACTATGACCTTTTGCGGTCTGTGCAGCTTCCCAGGAGAGTGTGTTCCACGTCACTGCAGTATTTCTGTCTGTTCCTGCAGATACTGTAACCGCAGAACGGAAACAGTTGTGCAACAAAAATCTGTGCAGTGAAGAGATCAATGGAATTGGATGTTATTGTCACAAACTTTGTCCCGGGCCTTGTGCTTTAAGATGTTTTCACATGTGAAACTTTTGATGTATATTTTGAATTTTTCTGTTCATTTATTTACTTATTTCCTTCCTTATTTGCTTACTATTTTAAAATTCATTTTAAATTCCAAGATATTTAACTTATACTTTTTCTCATGGACACAGTTATTTAACTTTTTTACAGCTGGCATGAAAAGACTGTTGCAAATTTCATTTCAAATATCCCTATTGTGTGACATAAGTCTGAATGAAACTACTTCTGAAGTGAGAAATAAAATGTATGGAGGGACTTCATTTTGTCCTTTGTGAATTGATTATTATTATTTATTTATTTATTTTTTATTATTGTGGTTTGTAATGATTGAGGGACATGAATAAAAAAAAAGAGAACAGAAAAGACATTTTTAATGAATGAGTACTATAATATTTATTAAAATCTCTTTAATTTTAGAATAATTTCCAGAATAATTTACACTTTGAATTTAAGGCTTCTAAAACCTACTTGATGAACTTCTAAATATGCTTGCTGTGAATTAAAAAAAAAACAATGAGAGCAAACATTTTATGTATAAACTCTTTCTTTTTTCTCTACGTGTGTTTTCAGGAACCTCCTGTATGTGAACCCGCAGAGCCTGAACTTCGCTAACCGTCAAGGCTCTGCCCGTAACATTACAGTCAAAGTGCAGTTCATGAATGGGGAGGATCCGAGCAATGCTATGCCAGTAAGTTTTGAACAAATGCAATTTAAAAAGCTATTTACAAATTCTCATATGGCCAAACATTTTATGGTGAAGTGCTTTTTTGGCTTGTTAAGATTATATTACATTTCTTGCTCTTTTAGGTAATCTCTGGAAAATCCAGCTGTGCAGAGTTTTCAAAGGAGGCTTATACTTCTGTAGTGTATCATAATCGGTAAGTTCTTTGCTGCAGTGTTTATTATAAACTTATTTAAGTGGAAGTCACTCTAAATTTGCCATTCCTCTGACTTTCATTCACACGCATATGAATTGTGAATTTGGAACAATATTTGATTACTCAATAGTTAATAAATGAATTAATTATTTTAAATATTTTTTTAAAATTCGTTTTCATCTCTTTTTTTTTTCTCTCTCTCTCTAATTTCAGCTCACCCGATTTTTATGATGAAGTTAAAATCAAGCTTCCGGCCTCACTGACTGACCATCATCACATACTTTTCACTTTCTACCACGTCAGCTGTCAACAAAAGCAGAACACTCCACTAGAGACGCCTGTTGGATACACGGTACACACAATACAATAGCATATGATACTGTTTTTAAAAGAAAATTATACATAATTTCTTAATATTTCTTTGAAAAATAATGTATAGAATTCTAGAATGGCTCAATTGAATAGAAAGTGACAGTGCTCAGCATAATTGAGTACACCCCATTTCTCAGTGAATATAGGCAATGTATTTTGGTGCATTTAAACAAAACAGATTTATTAAACAGATATATTTATTAAAATAATATTTTAGTCACCAAGCATATTTAGAAATTAAAAGATAATACAATTAAATAAAAAATTTACAACCTACAAAATTTCAACTAAAATTCTCAATTTTCTTTGCTTCTCTTGATTCTTCCTCTTTTTTTTTTTTTTAAATTTGTATTTAATATTTTTCTAAACGTATAAATTTGGGTGTACTAGTTTTTGGACCGTTATCTTAAGTTATTTTGTTAGCTCCAGATTTGGCTTCAGTACTGACTAATCTAATGTATATGCACAAATGTAATACTGTATAGCTTTCCTTTAAAAGATTAATGTACATTACAAAAAATCTATCAAATGCTTATAGTTTTGAAATATTAGTCATTGTAAAATAGTTCTGACAGAAAATATTAAACCGCATAATATATATTTTAATAATACTACAACCACTACAACTAATAATAATAACATAATGAATAAAATCAGCATATTAGATTTATTTCTGATGGATCGCCTGATCCTGAAGACTGGAATATCTTCTTAAATGTCTGAATTATCACAGGAATAAATATATTTTTGAAGCTCAAAATGTTATTTTAGATTCTAGTAATATTTCATTTATTATTTTATTTTTACAGCTGTGCTACATTTCTATCAGTCAGTCTTAACTGGCAAGAAATCATAATTAAATTTCAAAACAAAGATTTGCACTTCTATGCTGTCGTTTAACAATTAAGTACATTGTCTTCCAATTGTTTTGGAACTGGATTATGATTGTCATGATATTCATAAAAAAAAATTAAAAATTGTCTTTTTTCCCTCCCTCAGTGGATTCCCATGCTGCAAAATGGACGCTTGAGAACAGGTCACTTCTGCCTGCCAGTGTCTCTGGAGAAACCACCCCAGTCTTACTCCGTTCTCTCTCCTGATGTAAGCCAACTCTGCTCATACAATACACATAGCTAAAAATGTAAAGTTCTTTACTGAGATATTTCATTATGTAAAAGCTTTTTTTATTTTATTCATTGAGTGTCAAGTGTTGTATTCAATATTTGGAAGTGATAATACTTGTACCATATCACCATTTTTTACTTAAAATGTTGTTTGTACTCATCCATAATGTAGATGATTTTTATTTATTTATTTATTTATTTTTCTTAGTGATTCATAAAAGCAAGTCAACCGCTATGAGCATTTTGGAAGTCTATATATATATATATATATATATATATATATATATATATATATATATATATATATATATATATATATATATATATATATATATATATATATATATATATATATATATATATATATATATATATATATACATATACAGTTATTAGCCCCCCTCTGAATTATTTTTATTTTTTAAATATTTCCCAAATTATGTTTAACAGAGCAAGGAAATTTTCACAGTATGTCTGATAATATTTTCACTTCTGGAGAAAGTTGTATTTGTTTTATTTCGGCTGAAATAAAAGCAGTTTTGAAATTTTTAAAACCCATTTTAAGGTCAAAATTATTAGCCCCTTTAAGCTAATTTTTTTTGTATAGTCTACAGAACAAACCATGGTTATACAATAACTTGCTTAATTACCCTAACTTGCCTAGTTAATCTAAATAACCTAGTTAATAACCTAGTTAAATATCACTTTAAGCTGCATAGAAGTGTCTTGAAAAATATCTAGTAAAATAATATTTACTGTCATCATGACAAAGGTAAAGAAGTCAGTTATTATGTTTAGAAATGTGTAAATCTTCTCTCCGTTAAACATAAATTGAGGGAAAAAATAAACAGAGGACTTATAATTCAGGGGTGCTAATAATTCTGACTTCAACTATATATATATATATATATATATCTATATATTGTCAGGAGACGCATATTAATTTTGTTCAAAGTGTATATTTTTATTTATCTCAAAAGTGACTAAAATCATTGACTTATTTTCTAAATCAACAAGAACAACAAACCTAATAATCTACTTTAATGATCTACTTAAAATCTTAAAAATGACTCTCTCTCCAAATCTGTATGACTTTATTCTGTTGAACACTAAAGACAGCATTTTGAAGAAATCTAAAAACCGGGAACCATTGACGTTCATAATATTTGTTTTTTCTATTATGAAAGTCAATGGTTATCAGTTTCCTGCTTTTTTTAAAAATAGCTTGGATTCAACAAGAAAAGTCAAACAGGTTTGAAACAAATAAAAGTAGTAAAGTAAAGTAGTAGTAAATCATGACAAAATTTTTAGTTTTGTGTAAACTATTTAAGAAAAACAAGTCACTTACAATTTGCATGGCCAGAAGGTGAATAAATGAACAGCACATTTTCATAAATGAATCCTTCGAGGAATATGATTTTTTGGGAGAGGGTTTATAATGAAGTTATACTGGAAGTTCATTCCATTATGTCTGTGTGTGTGTAGGTTCCTCTTCCTGGAATGAAATGGGTGGATAACCACAGAGGGGTGTTTAATGTAGAGGTTGTAGCTGCGTCCACCATCCACACACAGGTAATTACTAGTTGAATTGTATAAATAATAATTAACTTAAACACTACTTTAGAGTAATGTGTCTGTGATATGTTTCTTCCCTCTCCACAGGACCAGTATTTAGATAAGTTCTTTGCTCTGGTGCACGCGCTGGATGAGCACATGTTTCCTGTGAGGATCGGAGACATGCGCATTATGGAGAATAATCTGGAGACTGAGCTGAAGTCTAGCATCGCAGCTTTGAATTCCTCTCAGCTGGAGCCTGTGGTTCGCTTTCTTCACCTGCTGCTGGACAAACTTGTGCTGCTGATGGTGCGGCCACCAGTTATAGCTGGGCAGATAGGTATTCACTGTCCTTTAACCTAAATCTTCTCAAAAAAAAAATACAACATTAAAATTAAAAAAGAAAAAATTCTGTCATGATTTACTCACCATGACGTTGTTTCAAAAGTCTGTGACTGAATGGCTTTCTTCTGTAGGAAATATATAAGTCTGATTTCCCTTTCAAGGATTACAATGTTGTTTGATATATATCTTCTGTTTGTATTAGATTAAGGTGAATAAATGATGGCAGAGTTTTCATTTTTGTGGTAAAGAATCCCTTTAGTTTATTTAATGTAAAATAGGAAGTTCAGCCACGGATTAACTAATTAATTTTAAACTTTTAAACAAAAATAATTTTAAATTGTTTATTTCAATTTATTTAAATCAGTTATTTATTTATTAATTGTTGTTTTGGATGATCAAAATGGTGAGAATTTGTGATTTGGATGTACAAAAAAGCAATGTGTAAGTTAAATCATAACTGTTGTAAAAATGTTGGTCTGTTTAAAATTAGTTTTGCATTTACAGTTTTCCCCTGTTATTTTTTTATGTATAACTACAACTTTTTAAAATGTTAAAGATTTTTAGCTAATGGGTAAAAAATTTAAATGTGCTTTCAGATATTAAAGGTGCCTTATTATTATTTTTTCTGTGTAAAACAATGACTATTCTATGTTTATATTATGATTTAGATGCTCAATAAAATAAAATTTTGTGTAAAATTAGTTTATTCCAAAAAAATCTTGTTAGGCATATTTAGGACAAGGCTAATTGAATGGAAGATTAAAAGAATATTTAAGCATTTTGCTGTTGAATGAATTCATTAAGGGACCCTTAACTGTCACCAGAGAGTTCACACTTATAGGATTAAAATGATAGAATATATGGATCTAATGTATCTAACTTGTCAAGACAAGTTTAGGTTAAAAAAATACTGAAAAATGTCCCAGGTCTTGGATGTTATGGATACGAAGTTAATTATTTTATTATTTTATTTTATTATTTTAAGAGGTTAATTATTATTTTTTTAATATTTTGACACTTTGTTTTTCAAGCCATTATATTTTAAGAAGAATTCATTTGTAGTAATTCTAAAATATAATACGATTTGGTCAGATCTTTTAATTTTTAATAAATTGTAATAAACAATCTTAGTTTCATATTGAAATTGATATTTCTGTGATGCTGACTTATGACGAAACAGTTCACAATTCAACATTTCACACACATTTTAACTACTTATATTTGCAAATATAATTTGATACATTAAAGCAGACACTATGCTTGAATTATTATTTTTATGTATATAAATCACTTCTGCAAATGTAACTTTATGTGGACACCCCAGATGGGTTGTCTTTGACCCATATAGCTTTATTATTAATTCATCTCAAAACTGCATAATATAGTTTTCTGATGATCTGATTTTACTTTGTCTCTGCTGTAGTGAATCTTGGTCAGGCCTCTTTTGAAGTGATGGCATCCATAGTGAACCGTCTACACAAGTACTTGGACACCAGTCAAGATATGCATGGGCGAAACAGCCTTCTCTCCTCATACATCCACTATGTCTTCCGCCTGCCCAACATGGATCCCAATTCCCCCTCTCCAGGTCACATTTCAACTTATTTTTTTGTTTTGTTTTGTTTTTTCTTTAAACGTGTGGCTTGTGGAGTGCAGTAAACTAATTTTCTCTTCAGGAATGATGGGTATCGATTTAGATGTCCTGATTTAATTCGAATTCACAAGTTCTCTTTTTTTTGGGTTGGAATTTGATTCTTGATTGGACTCTATTCAATCAAGTGATTTATAGATTTAATACTAATTCTCTTGATGTTTCTAAAAATGATCCGTAAACTTTTGAAGAGTTTAGATGCAAAAACCCTTGAATGCTGTCTGACATTTTCTTCGAAAATAAGCATTTTTCTCAGGCTCCTTTGTGTACGTTCAGCAATTCTTCAGTAGGTTATTTCCATTGTCACAACATAGGAGGCTACAGAAAATGCTCTTTGAATCTGAACTCTTCATGCAAGTAATAAATATAGCAGGGCTTTTCAAAATCCAAGATAGTAAGTCTTCCCATGATATAGATGGATGTACAGTTGAAGTCAGAATTATTAGCCCCCCTGTTTATTTTTTTCCCCAATTTTTGTTTAATGGAGAGAAGATTCACAAGAACACATTTCTAAACATAATAGTTTTAATAAATCATTTCTAATAACTGATTTATTTTATCTTTGCCATGATGACAGTAAATAATATTTGACTAGATATTTTTCAAGACACTTCTATACAGCTTAACGTGACATTTAAAGGCTTAACCAGGTCAATTATGTTAACTAGGCAGGTTAGGGTAATTAGTCAAGTTATTGTATAACGATGTTTTTTTTTATTAATTTCTAGACAGTCAAAAGTTTACATACATTTCTTTGGTATTTTTTTTAGTTTTGCTTTTAAACTGTATAACTTTGGTCAAATGTTTTGGGTATCCTTCCACAAGCTTCTCACAATAGTTTGCAGGAATTTTGGCCCATTCCTCCTGACAGAATTGGTGTAACTGAGGCCGTACTCAGACCTTGTACAGTTGCCTTGAACCGGGCCAAAGCACGCTTGTCCCCCCTCCCCTCTCCCCCGACGGCCCGCACTCACATTACATTCGGGCCTGGGCGCGCTTACGTCATCGATGACGCGCTGCTCAGTAAGTGCTCTCGCTCAGAACAGTGGAGATTCCTTTAGTTATATCGTTTAAGTCGTTTAATATGCGGTGACACACAGTCTAATATTTTGCTGAAGAGATCAGCCACTTTTGACGCTCATAAACAATCATAAAGTCCTCGTGCTGCAGGAATTAGGAAGTTTGCTGAAGGCGCAGCTGACGTGCAGTGAGGGGTTTGTGTCTTTAATAATCTACGACAGTTTGCGTTCATTGAACAGTACGAATGATTAATTAATCCATATCAAACAGTCCCTTTTAAAAGTCACGTCTCGCTTTCAGTTTCGGGCTCAAGCACGCTTGCACTCACACTGTAAGCGTACCGCGCCTGAGCCCAAGTGAACCGCGCTCTGGCCCACCTCTTCCAACCGGGCCAGGGCCGGCCAAGTGTACCGTGCCTGAGCCCGATTCAGAGCACTCGCACTACTCAAACGATCCGGGAAACGGGCCTGGGCACGGTTCGGATATCATAGTGTGAGATTTGTAAGCTGCCTTGCTCGCACAAGCTTTTTCACCTCTGCCCACAAATTATCTATAGGATTGAAAACATTCACTCTGTTGTCCTTAAAGCACATTTGAACTATTTTTGCAGTATGCTTAGGGTCATGGTCTGTTTGGAAGACCCATTTGTGGCCAAGTTTTAATTTCCTGGCTGATATCTTGAGATGTTGCTTCAGTATTTCTACTGAAGTTCCATCAGACCACAGAACATGTCTCCAAAAATTTGTCTTTTTCCCAGTGTAGCAAATTGTAATTGGCTTTTTGTTGATTCTGGCTTGTTGATTTTCCCATGTTGTCACAAAAGGAAGCAGTATGTTTGAGGTTTTCCTTAAATACTATTCTACAGTTGTGCCTTCAATTAACTTAAATGTTGTCAATTAGCCAATCAGAAACTTCCAAAACCTTGATACCATCATCTGAGCTTTTTCAGAGGCATGATAATCTTATTGTATGTAAACTTGACTTTCAAGAAAAGTTATAACAATTTCTCAAAAAATATCTCTCTCATTATTTTGCTATTAAGCATAACAGAAACAAATGTGAAAATCCTAACTTACCTAAAAGAGAAAAAGTTTAGTCACATTAACATCTGACTTTCTTTTAAATGGTTATGTGCCTTTTGTACAGTGTATGTAAACTTCTGGTTTCAACTGTAGATGAATGTATAGATATAAATGCATAGATATAAATATAGATAAAATATCGATATAAACAGATATAGATATATAAAGGCACACTCTTGGATATAAATATATCAATTTCTATAATATGTAAATACAATTGTATGAAAAATTCAGACAGGAGCATTTATTTATTTTATGTGTTGATCATTTTTTAATATTAATTGCATAAAATCTAAAATCAGCCGCCAAACCTAGACGTTGCTTTGGAGTTTTGCCAAGAACAGAACCATACCGCAAACACTAACTGCATACTTTATTATATTAAATTTTATTTACAAAGTGATCCTGACTAAAACAGTGTATTATTAGGCTGTTGTCGCTTTAAGACTGTGCACAGATAATGTCTTTTTAAAATTCGACTTCACTGACTGTTTCAGTGAATACTAATCAAGGTGGGCATTTTGACACGTACATGTACGCGTGTATGCTTCAGGTGTTTGTACGACAAGAATCTGTTTCAAATTGACAATAATAATAAAAAACTATGAAACCTATTGAAAATCTGTTTTTTCTTAGCCTTACACTTCAATGTGTTTTGATTTAATGTGTTGTGCATAACAGGTCCAGGAGGATTGGGAGGTTCAGTGCATTATGCCACCATGGCTCGCTCTGCTGTTAGACCTGCAAGCCTCAACCTCAACCGCTCTCGTAGCCTTAGCAATAGTAACCCCGACATCTCTGGCACGCCAACATCCCCTGATGATGAAGTTCGTTCCATCATTGGCAGCAAGGTAGGTTGACACATTTCCGCAGATCTGTTGGTTTTATTATCCTTGATATATTGTAGTTTATGTGCACATTAAAATGCATTTTATTCTCATTTTATTTATTATAATCAGTTTATTTGCAGGTCATTGACTTTCTGGACTGAATTGCTAACTTAACAGATCAGCATTTTTTGTACCGTTCAACCTATAGATCACAGTGAAGACGAACTTTAGCTGGAACATTTTATGTACTTAACCTATGTTACACAATCTTTTCTAAAGGAAAAACAAAAATGAACTGTAAATGCGTGGTTGAGATCAGTGGCCAAAATCCATTCAGTAGTTTGCTTTTGATTGTGTAGCTGATAGCCTAGTTATTTGTAGGTGCTTTCTTGATTGTTGTAGCAAATTATGCAAATCAAGTAGCACAGGAGTCTAAATATTAGATTCATTATTTTAGAATAGAAATCCATGTATGTGTCACTACTGTAGTTCTGTGTCTATAAATCTTAAGTACATCAAGCATTGAAAAATTACATTTCAAATGAAATAATTATGTTTAAGTGAAATGATTGTAATTGTTTATTGTAATCTCAAACATCTGCTGAAATGTTTCCAGCTAAATCTGAATTATGATATCAAAAGAATTCATTAATGCTGGCCTGAAGTTTGGGCTTAACTTTAAATTTAATCAATTTTAAAATGTAAATAAAATGTTTCAAATTGTACAAGTTATCCTTTAGAAATCATTCCAGATATCAATTTTTTTGTTGTACGATATATTGTACCAAAATATAGTGTGATAAACGATATTGTTGTCATTTTAAGACCTTTTTATGAATAAAAATATAGTATCATCACAATGCAAGTACACGCTTCCAATGACCACTTAATATTTTATTCTTAAGAATATTCAATTTAAATATAGTTATTTTAACAATTTAATAATTATCTATTGGAATCAGAATGTGAAAATGTATATCCTAAATAAATAATAATAAATGTTAACAAAAAGTGCGAGGTAAAAAGTAAGAGGCTGTGGTATATGCTCCCAGATCTATTTTCAGTTGTCAGACACCCACATGAAAATATATTAAAGTAATTTATAGTACATACTATAGTGTTTTTTAACCATACTGAGACTGACACCTCCGATAGAGATAGAGATGTTGCACAATCCACTAAAATGTTGCTAGAATTGTTTTTTATGTATGGACGATATACAGTTGAAGTCAAAATTATTAGAATTTGTTTTTCTTTTCTTTTTTTTAATACTTGGCAAATATTGTTTAACAGAGCAAGGAAATTTCTACAGTACGTCTGATAATATTTTTTCCTCTGGAGAAAGTCTTATTTGTTTTATTTCAGCTAGAATAAAAGCAGTTTTTAATTTTTTAAAAACCATTTTAAGGTCAAAATTATTAGCCCATTTAAGCTATATTTTTTCGATAGTCTACAGAACAAATCATCATTATACAATAACTTGCCTAATTACTCTAGTTAACCTAATTAACCTAGTTAAGCCTTAAAATGTCACTTTAAGCTATAAAGAAGTGTCTTAAAATATCTAGTCGAATATTATTTACTGTCATCATGGCAAAGATAAAATAAATCAGTTATTAGAAATAAGTTATTAAAACTATTATGTTTAGAAATGTGTTGAAAAAATCTTCTCTCCATTAAACAGAAATTGGGGAAAAAAATAAACAGGGGTCTAATAATTCTGACTTTAACTGTATATTGCATCTCCAAAAATAATTGAGGTCATGTCCATGTATTGTGCGATGAGTCAATATATTGATTATTGTGACAGGCCTACATGATCAAGAATATATACATTTGAAGTTAGAATTATTAGCCCCCCTTTGATCATTTATTTATTTTTTTATATATATTTCCCAAATGATGTTTAACAGAGCAAGGAAATTTTCACAATATGTCTGATCATATTTTTTCGTCTGGAGAAAGTCGTATTTGTTTTATTTCGGCTAGAATAAAATAATTTAAAAAGATTTTTAAAAGCCATTTTATGGTCAAAATTATTAGCCCCTTTAAGCTATATATTTTTTCGAGAGTCTACAGAACAAACCATCATTATACAATAACTTGCCTAATTACCCTAACCTGCCTAGTTAACATAATTAACCTAGTTAAGCCTTTAAATGTCACTTTAAGCTGTATAGAAGTGTCTTGAAAAATGTCTAGTCAAATATTATTGACTCATCACAGCAAAGATAAAATAAATCCGTTATTAGAGATGAGTTAATAAAACTATTTATGTTTAGAAATGTGTTGAAAACAATCTTCTCTCCGTTAAACAGAAATTGGGGGAAAAAATAAACAGGGGGCTAATAATTCAAGGGGGCTAATAATTCTGACTTCAACTGTATATATTTTAGATAATGTTCCATATTTTCTGAAGATTTATAGTTTTTACTCTATATGCAAACATCTGTTATTGTTGCTAACTTCTGATCCTTTTCCTCCTGTTGTAATAAATGATATCAACCTGATTTCACAATCATGTTCTTTACTAACTTTACCAATCTAAGATGTTGTTACCTCTTTAAGATGCTTTATACTCTAACCTGTTGCTGCTCAAAGATGACTAATTAATATAAACTAACTTGCTTCCCTGCTCACTTGATTCATTGACCTGTAACCTTTTGACCTTTCACTGTTCCCTGGCTTGCTTGCATCTGCCCGTGACCCTTTTGATGCACCCTTGGCTTGCAGGGCTTAGATCGCTCCAACTCCTGGGTGCACACCATGGGGTGCAAAAGCGCCCCCTGGGGGACCAGCCCTGGCTCGACATCCGATACTAAGCAGGTCATTCCGACTATCCCAATCCCCCAAATACAAAAAGCAGAGTCCCCGCTTCACACAGCCCTTTCCAGTAGTAGCACTAAAACACCAAAAGCTAATTCCATGAGCACTCCATAGCACACTTCACTTCCATATCCATTTTCCTTCCAGATTTTTCTTTTTGAGCCAAATTCAGTCTTTTCCAAAGCTGCCTCGTTTCTCTCCTTCACCATTTCACTTTAAAAGCATTGCATGGGCATAACTAACTCATTTCAATCATTTTGTTTTGCTATTGGAATGACTTGTTCTGCATGTACATGAATGCGTGCGTGTGAATGTTTGTTACGTGAAACTTATTTATTATTATTATTATTTTGTTTTAGATTTATATATAATTATTATACGTTTTCTCATTACTTTGTGCCTGTAATAATCTGATTCATTAAAACATACATGCATATATATATATATACATTCATACATATTTATTTTACTTTATATTTTATATAGCAGCACACAAATATATTTGCAACTCCTTTTTTAACAAGTAAACTTTGTAACATTTTCTAAAGTCCCTCAAAATCACTTTGTTTAAACTTTATTGTTTCATTTTAAAAGTAAATGTATTTTTAAAATGATTGTATTGTGATTTTTACCTCTTAATGTTTTGTCTTTGTCTTTGTTTGTTTGTGTGTGCGAATGTGTGTGTGTGTGTGTGTGGGAATGTAGCGAACGGCACCACACACTCCTGTCCTCCACACTAATCTATTGTCACCCTTCATTCATCCCCACCCGTAGGCCATGGAGCGCAGTGGCAATCGCATGTCATCGCACACTGAGAGTGCCAGTTTCTTGCAAACATTAACAGGACGATTGCCGACCAAAAAGGTAGAGATCCAATTCCTGGAGGGCAGGAGCCAAAGTCCTCCTCCTCGCCTCACCTGCGCCTGTCTGTCTTGGAATGACTGGATGTTGTTGTTGTTTTGTTGTCATGTTTTTGTGGATGCTGGGTACTTGTTTTTCTTTTTACTGTGAATGCCACCTTAGGAATGTATGGAGAGGGAATGATGTGTCACATGTGGTATAGAGCTCCTTGTTGGTCTTGCCTCAGCCGATTGGGTTGTTTATATGTGTTCAGTCTTTGGTTTGTAGATGAATTAATCCTTCCCACTCCTGCAGCAACACAATGGACCTTATGTAAAAGGACTGTTTCATACGCCATAGTAGAAATCACTACCGGTCAGCAGTTTGGGATCTTTAAGATTAAAAGTCTATTTTGCACACCAAGGGTGCATTCATTTGATCAGAAATACTGTAAAAATGGTAAAATTGTGACATATTATTGCAGTGTACAATAACCATTTTTTTTACCAATGTCTTTCTGTGATTTAAAGATGAACTTTCAGCATGCTCAAGAAACATTTGGCATTATTAGTGCTGAAAGCTGTTGGACCGCTTCATATTCTTGTGAAAACTGTGATACAGTACTAAAGAACTATTAAAATATGTATTTACTTGCATTCATGATAGACACATTAAATTCATGAGTGAAAGAAATTTATAATGTAAAAGAAAATCTTATAGATAATGTTAAATCTAAAATATATCACAAAACTATGAAGCTGATACTTAGAAAATTCCTGATCCTTGATTAAGCACTAATAAAATCGGATCATAACAGAACAGCAAGTCAGTATATTAGAATGATTTCTGAAGGTTTGTGTAACTGGATTAATGATGCTATTATGTAATCATATTTCAAAATGTTAAAGTTTTAATTGTATCGTCAATAAAAATAAATGCAACCCTAATGAGCAGAATAGCCATCTTTTATAAAGCATTAGTCTTACTGATCCCAAAGCATTGACCAGTAGTGTACTAAACTGTGTGCAGTGTATTTGACGGTGTCTGTGTGTCTGATGTTTTCTTCCTATCCTCAGCTTTTTCATGAGGAGCTCGCCCTGCAGTGGGTGGTCAGCAGTGGCAGTGTGAGGGAGGGAGCCCTGCAACAGGCCTGGTTCTTCTTTGAGCTTATGGTAAGATGTTTCTTCTTTGAACGATTAAAGGATTTGAATCATTTGTTTTGAGATTGTTTATATAACAAGATGTTTGCATTTTAGGTTAAGAGCATCATCCACCACTTATACTTTACTGACCGTTTGGAGTCTCCCAGGAAAAACCGTTTCCCTGAACGCTTCATGGATGACATCACTGCTCTGGTTAGCACTATTGCTGGTGACATCGTCTCACGTTTCCAGAAGGTGAGAACATTGGAACTGCATGAATTCATTGAGCTGTTTTTTTTGTTAACTGATTTTAAAATGCTTTTTACATATAGTATTGTATCATTAGTATCATTATTGTATTAGGAATGCCATATGTAAAACACCATGGGTAATGCAAGTTAGTATTGTGTTTGTTTGTTTTGTTTTTGTAAAAATTCTAAAGTTATTTAGACACTTTGCAAAACCTTTACCATATCTGCTCATCTCTGGTAGCATCTTTCAAGTAACATCTTAAAACATTAGCATGGGTTATGTTTAATGGCATTGTAGGAGAAAAAAATGTGATTTATACACTGATTTACTGAAATAAAATAATATTTGGCTGAAGCCACAAGCAAATCTAATGAAACGTATGGTCTGAATTCCGAATGTGTTTTTTAGGGCTGTTGGAATTGTTTTGTTCCCCTTGAAATTGCTCCGTTTTTCACATTAATTTCCATTTCCAACTTTTTTTTTAATGTTGCATAATTGACCATATGCATGGAACATTCTTAAGCCAGCTGGAAAGCTTTTTTTGAAAGATTGGTGTGACTTTATCTGCAATTTCATCAGGTTCTTTTAACAGCATTTGATAGTGTAATACTTTTAATTTGAATATAATGAATGAATTAGAAAAAGTAAGCAAGGCCCAATCCCAATTCTACCCCTTATCCCTTGCCCTTACCCCTACCCCTCGTTTTGCGCGTTCCTGTAAAGGGGTAGGAGTGTCCCAATTCTCTTTATTTTGAAGGGGCAGGGCTAAGGAGAAGGACTAGATAGCCCTTGAAAGAGAGATTTTTCAGGACCACACTCAAAACTATGGAGTAAGAAGATTTCCCAGAATACACCAGCCACAACGGCAGCATAGCTGAACCCGGAAGTCAGGAGATGCACAAATTAGTATTTTTTTGTCATTTATTACGAAGTTTTACATCAAACAAACATATGTTTTAATATATTTATAACCGCGTTCGTGTTGTACCGTCATGCTTTAAAAAAAAAAACGCTAAAATAAAAAACGCTAAATTTCGCTATCTATATTCCATAATAATAACTCCTGTATAGTAGTCCCAATACATTCTGTTTTCTTGTGTTTACGTTGATGAATATGGCCATGGTGTAAATGCACAGTACAGTTACGAGCTTATAGTCACATTACATCGTTATGATAACATGATATATGCCTTCATTGATTTCCTGAAGATAAATACCAAAAAATAATGCGACTGGAATAACTACAGCAGTCGCGATCGTCCGATCTTATAATTTAGCAAGAGCTCACGATGACATATGATGACGTGTGCAGGTGTTGTACTGCTGTCCCAATTCTTAGGGGTAAATTTTGAAGCCCTTCCCCTTCACGCTTCATGCGATTTGGGGTAAGGGTACACAAATAGAATAGGGATTGGGCCTTAGTTGTTAAACCAGAGTGCCATGAGGGACAGCAGCAGAACACTAAGTACTGAGTATCGATTCGTAGAAAATGCTGTTCATATTTCAAAGTCATGGCATGGCACAGTGACAATGTGATTTAATGCCTTTCTTGTCTGGTGTCTGACCCACTTTAAAACGTCTCGATGTAGATTCTTGATTTTAAACGATGCAGATCTTAAATGCAGCAAAATTAAATGACAGTTCACCGGAAATGCCCGGGCTGGCTTATTGTAATTCATAATAACTGTGCATATGATCAAGTAAATATTCAAAATGTGTTTCAAACAATTTTGTCTTGCATTTTAAAGAAAACCTATTGACTGGCTGGACAAATACAGTAATTTTGGCTGACAGACATTCGGTGCATCAGCAGTTAATAATAGTGTATCAGCATGTCTTTATGGGGTATTTATGTCCTTTGAGTTCAACAGCTGAAGAACTTGCTGAGGATCAGTCTAGAAAAAGCTCATTCAAAATGGTATGGAAAGTGGGGAAAACATTGATATAAAGATTCTTTTTGCTGCCTTAATATAGCAAATGACAACAGGAAATGTGTTTTTGTGAAGTTGTTGAATAGTGAGTTTACTGATTTGTAATGTCGTTTTAGGATCTTGAGTTGGTGGAAAGGCTCAACACCAGCTTGGCCTTCTTCCTCAATGATCTTCTGTCAGTAATGGACAGAGGCTTTGTCTTTACCCTCATCAAAACCTACTGGAAACAGGTACCTTTCAGTTCTGCTCCAAACCCATGTGTTTTTTTATTTATCCTCTTTACTTCTAAAGATCTTTTCTCTCTCCTGTTCACAGGTGTCCACTAAGCTCTATGCGCTACAGAACCCCACTCTAGAGTCTCTGAGACTGGACTTCCTGAGGATTGTCTGTAGTCATGAACACTACGTCACTCTGAATCTGCCTTTTAGTCTGCTGACACCACCAGCATCTCCTTCTCCGTCAGTCTCCTCTGCCACATCACAGGTATAAACATTAATTGAAATTGCTTAAACATTGATAAGAAAATGAAATTGATTCCACCATAGACATCCTGATAAAGAGCATGCATGATATTGTTATCATGGGCACCTTTAAATACAGTTTATTATTTATTATTTAAACTTTTAGTTTGTTTTGAAAATATTCAGACTGTTGTACTGGCAGTAGGGTTGGGTATAATTTGGGGTTATTTTGATAGCGGTGCTAAATTGATACTTTTGAAACAGGATCGTGTCAAAACAGTGCATGAACCGATACTTTTGAGCCACAAAATTATGGTGGATGACTCTAGAAAAATCTTTTATTTGACAAAAAAATATTTTAATCATTTTAATTGAACAATATAATTAAAGTTGCCAGATGATGTCGCAAGCTGTTAAAGACATTCCTTTGCCTTTAAGTTGATTCTCTGTGCCCTCAAATGTTTCATTAAGTTTGATGTGCCCCCCACCCCTGCATGCAACTTTTGTAAAGCATCTGCTTCACGTTGCTGTGTCAGAATCTTTGCCTGTAAAATATAGTAATAATTTAGAACGCTTAGTTTAAGCAAATTTGATGAACGCAATCATGCGTGTTATGAATCTGAAGGGAGTCTCTCACTGGATGCGCTGTACTGTGCGCATTCCCTAAGCAACAAGAACAAATGGCTAACATCACCGACGTTGTCCGTATCCCTCAAATTTGTTTAGAATTATATGTTTAGAGATGGTGTGGCACAACCCATACCTATGTGTGCCTATGTTTCTTATACGTCCTTGTCGCAGCACCAGTGGCATCGAAATTCATATGCTGATTTTGTCCGGTACCTACCGGTTATATAGGTAGCCAACCCAAATTGGCAGTGGTGTTCATCACAGGACCAAGTCCTTGAAGACTTTATTTATTTTAAAACACATTTTCAAATGATAATATGCCATAAGATATGCTTGTAATATTGAGTTAAATATTTTCTGTCTGTTCAAAGGCCTATTTTACATTAACACTTAACAATAAGGCTCCATTTAGTGATTGATATTAGTTAAATAAAGTAAACATAACTGATGATGAGTTTCTTTTTAATCTAATTTCCTTTTTAATATTTAATTACTTATTAAAATAGAGGTTTAACTGTTGAGTTTTAAATTTAAATTAATATAAACAACTTCTGTAACAACTGTAGCTATTTCTCCATGTTGACATTACTTAAATCATTAACTAATTAATATTTACTAATGAAACATTACTGTAGTGTTACCTATATAATCCTTTTGCAATTTAGTTTGCTTGAAGCATTTGTTTATATTTACTGTATTCGTATTGCTTTATTGTACATAAATGTTCACAGTTTTTTTTTTAGTCAGTATACCTGGTAAAGTAAGCCTTTTTTGATGTCAATATTGTAATGCAATGTGTTATGATAAAAGCTTCAGCAATTATTGCAACAAGAAATGATCTCTTAATAATGTACAGTAGGTAACAGTTGACCGTGGCCATTGACTTCCATGGAGTAGGTGATACACATTTGGAACAACTTTAGGGGAAGTAAATAGTAACAGTTTTAATTTTTGAGGGAACTATCCCTTTATCTGAAACTCTTGATTAGACGAAATTGATAGATTTAAAGACATCACTTCATCCCATTTGTTGTTGTTCTTTTCCATTGTCTCTGTCCAGAGTTCTGGTTTCTCTACCCATGTGCAGGACCAGAAGATAGCCAACATGTTTGAGCTGTCTGTGCCCTTCAGAGAGCAGCATTACCTGGCTGGTCTCATTCTGACAGAGCTGGCCGTAATTCTGGAGCCGGAGGCTGATGGGTCAGTACCATGGTGTGTGCACTCTACTTTCTTATACCTTTCAGAATTACTGTTTGGTTACTTTTGTCATTTTAATATCTGTTAAAATTAGGGACAAGGTATAAACAATCCATTTAAAATAGCTTTATATAATCTTTAAATCAAGCATGCTGCTGAAAATTAAGTTATGTGCTTGTCTTACATTATGATGATTGCTGCTTTAGTCTGCTGTTTAAATCTCTTATTGTATATTGCAATATATGTTTAGAATATTGTGAACAGTTACAATAAACAATAATGCAGTAGAGTTTATTTTATTAATGTCTTATTTGTTTAAATTATAATTTAATTGATAACACATTAGAAAGTTCAATAGTTAACAGTAGTTAAAGCATTAGCTAATATTAACAATGAACGATACCTTATTTATGTGTCTTTGTTAACATAATGTTAACATGACAAAGACAGCTTTTTATTGTTAGCTCAGTTCAATTTAAAGATCTTTACCAATACATTATTCCAAAAAGAAGCCAGTAATCTGTCACTCGTTTATTTATTTTTTTGTTTTACATTCTTTGGGATGGGAAACAAAGCGACAAACGTTTCGACTCAACACCTTAATCAAAGCTACGTATAACAAGTTATATAAAAGATCAACGCACCAGATAGGCACGGTGCAAACTACACTACTGTACTAATACAATATTAAAATCCAAATTTACATTTATTAAAGTTGAAATGAATATTAATAAGATCAATAAGTGTTTTAGAAGTACTTTCCATGTTAATTAAAGTAGTTAACAAATGGATCCTCATCAAGTGTTACCATTTTATTTTTAATAAACATTTTATTTGGCTGAACTTGCAGCTATACATACATCTACCAAATGTGTAATTGTACACATTCCTCTCTTCTGTAGGATGTTTGGTCTCCACAAGAAGGTGATCAGCGTGGTACATAATCTGCTGTCCAGTCATGACTCTGACCCACGTTATGCTGATCCCGAGGTCAAAGCCAGAGTCGCCCTGCTTTATCTTCCCCTCATAGGCATAGTCATGGAAACCCTTCCCCAGCTCCATGACTTCACTGGTAAGAGCTTACACTTTTCTATCCTACATTGTGCATATGCCACATAGTAACAACATCCACCCATTAATTATTATTCATTCGCCCATAACAGAATCCCTTAATCAGTGGGGCCGTCCTGGTGGTCCAGGTACTGAGGAGCAGGAGGCTGAGGGCAACAGTATGATCAGTCAGACTGTTGCAATGGCAATCGCAGGGACTTCTGTGCCACAGATGTCAAGGCCTAGTAGTTTTCTGCTCAATCCACAGGTAGTATGATTTATTTATTTATTTTATGCTGGATTGCTTTTTGCTCAATATGGAGACACCATAGAAAACTAATATGACAAGACATTATTATTTTACATTTAGTTACGCTATAATAAATACAGGGTTTAAAATGAATGTTTAAGTTAAATGTGTAATAAAAATTTGCCATTGGCAAGTATATTAAACAGTGTCACTAACTAATTAGGCTGAATTACTATTTTTTTCTAACAATATCTGAAAAAACATTTTGGTTAAGCTCATTTAATAAATAGCAAACACTGTGTTGTAGTTATTTAAGTATGTACGAATCTGATAATCTCATTTGTTTATCAGAATCCTATGGAGAGTGTTTTGGAAACATGTTTGAGTCATTAATGTAGTTGCATTCGACAACAAATAGAACTGAGTTTCCGATATCATAGAACCAACATCATGGTACTAAAGAAGCAAATATTTTTTGCTTTTTCAAATAAGTTTTTGAACTTATTTTTTCATATAATTTCTATTTTCTAAACATCTATAATATTAAATAGATTTTTAATTAATAACATCTATAATACTGTACATAGACTTCTAACTGTAGTTAAAAAAAAAAAAACCTAAACGATAAGATCTTAAAAAGGGGAGGGAATATTACTGAATATAATATAAATATAACCACTTAAGCCTGGTTTATACTTCTGCGTCAAGTGATCGGCGTGACCCACGGCGCAAGCCTCGTGTGTAGCCGTGCATTTATACTTTTGCGCGCTGTTTCTGTTTCTCTGCAATACACTTCCGAAACATTAGCTGGCAGTCAGTGTTTATGTTCCTCTGTGTCGAGTTTCTTCGCTGGTGTTTTGTTTTTTCTGAACATTTCCTTAATGTACAAGTGGCTCAAATTCGCTCATTTTGAGGCGGGAACCGGCGGACGTGCAACAACTTTAATCATAAGGTAAACACAAAACAGTCTCCATCCGGAGCTCCTTCACGGGACTCCACACTTGTAAACACTCGCTGCATCGGGCGCGCGGCTCTCACCTCCGCCCACACTCGTCAGCGCTACCAAGCCGACCAATCACAGAGCTTGCGATATGCGTACGTGTTACATTTTTTGAGAGGTGCGCGTCAACGTGGCTATGCGAGAGGCTATGCGTCCACGCATAGGCTGCGCCGTAGCATACGCGTGCGCTTGACGCAGAAGTATAAATCGGCCTTAAGGCGACAGACTTTGGCTTAGGCATTTTAGAATGACCAAAACAACATTACAAATATTATGCACGTTGTTTTATGTACATTTTCAAAATTTATGAGCATCCATGTTGGCGTCTTCATTAAGCATTTTTTTTTTTTTCTTTTCCCGATATTCCAAAATTCATAGACATTGCTTGGTGTTCCTCTGGTATATTAAATGAGCTCCCCTTGTTCTCCAGGCGACCCGTCAGCATGGCTCTTTCTCGGCCGAGTCCAGTCGTAGTTTGCTCATCTGTCTGCTGTGGGTGCTGAAGAACGCAGACGAGATGGTGCTTCAGAAGTGGTTCACGGACCTGTCTGTCTCCCAGCTCAACCGTCTGCTGGACCTGCTCTACCTCTGCGTCTCCTGCTTCGAATACAAGGTCTGAAGAATCATCACAGTTAAAGAAACCTTAAACATGGGTTCATAGAGTGTCCTTTCTTATTGATCTCTAATGCGCATTTCTCAAATTCTTCACATCTGCAGAGTGATATTAATCCACGTTTGTGTTTCTGTTCATCCATTTCATACAAAAAGGCCCATTTTTTGTTCATGCAGGGTAAGAAGGCATTTGAACGTATGAACAGTCTAACCTTTAAGAAATCCAAAGATATGAAGGCCAAGTTGGAGGAAGCCATTCTAGGCAGTATTGGAGCCCGACAGGAGATGGTGCGGCGGAGCAGGGGGCAGCTTGGTTAGTTAATAAATAAATAAATATAGAAATATAGAGATAAATAATAATAAATTCAAAGGTTTAATGAAGGCAGTTTGACGTTTTAATGTATTTTCTTTTCTTTTCTTATTTTCTACTCAGAGAGAAGTCCATCAGGCAGTGCTTTTGGCAGCCAGGAAAACCTGCGCTGGAGAAAAGACATGACCCACTGGCGTCAGACCAGCGAAAAGATGGACAAGTATGATATTATTAATTATTTGTATGTATTTATTGTGTGTGTGTGTGTGTTACTCCAGTTTAACTCCAATTTAAAATATGTAAATTTTGACTTTCTTTTCTGTTATGTAACCAATCTGATACCAGTACAAACATTTTAATTTTAAAATAATAGGTTTTTAAGAATTAAATATTTTAATAATTGTAGTAATAATAATAATAGTAATAATAATAATGCCAACAACAGCAAGGCAGTTTTCCCCCGTCTCAGCAGGGTGTTTTCACACCTCTAGTTTGAAAAAAGTAAGGAAATTGGGTGAGTCGACCTTTGTTTAGGTGGGAGTGTCGAATGGCGAAACAGGGCAGGGTTTGCATGAAAAGGGGAGTTTCATTACATGCGGCAACCTAAACACAGATGCAGGGGAGATGGATTCGCTGAGCAGCATTGACAGCGGATCTGACAGCTGTGGAAAAAAAAAAGTCGAGGATTTCTCTCCACCAGATTCCCCTCAGTCACATTATCTAGTTGATGATCAGTGCCGGTCTACTGACTTATCGTTTTTAACCTTTCAGCACAAACACGCCGGTGAATGCAGGAGAAAGTGCAGATGCTCCTAACGAGGCGAATATTGAAGTCTCGCAATGGTAGTAATTATTTCCAACTGTAGTTGTTGAAGTAAACAAATAACTAATAAATACCCAATTGTTCCTGCCACAGATACTGCACTGCACTGAAAAAGTGGACTGTTGAAATCTTAATTGTCTCTGTTGTAATCTTAGCATGCTACATAATTTCACTAAGTAATGTCTTCAAAAACTTAAAGAGTACTGTTGACAATACAATCTAACTTTGCGATCTGAATATTGTAGTGATAAACTTAGTAACTAAATCATTTTGATTTTGAGGTATGTCTTTAAAAACTGAAAGAGTACTGCTGACGATACTAACTTTGCCATCTGAATAAACATAAACAAAGAACATTGATCACACACTTACCAAATCCGTAGAGACAGGACACCAACTGGAACCGTGTCTTTTTTAAAAAGAAGATGAGTGGCAAACCTGACTTTCACCATTTCCAGATGCGAAAAGCTCTCGGGTAAAAAATGTTTCTTACAAACATATTTTTGTCGTGTGTTAGCAGACCACTGTAATCCACAAATGTGGGTCCACACGCAAGCTGTGCTGTCATCCTGGGGAAATGGAAACAAAACTTTTATTTTTAGCAGATTTATAAATTCAACACCTACGACCCTTGTCTCCGAACAATTCTTCTTCTTTTTCTTCCACTTGTTTTAATTACAGTTGGCAACACAAGGTGGCGTCTCTCTGGTGCTGAACACTGTAACAAGTAAAAAGAGTCTTTGTAACTATATCATGCATATTTATGAAGTTGCATCTCATTCACAATAGAGCGCTCTGATTGGTTCAAACAAAGTCTTTCTCATGAATTAATGCTGAAAACTCAATGACGTCAGTTTGTACTGGCCGGTACAGATATCCAATTTCCACGCTGGAATTTACACAATGATCTCATCGATGTAACGCAACTTCAAAATTTATATTCAAACTAGAAAAACGAATTTGCTCGAAACAAAACGCAGAACGCAAAAACAACCAGTTTTCACTTATATGTGTCCTAATGGTGTTTTAAACAACGTGGGACATATACATGTCTGTCAACATCTCAATAAATGTGTTTTGGTGTTTTGTGACCCTTTTAAAATGTCAATTATTATTATTATTATTATTATTATTATTATTCATTCATTCATTTTTCGGCTTTGTCCCTTTATTAATCTGGGGTCGCCACAGCGGAATGAACCACCAATTTATCCACCACATGTTTTACACAGCAGATGCCCTTCCAGCTGCAACCCATCACTGGGAAACACCCATACACATGCAGTCATACACTACAGCCAATTTAGCTTACCCAATTCACCTATACCACATGTCTTTGGACTTGTGGGGAAAACCGAAGCACCTAAAGGAAACCCACGGGGAGAACATGCAAACATCCACACAGAAATGCCAATTGACCCAGCTGAGGCTCGAATTAGCGACCTTCTTGCTGTAAGGCGATTGTGCTACCCACTGTGCCACCCCGTCGCCCCTATTATTATTATTATTATTATTTTTACTATTATTATTATTACTATTATTATTACTACTACTACTACTACTATTTAAAATGTCAATTTATGCAAATTAATTCATCTTTCTGCAATAATGTATTAATAGTTAGTCCAGTATAAGGCTTGTTGTATTGTCTGTGTATTTAGTATGTTCAAAGTAAGAATACTGAGCTTATTTTCATCCCATAAAACTATTAATATGATTACATTACCCGCATTTATACAGTTACAACCATTAACGATTTGACCTCAAATAATCCCTTTATTTGCCCTTGTTCTTTCATGTACTGTGTGTTTAGGGGCCAGAGATCAGTCAGGTATTGTACAGCTGAAACGTGTTTTGCTTTCAGTGACCCTTGCTTTGCTTCAGATCTGAATTGAAACCCCTTCCCCTCTCGCCTCTGTCCTGCTATCCTCTGCTGGTGATGGAATGGTCTGGATGCAGTTCTTACTGACCACAGTCTGATACTGACCCCAGACCGGTGTGTGTGTGTGTGTGTGTGTGTTTTTAGTTGAGGGATGAAGTAAGGTGTGACGTGGATGGTACTATGATGTTTTAACCTGCGTGTTTACTAGAAGAATGCAATATGGCACTTAAACAGCCTTTCAGGTCTAGGATTTAGATGTAATATTCACTCTGAACCATTAAAAAGATGCAATCATTAGATTATGTACATACTTTTTTAGAAGATTAAGGCCTTACACCGTATATTAAGTTATATGAGAGTTGTGTTTTATAGCATCTCTCTTTAATTTCCTTTACAAACAATTAAATCAGTTTATTTAAGCTGTTTAGCCAAGTGATTCTTAACTTTTCTTCCTTTAGGTAATTAAAACAGTATAATAAAGCATATGTGCTTTAGTTATATTTTGTGTTTAAGCGTTTAAGAATCTGCATATTAACTAAACAAAAAAAATAATATTTACGAATGTTGGACTGCTGCATTCATTAAATATTTTTTTTTTTAGATAGTTTTAAGATAAAATATTATTAAAACTAAGTAATAAAATCTCCAATATTTACTAACTATAACAATATTTACTTAGCAATACTTAAATAATTCTGCTGCAAAACAGAAACAATTTGTTTTCGAAGTATTTGTCAAAAATATTTTTTAATTGTTTTATGTACGTCATGCATTATTAGAAAATGAGGGACAAATGTTTTTAGGTAATGCATTATTAAGAAATAAATTAATAACTTGAGAGGATGAAAGGGGAAAAAACATTTGGCGACCTGAATTTCATTATGTAATGCTTGCAATCAAAACATATTTAAATTAAATTATCATTATATATTTTTGATTGTTATGCATGATAAATGTGCTTATTTAAACTCCTTGAAAATTATCTTGATCCCACCACCCCTGATTTGTAGAAGTGATTAGTAGGTTAAGCCCCATTCGGTTGAGAACCACTGGTCTTCATTTTTTTCGTTTTATTGAAACCTTTTTTCGGTGGTTACTGTTTGATGTTACTTAATAGCAGGTCATCTGTATATCCGCCCTCATAAACTTCTATTAGTAGTTTTCTACCTTTATCAAAGGGCAAAGTGTTTGGCAGTGTGGGTGCTTCTGTTTATTTAACCCCTTTTCAAACAAATCCAATTCAGTGGGATTTGGAGTTTCAATTACCATTACTTTTTAAAACGCTGCTCTTCCTCTTGGAGGCCTTGTGTGCAAATATTGCAATATTAATTGGCATGTAAAATAAAAAAAATAGTTACACATTTTAGGGTTTATCTTGGTAGTCTTGGAAAAAAATTGTTTTGAAAAATGTATTCTGCATTGATTTTGAGATTATCAAAATGTTTCGCTATTCTCTCTTGAATTAACTATGAACTGTTTTTTTGGCATTTTTATTATAATAGGACACTTCATATTGATTGTAAGTGAAATTGGAGAGAGGGGGAGGATCAGAAAAGGTCCACGAGTTGGGATTCAAGCTTAAAAATAGGAACACAGTTGCTCTATTTTGCCTGTTTGTTTACACAACAACAGTGCTTTTGAGACTGAAAACGCATAAATCTGAAAACTGGTTACAAAGTGGACATTTTTGGAAAACACTGCTGTTGTCATGTCTGTAAACACCTGAAAAAATGAAAATGATGAGATCATACAGCAAATTCTACATACACATCAGTAGGGCTGTGCAATTTGGGGGAAAATATCTAATTGCGATTTTTATTTATTTATTTAATTTTTTTATTTTTTATTTAATTGAATTTTTTTTTTTACAGATATTGTGATTTTGACTTGATTTGCGATTTAATTTTGTAGTCATGCTTCAGCTCAATATTCTGTATTGTAGCTTCTTACTGCTAAAATGCAGTGTGTTAGTTAAAACAAGAACTGAAAAGGTATCAACTAACTCCAACTTTTATTCAAATTTGTTTACAATTATTCAGAAATGAAACGCCAAATTTTCTCTAGACCAAACAGTCTTGAGTTATGGCATTAGGTATCTCCCGGTGCATTTGTGATGTTTTTTCATATGGTGGAATAGCTGCAAACAACTCTGAAATTGTACTTTGCTGTTGCTAGCTACTAGATAGAGTGTCACTGGCAATACTTTTAGTTTTACTTTAAGACTTTTTAGCACGACGCTCCTCATATAGCCGCCTGTGGTGCCTTTTTAGGTGCTGGTTGTTGTATTTCCTCGTGCTGTGGCAACAATTATGCGACAGCTCTTTCAAATGACCTGTTTTTGTTCGGTGTCTGTGACTTCATTTCAATCATTCTGAATCGTTTGCTTACAGGTACTGTTTACTAACAAAGTGACAGCACCAAATACTGTCCTGGGATACACAATGCGCGTTTATGGCTGTTTTTGCAAATGTAAAACATTGAAAACTTTTTGTGTAAACGTGAAACTTTTTTAAAAACTAGCCTTAGTTATGGACACTCTTATAATTCACTTTTAGAATTGTTATTTTAATTAAATGTTTTATTTAGGTTCAAGTTGTTTTTGGACGCAAGCAGAGTATGGCTGTTTGTAAAATCTACAGCACCATCTGCTGTTAAAAACTAACCTCAGAATCAATTCAAGAGAGAAACGCATTTTAAAAATCGCAGAATCAACATTTCAAACTGTTTTTATCCACAGATCTAGTTTGCCTACTGTAAATTGTTCAAATGACTTATTCTTTCATTTTAGATTTGTTAAAAATAGATAATAATAATAATAATAATGCATGTACACAGCGAATCTCCAGATGCAGTTGCAGTTTAAGAAAATAGTATCACACCACATTTTCCAAAACCTTTTAACAGCAGACCACCCTCTCTGCTTCTAACAATAATAATAAGTCTATGACAGGGCTGTGGCTTCCTTCTTTTCTATAAAGTTTTGGTATAGGGTTATGGTACAGTTATTTGTGTGTGACCATACAGGTTTAAGGGAACCCTACTGCGCAATGGAACAAGCCAGGAGCCCTTCTTAGTTAGGTTTGTAAGCTTACTAGGATATAATTAGACGTTTACTAATGTTTTGAATTGCTTAACCTCTGTTATGTGTTTAGGCCTAGTTAGAGAACTTATTTTATATCTTTATTTATTTTTAGAATTTTATTTTGCAAATAAACACATTGTGCAAATATCTGTTTTATATTTATTTATTTACTTTAATATTTACATTAATATATTCATATTACATTAATTTCAAGTATAAAAAACGAAGATTGTAGTGTGAAGAGTTCAGATTATGCATTTATTGGTGAAAGTTGAGATGAATACTTTACACTGGAAAGGGCACAAACATAATCAAGTATGTACGAATGGAGTTTATAGTCTGTATGCCGAGGACAGCGCTCCTCTGTATACACTCACTTGAATGCTTGTGTGGAGATTGCTGTGGCATTCAAGGATGCGTTCGCTGTTGTACATTGCATATTGCACCATTTTAACAGTTCATTGCCTCATTGTTTGTCAGGACCAGGGCCGAGCTGGAGCATGAAGCAATTATTGATGGAAACCTGGCAACTGAAGCTAATCTCATCATATTGGATACGCTAGAAATAATAGTTCAGGTAATGATTGTATAGCCACCTTCAATAATTGTGAGTATTTGAACACAGAAGACATTTATTCTGACTGTTATTGTTTCATGTAGACTGTGTCAGTGACGGAGTCCAAAGAGAGCATTCTGGGAGGCGTTCTGAAGGTCCTGCTACACAGCATGGCATGTAATCAAAGTGCCCTATATTTGCAACACTGCTTCGCTACTCAGAGAGCTCTTGTGTCAAAGGTGAGTGAACACTGTTCAGGTCAGAGACCGGACTTTTGTGTTAATACCAGTTAGTCTCAGGGATTTATTCTTCTGCCAATATGGATCAATGAACGATATGATTTTTTAAATTATTATTACACTTCAGCTTCATATCTTCTGACCAATCAAATGCTCTCTAGAATCTGAAGTGTCCCTCACTCTTTAAGATATGGCTTAAATTGGTCACATATTCACTTGTATTCAACATTTACATACAGTATATAAGAAAAGAATAAATGGTAGCTGACACTTTGCTGCAGAAGATGCAGTAATATTATGCAGATGGGGTGTGATGTTACCTAGCTGTGGATTAGAGATGCGCAGATCAGCTGAAATGTCCTCCGAGGCTTCATACTAATCATCCACCCCCCACCCACCCGCACATATAATTTTATCTGATATATGTATACGCAGGCGTCGCAGAGGCGCAGTAGATAGTGCTGTCGCCTCACAGCAAGAACGTCGCTGGTTCGAGCCTCGGCTGGGTCAGTTGGCGTTTCTGTATGGAGTTTGCATGTTCTCCCTGCGTTCGCGTGGGTTTCCTCCGGGTGCTCCGGTTTCCCCCACAGTCCAAAGACATGTGGTACAGGTGAATTGGGTAGGCTAAATTGTCCGTAGACTATGAGTGTGTATGGATGTTTCCCAGAGATGGGTTGCAGCTGGAAGGGCATCCGCTGCGTAAAACATGTGCTGGATAAGTTGGCAGTTCATTCCGCTGTGGCGACCCCGGATTAATAAAGGGACTAAGCCGAAAAGAAAATGAATGAATGAATGAATATGTATACGCACACGATCTTCACTTTAATAATTCTAATTCTTTGTTTTAAGCATGATGATAGGTCAGCGTGGATCATTCATTATTAACAGTAGATTCAGTGAGCTAATTTGCGCATCTCTGATAGTAAAATAATATGCTAATCGTAAACTGTTTTAGATGAACATTCATTATAAAAACAAAAGTTTGCCTTTAGATAACATTTTCTTCATTTTCAAATAGATGAACAAAGTAGCCTAAAATAAGAACTTTTAGCTTTTACAGATACAGGAAAAAGATAACAAAAATGCTGCCACTTCAGCCTAAACGCCAGCTATGTTATGCTTTCGATTTAGCACACACATGATGTTTCATATTTGAGGTACCGGTCTTGTGGCTTTCATATACATGCATCGCTTTACAGCCGTTGCATATTACTTATCCTGCACTTGATTCATCCTCGTTAACCACTTCTCTAAAATGCTCCCACACGGCATTTTTCTTTCTTTCCTTCCTTTTGTTTTGTTTTGTTTTTAATTCTCCTTTTTATGTTTCTCTCGGATCTGTTTCACCTCCATTTCTGCATTAACAAATAGACCTCCACCACGCGCATATTTTTTTGAAAAATTAGCATGCAAATTAGGGTCTGTTTGCCTGCTAAAATACAAAAATACAAAGCAAAAATCATTAATAATTCATCTCATCAACCCGCGACCCACCTGCAATTAAAGGTACAGTAGGTGATTGTCTTCAGAAACATTTTTTGTTGTGCTGGTTGAAAGTCTCTTCACATTCCAATAGTAATGATTAAAGTAAATGATCTAAATGTGTTTATATGTACTTTTATATTCTGGATAAGTCATAAAACTAAAAAATGTTTATCCAATCAAATATTGTCAGACCGACAAATAACTCCATTACGACAGGTATCTCAAACTGTCAACAAATTTAAATTTAAATTTCTGCGCAGCCTCTTTAAAGGGCACCTATGGTGAAAACTCTACTTTTCAAGCTGGTTGGACAGACATATATGTAGGTATAGTGGATAGACCGTCATATTGGGGTGATATAAACACACCCAGTGCTTTTTTTATTAATTTACCAACATAAAAATGGTGGAGCGGTTTTGAGACTTGACGTAGGAGTGCGGTCCCCCCGCCCACCAAATTGATTGACAGCTGGGTATTAACATGTCTCTGTAGTAACGTTTGTAATCATATCCACAAGACAGGACGTGCGCAAATCAACCGTAAATAAATGGTCTGTTCAGTTTGCTAAGATCATCAATCATCATCAAATGTGATCAAGAGTGAGTTTGACAAGTTTAAAATGTTTTAAAACAGTGCATGTGTGTAATGAATTACAGCGATTTACTATCCGGTTTGTGGATGTTAAATCAGGTTTATTTTGTACATTAACATAACAGATATCCATACAGCAGTGGATATTAACCTGTATCCTGTCATTTACGTGCAAAGACAGTGCAAAGCTAAACGCGTGCGCTGTACATATGTATGTGCATGTGTGTCTGCGCTGTGTGTGTGTGTCTGTGTGTGCGTGAACTTTGAACTTTGACTCATCCTGCAGCTTCACACAACAAATGCATCAAATAATCATTGGTAAAGGTCTTACTGTAGTTTTTCTCACAAACGTTACGTGAGATCTGCTTCCTTTATGTCTGTGTCAGTTGTCTGAGGCAGCCGAGTGCGGAGACTGAGGCACGCTGACAGGCACGTGGAAACGGTGGGCGGGGAGGACTAGCCTTAAAGGCCCAGTACACAAAAACAGCAAAAATCTGTTGAGAGCTATAAAACACAAACTAGTGAAAGCTATAATAAATAACCTGATGGGTGTTTTGAGCTGAAACTTTACAGACACATTCTAGGGACACAAAAGACTTATATTAAATCTGGAAAAAGGGGTAACCTAGGTGCCCTTTAAGCAAACAGAAACGTCATGCGCGCACACGTGAAGCACGGCTTTACCGCTGACAGAGAGACATCAGGCAAACTCTGCATCAACCTGAACTTCTTTCTGAAAGACCAACGTGGCCTTGTATGCATGAAAAGAAAGATTGTTTCTGAAAGGGCTTCTGCCAAAAATGCAGAATCAAAACTTTTCTAAACCCTGAATCAATATCGGAATTACTTTTGCACGCTGGAGGGCAATGACATTATGCAGTTCAAAACAATGATCTGAAGGGTGGCACCATGGCTGAAGAATTACTTTTAGACAGGTATGTTTTAAAACTATTTTAGCCATGCAAAGCCTATGTAGATTGTGTTCTTGTTTATGAATGGGTTTATATGCATGGTCGTGTTCAGCCACTCAAAACGTCCAGCAAAAGATTGACTGTTTTGAAGTTCATGGAGTACCTTTTACAGCATCGATAATATAGTCTGTTAAATAGACCTGAGCATTCGTTTAGTTGTTCAAGTGTAAAAGGAGATGAAAATAAGCAATGTACGAGGATCAACGAGCACAATTGAAAATGAAAAGTCACTCATTGTCTTGGTAACGTAAACGTAAGTGTAACGTAAAAAGATAACAGGATTAACTAAAGATAATTAAAGAGAACTAATTAATTACAGATAACTAATTTTTATTTAGTTTAATAACAAAACATAAGTAATGTAAATGTGCTCTTCCACCTAACCAGCTCTACTGAGGTGAAGTTTGATTTATATTCACACATTTGTTCATTTTTGAACAGCTTTGGGAAAATATCATTCCTGCACCCGCTGGCCTGTCAACAACTATGCTTGATAAAGTGCGTGTCTCCATAGAGTTTTCTAACTGGTGAATGACATGATCTAGTGTTATACCTAATCAGTGCTCGTTCACATGTTCATGACTTAAGGAGGCGTGGCTTTGGATGGCAGGAGATGGTCGTAAAATTTTTAAGCTATTATGCTAATGCTAGCATTCTGGCAGATCACCTACTGCACCTTTAATCATAATGTATTTTTTTTTTATTACCCGACCTGTGCATTATCCGCAGTGCCCGCGCATATAACCGCCATCCACACATCACTACTGTGGAGTGTTTTCAGGCGCTGTGTATTATCATTGCCTGCAGCATGGTATGGAAGCAAAATTTCCAGCCACATTGACTTAGAAAATTTAGCAACTTTTAATTTCTGGTGGGTCTTGGCACATGATGTAACAACTGATGTGTCAAGCTTTAAAAAGGGAAATTATCTAAATTTTTAAATTTAAGCGAGATGCTAATGGTCTAATCTAATTTTAAAGTTCTTCCATAAGACCCAGAGATTGGCTGAATGGATTTTAAAAATTGTTAAACTCAACTCTAAGGTGAAAAACTTAACTCTAAAACTTAGTCTATAGTGTTTCTTTAAGAGAAATAAATGCATTTCAAAAGAACTCTGGCCCTAATATAAATATATTTTCCAACAGCAATGCTTTAGGGGACCTTTGAGCTGCATTATTGTTTGATGACCTTAAGTTAAGTTGAGCTTTATAGTCATTCCACTACATACAGTGGAACGAACTGTTGTTTCTTGCAGGACCACGGAGCTACAAAAATAAATATAATCATAACTATAAACACAACACAGGATATAAGAGCTATTGTAAACCTATACATAACTAACATAACGAAGCAGTAATCTAACTATATTAAGTACTAACTATAGATACACTATAAATAAATATTTAAACGATACACGTAACCTGAGACACACTATACAAGTACTTTTACGGAAGACTGAACAATATTGTGCAAAAGAAGTACTTTAAGGTTGAAGAAAACAAGTAGTGTGACATGATTTGTGGAACATATACAGGTAAACATTGTTTTCCTTATTGTTTATTTCCTTACTCCTAAGTGTCCGATGCATATAGAGAGAGAAGTGTTTCTACAGGTGGTTTGTCAAGCCCACTCATCTGTATGAAGCACACTTCAGAAATGCACAATGATTTTTCTAGAGATACGGAGTGATTGTATGAAAGTGTCCGGTGCAAATGCGCAGATTAGTGCAGGTGTCTGAGAAGGTGTCAGAGATAAAAGAGTGGATTTTCTACTGGTGGTTTGTCAAGCCAATTTACCTGTGTGAGGCACACTCAGAATTGCATTATGTTTTGAGGTTTAAGTACCTTTTCTCATGAAGTGATGTGTGTTCAGTTTCCAGAGCTGCTGTTTGAGGAGGAGACAGAGCAGTGTGCTGACCTGTGCCTGCGTCTCTTGAGGAACTGTAGCAGCAGCATCGGCACCATCAGAGCTCACGCCAGCGCCTCTCTCTACCTCCTCATGAGACAGAACTTTGAGATTGGAAATGTGAGAAACATTTTAACACACTCTGACATGCTTGTATAAGGTTTCACTGTGATGATGATGATGATGATGATTTAGACATTATATTTGCATTTGGATAAATATATAAGCATTTTATTCTCTCTATAACAGATGAAGTGCACTTGTTGGTGCAGGTAGCCTTCTGAGTAGTGCGCTGGCATGTAGTGCTGTTGCGCTTCGGGTGTCCCAAGTTCGAGTTCTAGCTCGTAGACCTTTCCCAGTGTCACATTATCCTTCAGAAGTGTTTCCACACAAATATTGACTTGTATAGCTTTATTTTAGTTTTGATAACTTGATACTTTATATTTCAAGATAAAGTTGATGAACCGAAAGTTCAAATATACAGTATTTATTTGAAATTAGAAATCATTTGTACAATTACAAATATATTTACTCTCACATTTGATTAATTGAACGTGTCTTTGCTTAATAGAAGTATAATTTATCTCAAAGACACTGCATTTTTCAATTGTTATATATTTGAATAATTTATGTTTTACATTAACTTATTATGTATATTTTATTTATATATTTTAACATTTACTGTGCATTCAAATGTTTAAATAGCTGAAAATATTGTTTAAATGGCAGATCTTATTTAATAAATATTAATTGTTATACAGTATTTTGATCCTTTGGTGGTAATATGAGAATTCCTCTTTGTTTCTCCTCTCTCCTGCAGAACTTTGCGCGGGTGAAAATGCAGGTGACCATGTCTCTTTCATCTTTGGTGGGAACATCTCAGAACTTCAACGAGGAGTTTTTACGCCGTTCGCTCAAGACCATCCTCACGTATGCAGAAGAGGATCTAGAGCTCAGAGAAACCACCTTCCCTGACCAGGTCAGCCTCAACAACCTGTTCACCTCACCAGCTTGTTTGCTAGTTCCTGATGCAAAACACTGGCTTTGGTTTCAGGTTCAAGATCTGGTGTTTAACCTGCACATGATCCTGTCGGACACTGTAAAAATGAAGGAACACCAGGAAGATCCAGAAATGCTAATTGATCTGATGTACAGGTACTAGTTTTTATTATTATGTATTTATTTGTTGCTATTATTATTATTATTATTATTATTTTATTGTTATTATTATTAACGTTGTTCTTGTTGTTATTTTATTGTTGTTGTTGTTGTTAATATTATTATTTTATTGTTGTTGTTGTTGTTGTTATTATTTTATTATTAATATTATATAATAGCAATAGGCAGCCTGGTGGCACAGTGAGTAGCACAATCGCCTCACAGCAAGAAGGTCACTGGTTCAAGCCTCGGCTAGGTCAGTTGGCATTTCTATGTGGAGTTTGCATGCTCCTGGTGCTCCGGTTTCCCCCACAAGTCCAAGAACATGTGGTATAGGTGAATTGGGTAAGCTAAATTGTCCGTTGTGAATGAGTGTGTATGGATGTTTCCCAGGGATGGGTTGCAGCTGGAAGGGCATCTACTGCGTAAAAACATATGCTGGATAAGTTGGCGGTTCATTCCGCTGTGGCGACCCCAGATTAATAAAGGGACTAAGCCGAAAATAAAATGAATGAATAATAACAATAATAATATAATAACTACAAATAACTTTTCCACTTTTTATTTATTTATTTATCAGATGCTTATATCCAAAGTGAAGGAATGTAATTTACAAATAAATTATAAACTACTGTTTCAAACAAACAGGATCAGAAAAGTAACTTTCAAAAAATTAATAAATTTCAAAGACCATTTAAAATCATTTGTAAGTAAAGTGGCTGTAAATCAATTTGACATTTATAATGTCTCACTGTTTTTTTATTTATTTTATTTTTAATAAATTAATATTTATTCATATTTTCATCAAATTGTTCTGGAAATATATATTTTGTGGTTTCATGCTGAAAATTCAGTACGAAATGCCATTTTAAAACCTGTTCGTTTAATTTGTAATAAAATTTTATATATTGTTTTATTGTTCTACTTAAATAAATAAATAAATAAATAAATAAATAAATAAATAAATAAATAAATATTTAGATTCTTAATAAGCTTTTATTCTTAAAAAAATTATACGTTTTACCAACCCCAAATTTTTTAATGGTAGTTTAAATTCAAAATTCATTTTTTATTCCCTTTTTTGAAAGTTACTAGAAACAAAACTGAAAAAAAAATACAAAGAGCAGGTCAACAAGCTTCACTTAGAAACATGGAGAAAAATTTCCGTTCCTTCCAGCATTTTTCAAAACAAATATCTGCTGTCTGTTATTTACAGGATTGCTAAAGGCTACCAGACGTCCCCAGACCTACGACTGACCTGGCTGCAGAATATGGCTGGCAAACACTCAGAGAGAAATAACCATGCAGAAGCCGCCCAGTGTTTGGTCCACAGCGCCGCCCTGGTGGCTGAATACCTCAGCATGCTGGAGGACCGCAAGTACCTGCCTGTGGGCTGTGTCACATTTCAGGTTCCGACCACACTCTGACTCAGATAGTGAAGTGTCAGTCATTTACTTTTAGATTGTGATATATTAATTTGTCACATTGCAGAACATTTCCTCTAATGTGCTGGAAGAGTCTGCTGTGTCAGATGATGTTGTGTCTCCAGACGAGGAGGGCATCTGCTCGGGGAAGTACTTCACTGAAGCAGGTTTAGTTGGGTTGCTGGAGCAAGCTGCAGCCTCCTTTTCTATGGTGAGTTCTTTATTTTAGCTTTGTCTGCATTCTATTTCCAATTTTTTTCTTTTAAAATATATTATCAGTTTTATATGTACTATTATTCAATGATTTCACTATAAATAGCTTGCTAATCATTTTGTTTTGGGGAGATATTTACTATAAGATTTAAAATACCTCATTTAAATTGCATTTAAAATTAAGTTTATGGCTTTGGTTACATTCGGATGTTTTAATTTCATTATTATAAAGCAACTTATTTAATACATATGAATCTTTTGTGGCATATTAGCGGATTCTTTTTTTTACTACATAATAATTAAACATTTTATAATTAGTTATTTGCTATGTAATTTAAATAATGTTATGGTTTTGGATACATTTATTTTGGTTACATCCATTTGTTATAATTGTATTTAATTAACACGTTATCATAGATGTTAATTAAAGCAGTGTTTACTTACATTTTGGTGGTTTTGTATTTATTAATAAATAGTTTCTAATAAATTTCCAGATTGTTGCTGATTTAAAAAAAAAAAAAAAAAAAAAAAAAACATCTTATACTGATATGCAAAAAAAGTCCTAATATTGAGCTTAGCCAGGTCTCTGTTGTTAAAGAGGTCATCAATATCAGTAAGATTTCCTAGTAAAATAAAGATGAAATTAACTTTGTCAAATTTGATGATGCTGAATAGATAACATATCACTTAATCCATTGTATCCCTTGCAATATTTCTACAATAGGAAGTTTTTGTTATGTAAAATATTATTATAATTATATTATAATTGTTAATATTATTATTGTTGTTGTATTGTTGTATATTGTTGTGGTTGTGGTTTTTATCCTGTCATTATAAAACTTTTGAATAATAAAGTATTTTAAATACTATTGATAGCCAGTATGTAATAATAAATTTAGAAATAGTTAAACTAGCACAATTTGTTAATATTATATCTATTATATATATATATATATATATATATATATATATATATATATATATATATATATATATATATATATATATATATATATATATATATATATATAAATAAATAAAACAAACTGTGCAATAGTTAAGTATTAATTCATTCCCTTCTGTGATATTTATTTTTATTTTATTTTTTATTTATTAATTTAAAAAAACATTTAATTGGGTTATATTTTATACAACTATATATTTATGGAATTATAAAAGCTCCTTAATTATGTTAGGTTTTTATAGTGTTTGATGTTTTTTATGTTCTTGTTGGGTCTGATGCAATGTAATTTCGTTCTGCATTACAATTTATTGTGATGTTTTGAATAAAAAAATAATAAAGGAAACTGACACTGATATGCATGTTTATATAAATAAGTAAATAACAGAATAAAATGTTTATCGAAATAACAAAATCGGTCAAATGCCAAAAGACTTATTTTATTGAAAAAAAAAACTAATTTAGAATGTATTATTTTAAACAAAACTTAAATACTAATTGTAATGCTAAAGAACATCACATAAACACAGGTAAACAAACCTGTAAACAAACCTGTTTCTGTTTAGATGTAGTATGCTTACAGATAAAATGTAGGTAAAGTTAACTTTTTTCTTTCAATTGTTATTATTATTATTTATTCATTTATAAATAATAAAATCACCTTAGAATTGAACAAATATTTCTAACCTGGCTCAGAGGAAGATCATACAAAACGTCTTGACATTTAAATAGATGTTAAAAGGCAAAATGCTGTCATATTTAATTTGTCATATTTTGTTAGAAAATGTGACATGCTATTGCAAAACAGGCACCATTTTAGGAAATGAGCATCCCACAATTATTAAAATATATATGCAGTACATTTCCAAATACTTTTCGAATTCATATTGAGTGAAATAAAACATCCGGTATGCCATCAATCAACTGTATTACATCAGATATTTTAAAGGGCATCAGCCACCCTTATCATTATTTCTCTCCAGGCTGGCATGTACGAAGCGGTCAATGAAGTCTACAAAGTGCTCATCCCTATTCACGAGGCCAACAGGGATGCAAAGAAGCTTGCCACTATTCATGGTAAACTTCAGGAAGCCTTTGGCAAAATCGTGCACCAGGTAAATGCTTATGTTAAACAAAATCATACTTAAAATAGATGCTCGGTTTAGCCTCTTCACGTCTGCAAGCGGTGTAAGACTACTGGACTTTGTATTATTGCCCTAGTACTGTAGTACAAAGCAACAATCAGCCAGTTGTCTACATTGGCAACATTTTTCTTGTGTATACAAACAGACGTGAGTTCTGTGTGACACGTGAAAGAGACTTTGAGTTTACATGACTGCGTGACTCTGTTTATCTCTTCGTCTGTGAAAGTTCATGGGCAATATCAGTAGAATTCACACCAAGAATGATAACTCTTATTAGCTGCTTTGATGTTTAAAACCACAAGCTGATTTAGCTTGGAATAATTTTAATTTTCTGTCAGTATTTTTTTATCGTTCATAAGCTGAGAAAAAAATCACTCTAAATATGATTCCAAGCAGTTTTTTTGTGTGACTATTTTTTTAGATGTGGCATAAAGTCTGCCGTTCTCTTAGAATCTGAATTGTTGTTAATAGTTATTGTTGTTGGTGTGAATGTGTCTTGCTCATACTGTACAATAAGTTGATGATTTGTGCAAAACCACAGATTTTGTTTTTGTTTTATACTTGGCGCTTGCTTATAAAATTCCATATAGATGAATGTGAAAGGATGTAACCAGAATATTATACATACATAGGGGTGATTTTCTTTTGATCTTGGTTTGTGAACAAGCGGTTGCATAGCAGCATGAAAGTGACAAACTGGCAACTGTTATAGAATCTCCTGGGGTACTGCCCAAAATCCATTATCATCACGTACAAGAATTTTTCTTAAATTCTTAATTCTTAAATAAATGTAAAAAATCTAGTTATTTTGTATTATTGCATGTGGTATGTACTGTAGGGTTGGATAGTCTTGTATGGCAGACACAGTCTAACAAAATACACTACTGTTTAAAAGATTAGGATCAGTAAGATTTTTTTATTATTATTATTGTTTTTGAATGAAGTCTCTCATTTTCACCAAGGCTGCATTAAAAATACACAGAAAAAGTAATAATGAGAAATATTATCATCTAAAAAAAGTTTTCTACTATATTTTAAAATGTAGTTTTTTTTGTGTGATCGTAAAGCTGATTTTTATTTTCAGTGGCATCATTCCACATGATGATAAGACGTTAAAGGGGTGGTCCTGAGTGTATTTTTAAGGCTTAGTTGTGTTTATAAGATGGAAAGCAATGTGTGTTCATGCTTCATTTGTCAAAAATCACATAATTTTTTTCATATCTTACTTTGATTATATACAGCTACTCAGCTAACATGAAAACGACATATTTCCTAGTTCCTCTGAAAGGCCTGCCCTCACGAGGCTCTGATTGGTCAGCTAACATAACGTGCTGTGATTTGCGGATCGGCTCCACGTCACCGGGAAAAGCATAACTCGCCTTCAAGCTTTTGTGCTTGACGGATAAATATGAATTTGTAGCTAAATTGTTAGCGGTGCCAAACAGCATTTCCATTGTCTACATCGGGGGTGCTCAACCCTATTCCTGGAGATCGACCTTCCTGCTGTTTTCAGTTGCAGCCCATATAAAACACACCTGCCTGTAATTATCAAGTGCTCCTCAGGTTCTAATTAATTGGTTCAGGTGTGTTTGATCAGGGTAGGAGCTGAAATCTGCAGGAAGGTCGATCGCCAGAAACAGGGTTTGTCACCCATGGTCTACATCCTTGTTTACATCCTCGCTACAACATACCACTAATGCTAGAAAGTGTGCATGTAATAGATCAGTTTTAACAAATCCAGCTTCATCAGTTGAAGGAGTTTTAACCGAATCCAGTACTGAACTGGGAGAGATTCTGGAAGCTGTTCTTTGTCAAATGCTAGCTATATCTTTTTTATAGTTCTCTGGAACATAATTAAGATTAAATTGTAAGCACTTCTCTCTTTGCGTCGTGTCCTTTGGAAGCCCAAATACAGAAACAGAACAAGCTCTGTGTAAATAGTGTTTGGATGGCATTTTAGCTTTCTCTGCTACATTACAGCGGCTCTGGCCACACCTCTTCGCTACGCGGTGTGTATGCGCATACCCTGCAGCGCTTGTGATCTCACTAGCCTGGATGTATTTTTTGTAGCATCTCAAAACTTTGTTCGCTGTAGGCTTTGCTAAGCCAACTCTGTAAAAGCCAATGTCTCCCTTTGCATTGAACTTTGAGCGTATTACATTCAGAGATGTTGTTTATATCACACAGCTTCATTACACATCAACTAAAAATTTTAAATGTAATATCATAGTGGACCACCCCTTTAATTTGATGCTCAGTTATTTTGTTTTTTTATTATTATGAGTAGAATCACAAGTGTGATATTTATTTATACAACAGTTCAATTCAATATTGAGTGAGTTACATTTTAGACACAATGATTTCATTCTTGAAAGAATTTATTTTTTGCACAAATCATTTGAGAGTATGATTTCTATGATATATTCATAGATGACCACCTGCATAATTTCTAAATGCCACACCTGTTTTGAACGAATCACTTGAATGATCTATTAATAATCAGTCATTAAGAAAAGACACTTGCCACTACCTACCGCCATATATAACAAGCCTAACCCAGCCAAGGCACCTGCTCTGCAGAAAAACACATTCAGATAAATAGAATCTAATTAGCATCTAAAAAAATGTCCCTAGTGCTGCTTAAATTCTTAGATGATAGAAAGTTTAACAAAACATAATTAAATTTATTTTTAGATTATATTATTTTTTATATTATAAAAGTCTTTTTTTTAAATTAAATCTGTAAATATCTTTTTTTTTATGCATCCTTACTCAATAAAACTACACATTTCTTTACCCAAAATCATACTGCCCCCAAACTCTTGAACAGTAGTGTATGGTTTTCCATAAAGGTGAGTCTGGGTTTCTGCAGGGGGCGATTGTGAGCTGTTTGTTGATTTGTGCTGTATTCTCTCTGTTACACAGAGCACAGGCTGGGAGGTAGGTGCTGAACTTCATGGTTAATGCTTGGCCCATACGTGCAAGCTGTGGGCATTTATCATGACTCTCTTTTGCTGTGAATTTGACCCATTAACCTTTTTTATGGACGTTTTTCATTTCTTCGTCCATCCCTTCATCTTTTTTATTTTTATTTTTTATTATCTTTCCTATGGGACTGCTGTCAGTGGTGTCCGGAAAGCAGCGTCCCCTCTCGTCTTCTCATCCTCCTCTCTCTTTCTCGAGGAGAAGCAATGTTAACATTGTCAGATTGACAGGCCATGCATGGGAGCCACTGTGACACTAATGACAAGATTTATTCATGAATGCGTCATTTCACTCCCTCGTTCGCCTCTTTCACACTGTTTCATCAGCACTGTCATCCATGTCTTTTCTTCATGTCTCAAAAGCACAGGGTTCGATTTACACGCGTCTTGCTGATTACATTAAAAAACGGTTTGCCCAAAAATGACAATTCTTTAATTTTGCTCACCTCATGTTGTTACGATCCCGTGTGACTTTTCCTTCTTTCATCAAACATGGATACATTTTGAATTATGTGTTGATTTTAGAAGATAGTGTTGGTTCAGTCAGAGCTTACAGCACTTTAAAAATATACCAATGGGAAAAGTGAAAGTGAAAATACTTTCGAAACCAAAGATGCTTAAATAGTGAGCAGACACAGTGTTTATAGCTTTAAAAATTGATCTATTGTGTTCCATTATATAAAACAACAAGTTATACAGGTTTGGAATGACATGAGAGTGATATTTTACGTGAAAACAAAATCAGAATTTTTAGTATCTTGTCAAATTATCCTTGATTTTTCTTCTAAATGGATTTGCCATGTTGATCATCAGCTCTAAAACTATATTCATGTGCTCAAAGTGATGTCCAATGACCTATTCTTTATGCTAGCTTTTGTTTAATGGCAAACTAAATCGATCCCTGAGTTCTAATTTACACCTGTTTGTATTACTAGTGTTCATTTTTACTTTTCTGCATGGCAACAACTCAACCAAATTGTCTTATTTACAGCATTAAACCAGGAATGCACTGTTTCTTAAGTGTCTGTTTAATCTTTTTAAGACCTTTTTGTGCCTGCTTTTTCCTTCTTGCATGTTTATTGTTGGGTTTTAGTCTTTTTGTGTGTGTTTTTTTAAGATATTGATTTATGGAGTTTGGTAGTATTGCTGTTTGTTTTGTGTATGTGTTTGTTCTGTTAGTCTTACAAAGAGTTTCCTGGTTTCCTGATTAAAATGTTCTGTTCTCTCCTTTTTTTTATTTCCCTGGTTGCTGACCCCTCCTCTTCCCACTTTAATTATTGTGTCTTGTGGTAAGTTCATAGTTTAAGGGTTTATTTCTATAGCTTTCTATGACTGAACAAACAAGCACACTGAACCAGAGAGGGGCTGAACCATCTCAGACAACTGCAATCTGCACCGCAAGATTTCCACAATATCGTGATGTCCATTGTTTTAAACATGCTAATTCGAATACAGGTGTACCAAAAGTTTTATTCGATTTTTAAAACTTTTTTTTTTTCATCCAGACTGACAGATAAGCAAAATTATTTACAACCATTTTAAACAAACCTCTATAATTTAAAGTACAGTTGTCAACTTTTGAAGTGGGTCAACAACTTTCTTAAAGTTGTTTTACAACTATTGAACAACATCTGTTCATGTCTTGGGATGATTTAGAAAAGTTTTTTGATCCGCTTCAAATGTTGACTACTGTATGTAGAAGTTATGGTAATGTTATTAATGCATGATGATTTACCTCCAAATTCAACATCGACATGGACACATCCATTGTTGGCAACACCACTTAGTAAAAAAAAACAAAACGTGTCATTTAGTCTGAAAATGCTGATGTATCGTGTCCACATGTAGAGGTTGATCACTAAGATTGAGACACAAACACGTGGTAATAATATATATACAATATATTCTCACTGGCCGTTTTAATATGCTCACCTGCTAGTACCATGTTGGGTCCACTTTATCCTTCATAATTGCTTTAATTCTTCATGGTATAGATTCAGCAAAGTGCTGGAAATATTCGTCGGAGATATAACAGCATCACCCTGTCGCTGAAAATGTATCAGCTGCACATCCATGATGCAGGTCTCCTGTTTCACCACAACCCAAAGGTGCTCCATTTAGATTGAGATCTGGTGACTTTGGAGGCCATTTGAGTGTAGTAAACTTGAGTGAATTTGTAAAGAAAAAAAGAAAGAGAAAAAAAAACAGCTTAGGTGCACCCTAAAATTGCATGTTTATGCACTATTCTATGCATAAATAACCACAAAGATGTTTGTGCCTAAAATTCTCAGTTGATCAGCAGTTTTTGAAATGCTGACATTTTTGTCATCTAAATTACTTTTCTTTCCCATTCTGATGCAGGTTTGAAATGTAGTATTTACGTGATTTAGTGTTAATGTCGAGTTGTGATTAATAGCATATTTGCATTAATGAGCAGTTGAATAGGTGTACATAATAAAGTGGCCAATGAGTGTATTACTACCGTTTCACTACTTTTGAGGACTTTCGTGGGAATTCTAGTTAAAAGACGCTTTTGGGAACAATTTATGACTACAAATATAATGCACAGCTACTTATTGTAAAATAGTACAATATACAGTTGAAGTCAAAATTATTAGAATTCATTTTTTTTTATATTTATAAATATATCTTTTTTTCCCAAGTTATGTTTAGCAGAGCAAGGAATTTTTGACAGTATTTTCGATAGTATTTTTTCTTTTAGAGAAAGTCATATTTGTTTTATTTTAATAAAAATTAGTTTTTTTTTTAAATTAGTAAAAATTAGTTATTAAAACTATTATGTTTAGAAATGTGTTGGAAAAAAAATCTTCTTTCCGTTAAACAGAAATTGGGAAAAAATATTTACAGGGGGCTAATCATTCTGACTTCAACTATGTGTTTGTGTGCTATGAAAAAATATTTTCATGAAAATTTGTCCATCTACACTTGTTAGATACTGACAAAAAGTATAAAAAGAAGTCTGAGTATGGTTGGTCTGCTTTGGTTCAGCCCTTATCTGCACGTGACTGATACTTCACTTCCTGTGTGTAGAGCACTCAGACATGCTCCTGGCTCTCTACATATACCCAACTATAATCACCAACTCTTTTTTTCTTTTCTTTTCTTACTGTGCTTTATTTGCCTACCTTGTAACTCCAGCACACATAAGTTCTGTCTGTCATTCTGTTTCTATTAACGTAACCGTTTCAGTCTGGCCTTCTGAATTGGGCCACAGCGACACGTTTTCAGCACTTGCTACATCATAAACGTTCTGTTTTGCTTCATTCTTTGATTCTTCTTTGGAGTGCAGATGTTGCTCACTTGCTGTTTAAGGACATCAGGTTTTCTTTGGTTTTCCTGTTATGTCCACCTCTGCTAATACACTTTTCAGAGAAAGGTCCCACTTTGTTCAGAACTGCTTCTTGCTGCACTGTCTTTCATCTTGGCTCAAACTCTCGTGTTTTTCAGTTCGATTTTTGTGATGTGGAGATGCTTACTTCTCAGCTACTACTTTCTATAAAAGATTAAATACATTAACCTACATATATGCAGTGCAATAGTTTGGGGTTGGTAAGATTTTTAAGAAAAACTGTCAAATATTAAAATGGACGGCAGTAACTTTAAATTGTAACAACATTTTACAATGTCATCTATTACTGTATGGAAAAGCCATTGGTCTGCAGTGGCTTGTGAACTTTTATGATCAATTTTGTATTCTTATTTTTGTTGCTCAAGAAGCAATTATTATACACTACCTGACAAAAGTCTTGTTGTTGATTACAGTTGTTAGAGATAGAAATAATAACTTGACTTCTAGGTGATTATTTAGAAAAGTGGCACATTTAGAAAAGAAGGTAGATTTTTTTTTTATGAATCATCTGTTGAACTGCATCTCAATCATCACAAACACTGCAGAAGACCTACTGGAACCTGCATGGACCCAAGATTCTCATGGAAATCAGTCAAGTTTGGTGAAAGAAAAATCATGGTTTGGGGTTACATTCAGTTTGGGGGCATGTGAGAGATCTGCAGAGTGGATGGCAACATCAACAGCCTGAGGTATATCAAGACATGTGTGCTGCCCATTACATTACAAACCACAGGAGAGGGCAAATTCTTCAGCAGAATAGCGCTCCTTCTTATACCTCAGCCTCCACATTAAAGTTCCTGAAAGCAAAGAAGATCAAGGTGCTCCAGGATTGGCCAGCCCAGTCACCAGATAATGAACATTATTGAGCATACCTGGGGTAAGATGGAGAAGGCATTGAAGATTAATCCAAAGAATCCTGATGAACTCTGGGAGTCCTGGAAGAACACTTTCTTTGCCATTCCAAATGACTTTATTAATAAATTATTTGAGTCATTGCAGAGATGTGTGGATGCTGTTGTCCAAGCTCATGGGAGTCATACACAATATTCATTCTTTTATCCAGTGCATCATGACTTTATATCCTATATACTGTACATTATTTCTGTTAAGTGACAAGACTTTTTTTTGTCTAAGCAAAGTCAGACCTTCCTGTTCTAATGAAATAATTAAAAATCAAGGCCTGATCATATTTTATTTAGGAAAATAAGCGTAATCTAGAGGCCTTTGCCTTTCATATAAGCCACTTCTGATACCAAATGATCAACTAGAAGTCAAGTTATTATTTGCTGTTTCTAAAACTTGGATAGGCAACAAGACTTTTGTCATGTAGTGTAAATGTTGAAAACTGTTGCTTAATGTGTTTGCAAAAATATATATATATTTATATTTTTTATATATGGAATACATTTTACTCTATTTAATCGAATAAATGGCTTTGCTAAATGAAAGTATTAATTTCATAAAAATTTTTCTCACCCCAAACTTTTGAATGGTGTTATAAAATTAACAAACAATACAGATTGTAATTAATAATAATAATAATAATTAAAAACACCATAGAACTACTTAAAATCAAGCAGTGAAGGTAAAAGGGTTGAAAACCTTTTTTTTTTTCCACCTTTTTCTCTGAAGTTCTGGTAAATATTTTCAGATGTGGTACACGTTTGTACTTTAAAAATAATATTGTGTTCGTGCCTGTGTTTTTTTTTTCTTCTTCTGTATTTCACTGTTATACAATTGCATCAACTATTTCCAGTGTTGAATGCAGTTTATGTAAACATGTACCAGGCAATGTTTACATGGCTTTTTGTCACTCGATAACTTGCTGCCAAGAGAAAATGTTATGTTTTGCCTCGTTGCACTTTACCTTTCTTTACGAGCAACTGTTTTAGAATGTCAACTCATGACATACTGTATGTCAACGTGTTTCCACAGGATTTATATTTCTGTGTTATCTGGCATTTTAAAAACTGGTTTCTAAAAATGACACATTGTTTGTTTCAGAATGGAAAGAGGATGTTTGGCACCTATTTCAGAGTTGGATTTATGGTTCTAAGTTTGGTGACTTGGATGAGCAGGAGTTTGTGTATAAAGAGCCGGCTATCACTAAGTTGGCAGAAATCTCACATCGGCTTGAGGTATACAGCATTTCTGTATTTTGATGTAGCTGTATTTTTGATTCGGTTTCCATTTTCCATTGTTTTTAATTCATTTTTACACATGCATAACCCTCTGCTGTTGTATTAATTCTGTTTAAATTTTAGAGTTTTTTATGGTGACAAGGTTTGGTGAGGATCAAGTTGAAGTCATATAAAGACTCAAATCCAGTCGACAAGTGTAAACTGGACCCAAATAAGGTGCAGTGTTGTTTAGATTTGATTTCTCTTTACAGAGTTCCTACGCTTTCAAGAATAGGAGATTCGAGGACTTTTTAGAGCACCATTAATTTTAAGCACCTTTGTAATTCATACCTCAACATATGTAGCATGGAAGTCCTTACTGTACTTAACACTTCAATTACACTTAAAATAAACATTATAATATTTCAGAGATTTACCATTTTAAAAAGTCATGTTCAAAGAACTTTAATAAAATGGGTTTAATTCAATACTGGTAATATTCAAAGTTGGTTTCTAAAATCTAGATATAATGTGCATCATTTGTTGGGTTATTGTACAAGATTGAAATGTAGGTTTTTTCATTCCGTTTTTGATAATTGAGTACAATTCACCCTTCGCTAAGCCCCGCCTTCCTTAGTTACTGTTGTTACGCCTGTCAAGCTTTCATGCCTGGCTCGTCCATTACAATATGTATGCGCCGGTATCAGACATTGCCAGGGATATAATTAGTCATTATTGGCGAACAGGTGAGCTATCTGAGAAAGCCAGACAAAAAAGGACTGCAGTATGCATTACAGCGGTATATTCACGACATAATAGGGAACCGATTCGAAAATTATTTAATCAAAATTGAAGCTAGGTTTACCTAGCCACCTCATACGCTGACCATTCAACAGCTTAGTTCATGCTCAGCAGGATAGGTAAAATTTAAAAATAATCTAATAATAACTAATTAAACCATGATTTTCCCTTTTTTAGCCAAAAAGCCTGATAGACTATTGTTATGCAATGAAATGCAATAGTTATGCAATAGTGTTACTAACCGACGAGGAAACGTGCATGTACAGTGCTTCTACATAATTCATTCATAGAAAGAACAGCCAGAAAGGGGAAACTGATGGATTTGTGCTGAATATTAGTATCATTGACCCATAGCAATGTACAGTGCCTATAACTGTCAGTATGTTTGTGTGCTTTTTATACAGTTTCTATTCTAATTTGCAGTTAAGTGGAAAAAAATAAATAATTTGAAATGCAAATCAAAGTATAAATAGCAGAAGTGAACAAATAGATTTTCACTACCAGCAAATATTAATCAGACACCAAATATAAAAGCAGACACTAACCTGCTATAACGTCATCACAAATAACTAAATCTCTAAAAGACTGATGAAAACATCAGTGAGTTGTAGCTCTGACATGGGCATGAGGGTTATAAACTACTGAAATACAGCTGCGGGTAAAGTATATTGATCGCAAGTGCTCACATATCACATATGTTTTGTTCTGTTGATATGTAATTTCAAATATTCGTAGCTTGAAACAGATAGAAATATGACCGCTATTAGTATGACTACTTTGGCAAGGGCTTAAACAGAGCAGTGCTCATAATATCGAGCGGGAAAAAAAAAAACAAAAAAGAAAAAGACAGCTGGCAAACATAACCTGCTTTGTGTTTTTGTATGAAACAGTTTAGATCTTTTCACGGTAAGAGGTGTGTGAGTTATTGCCATCTATCACTGAATGTGTCAGGAATATCGAAAACAAAACCAACTTAACCCCGCTCTTTTAGCGCCCCTCACAGAGCTCGATGAAATTTCTCCCCTTGGGTTTTAGGTTTTGGAAAGGGGAAAAAATTCCATCACCCCGTCCAAACTTTTAGGATACCTGTATCAGATTTGCACAATCCATATGCACAACGCTTTGGCTTGTTTCCCTCGCTCAAGCTTGACAGGCCTCCTGCATGTAGCTACGGTTGCTAAGCCACGATTGGTGTGTGGCGGTTTTCGGGTGTGGCTTAGCGAAGGGTTAAAATAAAACCGTGAACAAAACACTTTCACTGGCCTATGTTTAAGTACTTTTGAATCCATATGTCTGAAATTAAATGACTTATAAAGAACTTTTAACGTTTTTACTTTTTGTATAGATTTGATGACAACAATAATAGACATGATTTTCTGTTTCCTGATTCAGGCCTTTATTCAGATCACGTATGTTGAACCATACTTTGACACTTATGAAATGAAGGACCGCATCACATATTTTGATAAGAACTACAACCTGCGGCGCTTCGTCTACTGCACACCATTCACACTCGATGGAAGAGCTCATGGTGACCTACATGAACAGTTCAAACGAAAAACCATCCTTACTACCTCTCACGCGTTCCCCTACATCAAAACCCGCATCAACATCATCCACAAAGAGGAGGTAAAAACACACACACACACACACACACACACCCTATTGGTGTAGTTTTGTAGGGGGGCTGCAACCGCTCAGACACTGTATATTCATTCCCCGAAGCAAAATGTTTTGACATTGTTTTGTATCATTTGGTACATATGCAGTAATACAGTGCTCATTTTAAATGAAATTAAAATAAAGTTTTTTAGATGTTAGTATCAGTATTATTAGTTTTTAGGATATCTATAAGCTCCAAAAACAGTGACAAAATTTACATTTAGAAGATAGAAAATTGATATAAACATGTAAGGCTTGTAGTTTGTTATGTCAGCCTAAATGGATCAGCGGTCACTTTTTCATGTCTCCTCATACTTCAGTTTCTCATCAAATTGTGACCAATCAAATGCTCTCTAGTATCTGACATGCCCCGCCCCCTTAAAGACGCTTCACATTTGATGCACTTGAGCTCAGCTACTCACTGGCAGAGCGCTGATAAAGCAAATTGCTATTGGCTGTTTTATAAAAAGGGGAGAGGCTACACTATGGCCCACCATCCCTTTGTGTTTCGGTTGAGATCCCGTCAAACATCGAATAAAAAGCACATTTTAAAACACTTCACGGGAGCTATAAAATAGCTGTAAACATGTTGGACTATGTGCAATTGTAAGTTAAAAGCATTTCATTAAGCTAGATGGTAAACTAGACAAAAACGCAACTCTCTTGAATGGTTTGCTTTCACTTTTGAACTCACAATTGTGTACTTTTACCATAGTGATAATTGTCATCCTATATGTAAAATAAAGCAAGGATACTGGCTGTGCTTTATGACATCTCAAACTTGTGGAGCGATTTATTAATGGTTAAACAAGCACTTTTTCTCAAAGAAGTAAACCAAAACTAGGCGTTTTGTTCATATTTAACCTGTTTTGTAATATTTTTCTGTTCATATTTGGTTAAGCATAGAGGTCCTGTTTTAGTGTTTTTATTTGGATACTTTGAAAGCATTCATCTGCTTTGTTGATGAACAGGAAAACGTCTCTGTTCATCTGTTTTCTTCCTCTGAAATTAGCCTAAATGCATCTGTTTTATGGCTTGTCCTATAAGCTCATGATTAATAATGAAAAAATAAAAGTTATTAAATGTCTTATCACTAAGTAATAAATAAAACAAGCTCAAAAGTCTAAACTTGAGGTGTACCAAGTAAAAATTAAACTCAAATAATAAAAAAAAAAAACTTACTGTGATGTATTATTGTTATTATTATTATATATTTTTCCAGTTGGTTCTGTCTGTTTGTGTGAGTGTGTGTGTCTGGCGTCCCCTAGTCCAAATGTTAAGCTAGACTTATGACACATACAACATCAATGTGAAAGCTTCTGTGGGTATTACTTAGTTCACTTTAGGTTGAGGAAGGATTGTAAATGTGAATATGTGCCTTTCAGATCATCTCCACACCTATTGAAGTAGCTATTGAGGACATGCAGAAGAAGACACAGGAGCTGGCCTTCGCCACTCATCAAGATCCGTCTGATGCCAAAATGCTGCAGATGGTTCTACAGGGGTCTGTTGGCACTACTGTTAACCAGGTGACTCGCCAAGCAAAATAATACATTTGCATCAGAATTATAGAAAACTTTTACCTCTACAATTTCTATCTTAAAACGATTCACAGATTAATAGTTGTTCTCCTTTTTTTGGATAAGTAAATGATTAAAAGAGTAAATAGTGTGTCTAACTAATGCACATTGTTCTCTACAGGGTCCTCTTGAGGTGGCTCAGGTGTTTCTGTCCGAGATCCCAAGTGATCCTAAACTCTACAGGCACCACAATAAACTTCGACTGTGCTTCAAAGACTTCACCAAGAGGTTTGATTCTAAATGCTTTCAATTTACATTTAGTGCAAAATATAATCTCGCAAGGGTGGCAAAAAAAGTACAAAAATAAGCACCTGATTTTTTGGCATGTCTACACCACATGAACTGGGAACTTTTGAGTAAACTTAATTGGCTGCCGAATGCCATGCAAAACACCAGGGGTCTCATTTATAACAGTGTGTAGAAACCTTCCTAAAAGTGAACATATTTTATTAATGATATGCTGGCTCATAATGATGATTTAAAGTGGTTACTTTAAAGTGCACTCACACTATGCTATCCAAACCATGCCCAGGTCGTTTCCCGATTCATCTGATAAGTGTAAGGCCCAGGTGTGGTTCAGTTGGCCGGCCCTGGCCCGGTTGGAAGAGGTGTGCCAGAGCACAATTCGGTTGGGTTTTGATGCGGTACGCTTGTAATGTAAGTGCAAAGCGTGCCTGAGCCCGAAACTGAAGACACAACGTCACTTTTAAGGAATTTTCATAGGGCAGGGCGATTTGGCCGAAAATCCAAATCTCAATCAATTGAACATCTTACCTTGATTACGATTAATGAACGAGTTCTTTTATTTATTTAATTTTTTTTGTCCTCATAGTTCACTGACAAGTTTTGTTCAGTAAATATGCCCACATATTTCTAGTGAGAGATTTTTGAATGTAGAGAGCATTACGTGAATTTAAAATAATTGAAGTAAACACACTATCAATTATCTATGATTCTTTATTGAACATCAATGCTGAACAACTGAAATTAAAACACACATTGCCTAAAACGCGGCTCTCTGCGTCGCCCACCCTCGACACCGATATCAACCAATCACAAACCCTTGTGCTACATGTCGTTGTGACGTTTAGGTACATTTTTTTTTTTTTTTTTTTTTTTTTTTTTTATAGAGCTGTGCGGGGGTATGTGAAGGCTGCGCCCGACCATACTTGTGCGCTTGGCAGAAGTATAATATCAGAATAATATTATAAGTATAAATCATAATATAATAAGTATAAATTAGCCTTGAATTGACGTGGAAAAAATTTGATTGATTTATAGGTTCTGAATGTTGATTTTGATTAATCACCCAGCCCTACTGTTTCATATGGATTTATTAATCATTCTTTTCAATGAGCAAACTGTCATAGTTTATTAAAGCACACAACCCCTTGCTGCACGACAGCTGCACCTTCAGCAAACTCCTAATACTTGCAGCACAAGGACTTTTATGATAATTTATGAGCGTCAAAAGTTGTGGATTGTTCGGCAAAATATTGACTGCGTGTCACTCGCATATCAACGACTAAATATGATATAACTAAAGCAATCTTTATTGTACAGAGCAAGAGAGATTCTCTTCTATTAAACTAAACCGTTGCATTATCGATGATGTAATCAGCTCAAGTTCGGAAGGTAAGATATAGTGTGGAGTGCAGGCCGTCGGGGGAGAGGGGACAACCGCACTTCGTCACTGTTCAAGGCAACTGTGCCTAGTGAGAGTACGCCCTTAAAGTCCACATGAACTGGAAGCTGCGACAGTTTTTTTTTTTTCATATTGTGACGCAGTTTCTAGAGAAACGGAATATTAAATGAGAAAACTGGGCGTGGCTTGATTTTTTTTTTTTTTTCTCCTGTGAGCTGAATGGATGTAGTAAAGTAGGCATTTCATTCAGAAAGATCAGGAAATGGGTTTTGGAAGAGTTATTACAACCTAACAGACACCTCCTCCTCACTATTTCTGTAATCTGATCATTTAACTAAAAAAAACAAACAGGAAGTGCATTTTCAGATTTAATTTTAGATTACAAGGGCAAGCATTTTTTTAATGACATGCACAGATGAATTGTTCACCACAAAACTGGCAATGTGAGCTAAAAAAATCATATGGTTAGTTTTAATTTCATGTGTACTTTAAGTTAAATATGTTTACCTACAGCTGCACACAAACTCGTCGAAACTCGTTAGAACTTGTGCGTCTGAAGTGGCACACACGTTTCTAGCCCCATTCTGTGCATACGCCAAGTTTATAAATGGGACCCCAGCACAGTATTTTAAGGTGTTACAGACATACACATTTAACAATGCTAATACAGTGCTCAGCATATATAAGTACACCCCTCACAAATCACAAATTCAAATTTTAATAGGAAGCTATACAATATTATATTTGTGCATATACATTAGATTAGTCAGTACTAAAGCCAAATCTGGAGCTTATCTAACAAAATAACTTACATTAACGTTCCAAAAACTAGTACACCCAAATTTATGTTATAGAAAAATATTAAATACAAATTTAAAAAAGAGGAAAAATCAAGTAGCAAAAAAATTGTTGGTTGTAATTTATTATTATTAATATTATTTTTTTGCAATATTTTGCTTGAAGGTAATTGTATTAACTTTAAATTTGTAATTATGTTTGGTGACTAAAATATTATTTTAATAAATATATCTGTTTAATAAATCTGTTTTGTTTAAATGCACCAAAATACCTTGCCTATATTCACTGAGAAATGGATCAAAATATTCATTTTCAAAATGGGGTGTACTCAATTATGCTGAGCACTGTAGCTGTTTTCATTCACCTAATTTGTATGCAAATTTTGGAATATTGCATATAAAATGCTTAATAAATATTTCCTTAATGGAATTTTTTGTACATTTGCATAAAAAAAATATGCACGTAAAATAATCTTATCCGGTAAGTAAAAATGTGCATTTACTGAATACATTTCAGCATGCGCATCAGTAAAGTCATGTGATTTTGTTTTAACAGATCATGTGATGATAAACTGGGTTTAATGAGGCCGCATTAATGAAAAAACCAGAAGACCGAGCACTTTGCACAATATCAGAAATAGTTTTTTATTGTTTTAAATCTCTTAGCTAAAGCCTGTTATGAAACTGGTTTGTATCATCACCAGAAATGTCTGTTCATTGCGTTTTATCTTCTGAGGTGTAAGTAATGTATATAAGATAAAGGCCCACATAACTTCTACCACAGCATATTCCATTTATTTATTTGTATATATTTGGAGCCAGTTTATCAGGAAGTGACGATTTTGTACTTTTTGACTCATTGCATGAAAACCGTGCTGTATTTGCAAATGTTTTATGTGATATTCCAGTTTTGCACACAAGTCTTTTTTGCTATCTCTGGATGAGAACATTGCTTTTGTGCTCCTTTCTCAGTCTCAATGATATCTGTACCTGATGCGTAGGCCCCTAATATAATGTACTGTCCAGTAATACAGTAACAACTTGAAACTGCCTAAATTCAACTTGTAATGATCTCCTTAGGTGTGAAGATGCCCTACGCAAAAATAAGAGTCTGATTGGTCCAGACCAGAAAGAGTATCAGAGAGAGCTGGAGAGGAACTACCACAGGCTGAAAGAAGCTCTGCAGCCTCTCATTAACAGGAAGATCCCACAACTCTACAAACCCGTGTTACAGATCAACTCACACAGGTCGGACAACAAAAAAATCATGTCAAACGCTCTTAACACATGAAGTAGAAAATCTGACTGCAGACAATTTGTTGTAATAATGAATGAATAATGGTGTGAGCTGCTCACCATACAGCCCTTAAACATCAGTTCACTTTCATCAGTTTATTACATGTTAGGGCTGCACAATATTGCGAAAATCTGGTATTGCGACATGTTGTTTCTCTGATATAATGTGCAATTAGGCATGGGCCGGTATAAGATTCTGACGGTTTGATAACCTTGGATAAAAATATCACGGTTTCACGGTATCTCGGTATTGTAATTACTGCTCTAAAATATATTCTTTTAAAATGTCTGGGTAAAAAACAATAACTTTTCCCCCTTTGAACACAATATATTTTATTTTTTGAAACATTTGAAGTATTTTGGAGCAGTAAACGTGTCAGGCTGAATCATTCAAATGAATCATTCACCTCTGCTGTCTTCATTAGTTTCAAAAACACTGATTTCTTTACAATTTAAAACGGCATCTTTGGATATTTTTTTCTGCTGAAGATACTGTGGTCCTAAAAAAAAAAAACGTTAATAAAAAATATTACACATACCTTAAGGAGCGGTATTACAGAAACTTTTGGCAGTTTTAAAACCCTGACTTTACCAAACCGCGGTATACCTTGAAAACGATTATCGTCCCATGCCTATGTGCAATATGAATAAAATTACCAGACAGTTTCAATAGCTCTATTTGAAAAGACATCCTTCATTTAAATGTTGTAATAGAATAGAGCAGAGGTGCCCAAACTTTTTCTTAGGAAGGGCCAAAAATCTAATTTAATTGAGGGTGGTGGGCCGAAAGTAAATATTAGGGATGCAACGGTTCTCGGTAAAAAAACGTATTGTCTGGTTGTCCTCCCACGGTTCGCTGCGTCCTGTGAACCGCAGTTCAGAATATGCATTATTATGGTGGTTTGTTAATAAAAACAACAGCAACAATGCAGTCCTGCCTTTGTACGCTTCCGATTACCTTTCATGCTCATTGCACAACACCTCTTAGTATGTACATCTGTTGTTGACATCACATTTCTTCACGTGTCGGTGTGTGTGGAGTTTCTGTGGGTTTCAGTACGACAAGTGAAGGAGATACAGCTCAAACGCGCAGGTGAGGCCAAATCATAGCGCATTGCTGTCAGTGTTTCAACAGACGCTCAATGTAAATTCAGACATACACAAAAATGTAACGAAAGCCTTTTTGTTGTTGTTTTTGCAAAGAGCTAGATCAGTGGTCACTAACAGCCAGATCGAACCCAGAACGGCGTCCCATACGGACGCAGACCTACAACAGGTCTGTTACTTCAGTCAAGTTTCTGCTGGCTGTTCTTCCACACCCGTTCACTCCCGCTATTCAATACGATGGTGCTGATAAGTGAAACAGAGCTCTCTGAAATCATAATATAATCATATAGAAATCATAAATAAAAATGCGCTGTTGCCTTGGTAAAGCAAACAGAAGTAATCAATACTTTAAAAGTGCTCAGTTATTAAGATGTATTGACATAATTATCTGCATAATTGGTTGAGACTGTTGAGTTGAGATGTAAATAGAAAAAGGGGAAATGTAAGCTTTTTCTCTTTATTTTCTTAAGGATTATATTAGAATATACAATTTTCTAAATTCCCTACTTTTATTTAATAATATGAGAACATGCAAATCTACAGTAATATGTGTGAAGCTGTTGCATTGTCAGGTGTTCGATAATCAATAAATATGTTTATTGTTCTTTGAATTGTTCTGTAGGCATTTTTTTTTCTAAGCGTAGCACAAACCATACGGAAACAGTGACCCTAAAACCGTGATACATACCAAACAGTGAGTAGATTGAACTGTTGCACCCCTAGTAAATATACCAAACCGTATTACATTAAAGTTGCCATGGGTAATTTCCTAATTTATTTAACATTTAAAAATAACTAGGAACATTGGTTTATATTAACTAATGTAGTATATATATTTTTTAATTTTATAATAAACGTATTACCGTAGTCAAGCTTCACCTGTTTTTGCCTTGATTTGCTTGTCAATCTCTTCTGTGTTGCCCTGTATCCAGTGTCAGTATTTATATTTTATAAAATCTGACATTTCATTTCAGTTAGCTTTTTTGTAGCTCAGGAATAAAAACGAACAAAAAAGGTTACATTAAATTAGAAATGACGATCTCTGTAAAGACCCTAGCCCTGCCCATCGTTCTCACTCTCTTCTCAGATGGGATGGTGGGCCAAATCACAGGTTATCGTGGGCCAACTTTGGCCCGTGGGCCCTAGTTTAGACATCTCTGCAATAGAGCAAAAAAAGAGTCAAACAACACATTCTTTGTTTTTTATTCTTTAAAGTTACAAATGTACTTTTTGTGGCTGAATGTTTTAAAATCTCTTGAAATGCCTTTAAAATGCATGCAGATTAACTTTCAGCCTGTTATGGTTCTGCTTTGCAATGACTCTACAAATCTCATATATTCTCAACTTTTGTGCTGATCGACTATGCTAACTCAACACTGCGTATCCTGCGATGTGACTATTGCAGACACACACATTGCGATATCGATGCTTAAACGATATTTGCAGCCCTGTTACATATGAAAGAAAATGTCAACTTGGTTCAGAAATATTGTGTAATAAATAGGAATTCAATGATTGAATTGAATCAGAATGAAAGTAAAATATATAATGGGTACTTTATGTAAAATATAATCTTCAGGTCATTTGCTTCATCTTAACTGACTCAAAGGCTATATGTGATAGTTGGCAAGGTTAAACTCTAAGGATTTTTTCTACTGGTCCAATCAGGCCAGTGGATCAGATTTGTAAAAGTTTTCACTGCTCCACCAAAAAAAAAAAGGTAATAGCTAAATGGTTAATCAGCTTTTGATTTGATTGAGGTCTTGATTTCCGTAATTGCTTATTCCAGCGAAAAAGGCTCCAGACTTGTCTGCTTTTCCTGGAAACTGACGGCAAACTGCAAAACTTCATTTTTTCATTATGTTGTAAATCTAAATCTCTGCTTCTAAGACATTAGAAACAGACGTTTTCTTCTAGCCTCATACTTTGATGTTGCCGTATCTTCAGTGTACTGGTTGTTACGAGGTTACAGAAAAAAACAACAACATGCTCACAACATCCAATCAGATAAGAGGAAGCAAAAAGCAATATGGTGTTTACGACTTTACAGAGGTAGCATTTTAGGCTTAAACGCACAAACTGTTTCTCGATTCTAAGTATTTATACAGTCACAGGCAAATTAAACTTTAGTGACAAGGCAGCACTGGTTGGATTGGGCCAGTAACAATCCTGTCTACTGTCCCTAGCGTCTTGCACGCTGGCCCCGGGCCATCCTTATTGCTGAGCCCTGGTTGGTTACTTATAATGAACATGATAAATTGATAAGTCTAAAAGCTGTAAAAGTTTGGAATGTACTTAACCTCTTGTTTTCCCCTCGCTATAATATGCAGCAAAAGGACGGCTTGACAAGGTAGTCAAGTTGTTGTGATGGAATTTTTTTAGACTGTCAATCTAACTGTTTGAGCATTTTTACTCTCCCTTATTCATAACCGTGCATTTTTTCTTTCTTTCAGAGACTCTTTTAGCAGAATGAGCCTTCGCAAGCTAGACATGTGAAGACCGAAGAAATAAAAAGAACAAATGCAATTTTATTTATTTGTACATATATCTATGCTCCTCACACTATCAGTGTTTTTGCCATGAAGTAAAAAGAAAAGAGATAAGTGTTAAGACGTTTGGTACATCATTCCAATTTTGTATTAGTGTACAAAATGGCCTGTTACATGATCATAAGAGCTGATGGTGAATTTAGCATACAATGTGTCAAACCTGTATTCAATTCCTGTGTGCACTTTTTTAATTTAATTTTTTTACTTCATCCCATTACATTTTTAATAACCATGGTACAACTTGAGAGTTTATTTAATCCTCATGGAAAAAGCAAAAAAGTGATTTTGTTTCAGCATTATGTAGTTTTATGTACTTTTGTTTACGTTAAATATTTTGCTAAATAAATACTCTTATAGTCATCTCCGTGTGCTGTTAAAGAACTCAACCACAATGCTTTCTTTTATATGCTGGTGTTTAATGTGGTAAATAGAATCTACATACCAGACAATAGAAAAATATATTTACATTTTCCCCTCTGTCCTCAAATATACAATAGAATACCATGTAGTAATAGAGACTCTCCATCAAGGGTGTTATTTATTGCTCAGAGATCTAACTGTACTGGTAGGGCCTGCTTACAACACGTAAAAGGAGGAAAGCTTCTTCAGACTGGATTGAGGTATGGCAGAGAAACTACAAAATACGTCACTTTATCATTGTGGTCACTTGTTATAGGCAATTAGTACACTCTGTCCTGTCAGAGTCGACCACTTGTCAAATTAAACTTGATTCTGTGTGCAAATAGTCATAACTAGGTGGCGTCTCTCTGGTGCTGAACACTGTAACAAGTAAAAAGAGTCTTTGTAACTATATCATGCATATTTATGAAGTTGCATCTCATTCACAATAGAGCGCTCTGATTGGTTCAAACAAAGTCTTTCTCATGAATTAATGCTGAAAACTCAATGACGTCAGTTTGTACTGGCCGGTACAGATATCCAATTTCCACGCTGGAATTTACACAATGATCTCATCGATGTAACGCAACTTCAAAATTTATATTCAAACTAGAAAAACGAATTTGCTCGAAACAAACGCAGAACGCAAAAACAACCAGTTTTCACTTATATGTGTCCTAATGGTGTTTTAAACAACGTGGGACATATACATGTCTGTCAACATCTCAATAAATGTGTTTTGGTGTTTTGTGACCCTTTTAAAATGTCAATTATTATTATTATTATTATTATATTATTATCATTCATTCATTTTTCGGCTTTGTCCCTTTATTAATCTGGGGTCGCCACAGCGGAATGAACCACCAATTTATCCACCACATGTTTTACACAGCAGATGCCCTTCCAGCTGCAACCCATCACTGGGAAACACCCATACACATGCAGTCATACACTACAGCCAATTTAGCTTACCCAATTCACCTATACCACATGTCTTTGGACTTGTGGGGAAAACCGAAGCACCTAAAGGAAACCCACGGGAGAACATGCAAACATCCACACAGAAATGCCAATTGACCCAGCTGAGGCTCGAATTAGCGACCTTCTTGCTGTAAGGCGATTGTGCTACCCACTGTGCCACCCCGTCGCCCCTATTATTATTATTATTTTATTTTTACTATTATTATTATTACTATATTATTACTACTACTACTACTACTATTTAAAATGTCAATTTATGCAAATTAATTCATTTCTGCAATAATGTATTAATAGTTAGTCCAGTATAAGGCTTGTTGTATTGTCTGTGTATTTAGTATGTTCAAAGTAAGAATACTGAGCTTATTTTCATCCCATAAAACTATTAATATGATTACATTACCCGCATTTATACAGTTACAACCATTAACGATTTGACCTCAAATAATCCCTTTATTTGCCCTTGTTCTTTCATGTACTGTGTGTTTAGGGGCCAGAGATCAGTCAGGTATTGTACAGCTGAAACGTGTTTTGCTTTCAGTGACCCTTGCTTTGCTTCAGATCTGAATTGAAACCCCTTCCCCTCTCGCCTCTGTCCTGCTATCCTCTGCTGGTGATGGAATGGTCTGGATGCAGTTCTTACTGACCACAGTCTGATACTGACCCCAGACCGGTGTGTGTGTGTGTGTGTGTGTTTTTAGTTGAGGGATGAAGTAAGGTGTGACGTGGATGGTACTATGATGTTTTAACCTGCGTGTTTACTAGAAGAATGCAATATGGCACTTAAACAGCCTTTCAGGTCTAGGATTTAGATGTAATATTCACTCTGAACCATTAAAAAGATGCAATCATTAGATTATGTACATACTTTTTTAGAAGATTAAGGCCTTACACCGTTATTAAGTTATATGAGAGTTGTGTTTTATAGCATCTCTCTTTAATTTCCTTTACAAACAATTAAATCAGTTTATTTAAGCTGTTTAGCCAAGTGATTCTTAACTTTTCTTCCTTTAGGTAATTAAAACAGTATAATAAAGCATATGTGCTTTAGTTATATTTTGTGTTTAAGCGTTTAAGAATCTGCATATTAACTAAACAAAAAAAATAATATTTACGAATGTTGGACTGCTGCATTCATTAAATATTTTTTTTTTTAGATAGTTTTAAGATAAAATATTATTAAAACTAAGTAATAAAATCTCCAATATTTACTAACTATAACAAATTTACTTAGCAATACTTAAATAATTCTGCTGCAAAACAGAAACAATTTGTTTTCGAAGTATTTGTCAAAAATATTTTTTAATTGTTTTATGTACGTCATGCATTATTAGAAAATGAGGGACAAATGTTTTTAGGTAATGCATTATTAAGAAATAAATTAATAACTTGAGAGGATGAAAGGGGAAAAAACATTTGGCGACCTGAATTTCATTATGTAATGCTTGCAATCAAAACATATTTAAATTAAATTATCATTATATATTTTTGATTGTTATGCATGATAAATGTGCTTATTTAAACTCCTTGAAAATTATCTTGATCCCACCACCCCTGATTTGTAGAAGTGATTAGTAGGTTAAGCCCCATTCGGTTGAGAACCACTGGTCTTCATTTTTTTCGTTTTATTGAAACCTTTTTTCGGTGGTTACTGTTTGATGTTACTTAATAGCAGGTCATCTGTATATCCGCCCTCATAAACTTCTATTAGTAGTTTCTACCTTTATCAAAGGGCAAAGTGTTTGGCAGTGTGGGTGCTTCTGTTTATTTAACCCCTTTTCAAACAAATCCAATTCAGTGGGATTTGGAGTTTCAATTACCATTACTTTTTAAAACGCTGCTCTTCCTCTTGGAGGCCTTGTGTGCAAATATTGCAATATTAATTGGCATGTAAAATAAAAAAAATAGTTACACATTTTAGGGTTTATCTTGGTAGTCTTGGAAAAAAATTGTTTTGAAAAATGTATTCTGCATTGATTTGAGATTATCAAAATGTTTCGCTATTCTCTCTTGAATTAACTATGAACTGTTTTTTTGGCATTTTTATTATAATAGGACACTTCATATTGATTGTAAGTGAAATTGGAGAGAGGGGGAGGATCAGAAAAGGTCCACGAGTTGGGATTCAAGCTTAAAAATAGGAACACAGTTGCTCTATTTTTGCCTGTTTGTTTACACAACAACAGTGCTTTTGAGACTGAAAACGCATAATCTGAAAACTGGTTACAAAGTGGACATTTTTGGAAACACTGCTGTTGTCATGTCTGTAAACACCTGAAAAAAATGAAAATGATGAGATCATACAGCAAATTCTACATACACATCAGTAGGGCTGTGCAATTTGGGGGAAAATATCTAATTGCGATTTTTATTATTTATTTAATTTTTTATTTTTTATTTAATTGAATTTTTTTTTTTACAGATATTGTGATTTTGACTTGATTTGCGATTTAATTTTGTAGTCATGCTTCAGCTCAATATTCTGTATTGTAGCTTCTTACTGCTAAAATGCAGTGTGTTAGTTAAACAAGAACTGAAAGGTATCAACTAACTCCAACTTTTATTCAAATTTGTTTACAATTATTCAGGAAATGAAACGCCAAATTTTCTCTAGGACCAAACAGTCTTGAGTTATGGCATTAGGTATCTCCCGGTGCATTTGTGATGTTTTTTCATATGGTGGAATAGCTGCAAACAACTCTGAAATTGTACTTTGCTGTTGCTAGCTACTAGATAGAGTGTCACTGGCAATACTTTTAGTTTTACTTTAAGACTTTTTAGCACGACGCTCCTCATATAGCCGCCTGTGGTGCCTTTTTAGGTGCTGGTTGTTGTATTTCCTCGTGCTGTGGCAACAATTATGCGACAGCTCTTTCAAATGACCTGTTTTTGTTCGGTGGTCTGTGACTTCATTTCAATCATTCTGAATCGTTTGCTTACAGGTACTGTTTACTAACAAAGTGACAGCACCAAATACTGTCCTGGGATACACAATGTGCGTTTATGGCTGTTTTTGCAAATGTAAAACATTGAAAACTTTTTGTGTAAACGTGAAACTTTTTAAAAAACTAGCCTTAGTTATGGACACTCTTATAATTCACTTTTAGAATTGTTATTTTAATTAAATGTTTTATTTAGGTTCAAGTTGTTTTTGGACGCAAGCAGAGTATGGCTGTTTGTAAATCTACAGCACCATCTGCTTGTTAAATACTAACCTCAGAATCAATTCAAGAGAGAAACGCATTTTAAAAATCGCAGAATCAACATTTCAAACTGTTTTTATCCACAGATCTAGTTTGCCTACTGTAAATTGTTCAAATGACTTATTCTTTCATTTTAGATTTGTTAAAAATAGATAATAATAATAATAATAATGCATGTACACAGCGAATCTCAGATGCAGTTGCAGTTTAAGAAAATAGTATCACACCACATTTTCCAAAACCTTTAACAGCAGACCACCCTCTCTGCTTCTAACAATAATAATAAGTCTATGACAGGGCTGTGGCTTCCTTCTTTTCTATAAAGTTTTGGTATAGGGTTATGGCTACAGTTATTTGTGTGTGACCATACAGGTTTTAAGGGAACCCTACTGCGCAATGGAACAAGCCAGGAGCCCTTCTTAGTTAGGTTTGTAAGCTTACTAGGTTATAATTAGACAGTTTACTAATGTTTTGAATTGCTTAACCTCTGTTATGTGTTTAGGCCTAGTTAGAGAACTTATTTTATATCTTTATTTATTTTTAGAATTTTATTTTGCAAATAAACACATTGTGCAAATATCTGTTTTATATTTATTTATTTACTTTAATATTTACATTAATATATTCATATTACATTAATTTCAAGTATAAAAAACGAAGATTGTAGTGTGAAGAGTTCAGATTATGCATTTATTGGTGAAGTTGAGATGAATACTTACACTGGAAAGGGCACAAACATAATCAAGTATGTACGAATGGAGTTTATAGTCTGTATGCCGAGGACAGCGCTCCTCTGTATACACTCACTTGAATGCTTGTGTGGAGATTGCTGTGGCATTCAAGGATGCGTTCGCTGTTGTACATTGCATATTGCACCATTTTAACAGTTCATTGCCTCATTGTTTGTCAGGACCAGGGCCGAGCTGGAGCATGAAGCAATTATTGATGGAAACCTGGCAACTGAAGCTAATCTCATCATATTGGATACGCTAGAAATAATAGTTCAGGTAATGATTGTATAGCCACCTTCAATAATTTTGAGTATTTGAATACAGAAGACATTTATTCTGACTGTTATTGTTTCATGTAGACCTGTGTCAGTGACGGAGTCCAAAGAGAGCATTCTGGGAGGTGTTCTGAAGGTCCTGCTACACAGCATGGCATGTAATCAAAGTGCCCTATATTTGCAACACTGCTTCGCTACTCAGAGAGCTCTTGTGTCAAAGGTGAGTGAACACTGTTCAGGTCAGAGACTGGACTTTTGTGTTAATACCAGTTAGTCTCAGGGATTATTTCTTCTGCCAATATGGATCAATGAACGATATGATTTTTTTAATTATTATTACACTTCAGCTTCATACTTCTGACCAATCAAATGCTCTCTAGAATCTGAAGTGTCCCTCACTCTTTAAGATATGGCTTAAATTGGTCACATATTCAACATTTACATACAGTATATAAGAAAAGAATAAATGGTAGCTGACACTTTGCTGCAGAAGATGCAGTAATATTATGCAGATGGGGTGTGATGTTACCTAGCTGTGGATTAGAGATGCGCAGATCAGCTGAAATGTCCTCCGAGGCTTCATACTAAATCACCCCCCCCACCCACCCGCACATATAATTTTATCTGATATATGTATACGCAGGCGTCGCAGAGGCGCTAGTAGATAGTGCTGTCGCCTCACAGCAAGAACGTCGCTGGTTCGAGCCTCGGCTGGGTCAGTTGGCGTTTCTGTATGGAGTTTGCATGTTCTCCCTGCGTTCGCGTGGGTTTCCTCCGGGTGCTCCGGTTTCCCCCACAGTCCAAAGACATGTGGTACAGGTGAATTGGGTAGGCTAAATTGTCCGTAGACTATGAGTGTGTATGGATGTTTCCCAGAGATGGGTTGCAGCTGGAAGGGCATCCGCTGCGTAAAACATGTGCTGGATAAGTTGGCGGTTCATTCCCGCTCTGTGGCGACCCCGATTAATAAAGGGACTAAGCCAAAAAGAAAATGAATGAATGAATATGATACTCACACGATCTGCACCCGCGATGTCACTTTTAATAATTCTAATTCTTTGTTTTATAAGCATGATAGTTCAGCGGTGGATCATTCATATTAACAGTAGATTCAGTGAGCTAATTTGCGCATCTCTGATAGTAAAATAATATGCTAATCGTAAACTGTTTTTAGATGAACATTCATTAAAAACAAAAGTTTGCCTTTAGATAACATTTTCTTCATTTTCAAATAGATGCAACAAAGTAGCCTAAAATAAGAACTTTAGCTTTTCAGATACAGGAAAAAGATAACAAAAATGCTGCCACTTCAGCCTAAACGCCAAGCTATGTTATGCTTTCGATTTAGCCAACACATGATGTTCATATTTGACTCGGTACCGGTCTTGTGGCTTTTCATATACATGCATCGCTTTACAAGCCGTTGCATATTACTTATCCTTGCACTGATTCATCCTCGTTAACCACTTCTCTAAAATGCTCCCACACGGCATTTTTCTTTCTTTCCTTCCTTTTGTTTTGTTTTTAATTCTCCTTTTTTAAGTTTTCTCTCGGATCTGTTCACCTCCATTTCTGCTTTAACAAATAGACCTCCACCACGCGCATATTTTTTGAAAAATTAGCATGCAAATTAGGGTCTGTTTGCCTGCTAAATACAAAAATACAAAGCAAAAATCATTAATTAATTAATCTCATCAACCTGCGACCCACCTGCAATTAAAGGTGCAGTAGGTGATTGTCTTCAGAAACATTTTTTGTTGTGCTGGTTGAAAGTCTCTTCACATTCCATAGAAATGATTAAAGTAAATGATCTAAATGTGTTTATATTCTGGATAAGGCATAAAACTAAAAATGTTCATCCAATCAAATATTGTCAGACCGACAAATAACTCCATTACGACAGGTATCTCAAACTGTCTGTCAACAAATTTAAATTTAAATTTCTGCGCAGCCTCTTTAAGGGCACCTATGGTGAAAAATCTACTTCTCAAGCTGTTTGGACAGACATATGTGTAGGTATAGTGTATAGACCGTCATATTAAGGTGATATAAACACACCCAGTGCTTTTTTTTTATTAATTTAACAACATAAAAATGGTTGGACCAATTAGAGCGGTTTTGAGACTTGAAGTAGGAGTGCGGTCCCCCCGCCCACCAAATTGATTGACAGCTGGGTATTAACATGTCTCTGTAGTAACGTTTGTAATCCTATCCCAAAGACAGGACGTACGCAAATCAACCGTAAATAAATGGTCTGTTCAGTTTGCTAGGATCATCAATCATCATCAAATGCGATCAAGAGTGAGTTTGACAAGTTTAAAATGTTTTTTAAAACAGTGCATGTGTGTAATGAATTACAGCGATTTACTATCCGGTTTGTGGATGTTAAATCAGGTTTTATTTTGTACATTAACATACAGATATCCATACAGCAGTGGATATTAACCTGTATCCTGTCACATTTGCCAAAGCTAAGTGCAAAGCTAAACGCGCGCGCTGTACATATGTATGTGCGTGTGTGTCTCCGCTGTGTGTGTGTCTGTGTGACGTGTGCGTGAACTTTTTGTAACGACATTGTGTGTGACTCATCCTGCAGCTCCACACAACAAATGCATCAAATATCATTGGTAAAGGTCTTACTGTAGTTTTTCTCACAAACGTTACGTGAGATCTGCTTCCTTTATGTCTGTGTCAGTGTCTGAGGCAGCCGAGTGCGGAGGACTGAGGCACGCTGACAGGCACGTGGAAACGGTGGGCGGGGAAGACTAGCCTTAAAGGCCCAGTACACAAAAACAGCAAAAATCTGTTGAGAGCTATAAAACACAACTAGTGAAGCTATAATAAATCACCTGATGGGTGTTTTGAGCTGAAACTTTACAGACACATTCTAGGGACACCAAAAGACTTATATTAAATCTGGAAAAAGGGGTAACCCTAGGTGCCCTTTAAGCAAATAGATACGTATGCGCGCACACGTGAAGCACGGCTTTACCGCTGACAGAGAGACATCAGGCAACTCTGCATCAACCTGAAACTTCTTTCTGAAAGACCAACGTGGCCTTGTATGCATGAAAAGAAAGATTGTTTCTGAATGGGCTTCTGCCAAAAATGCAGAATCAAAACTTTTCTAAACCCTGAATCAATATCGGAATTACTTTTGCACGCTGGAGGGCAATGACATTATGCAGTTCAAAACAATGATCTGAAGGGTGACACCATGGCTGAAGAATTACTTTTAGACAGGTATGTTTTAAAACTATTTTAGCCATGCAAAGCCTATGTAGATTGTGTTCTTGTTTATGAATGGGTTTATATGCACGGACGTGTTCAGCCACTCAAAACGTCCAGCAAAAGATTGACTATTTTGAAGTTCATGGAGAGTACCTTTTACCGCATCGATAATATAGTCTGTTAAATAGACCTGAGCATTCGTTTAGTTGTTCAAGTGTAAAGGAGATGAAAATAAGCAATGTACGAGGATCAACGAGCACAATTGAAAATGAAAAGTCACTCATTGTCTTGGTAACGTAAACGTAAGTGTAATGTAAAAGATAACAGGATTAACTAAAGATAATTAAAGATAACTAATTAATTACAGATAACTAATTTTTATTTAGATTAATAACAAAACATAAGTACTGTAAATGTGCTCTTCCACCTAACCAGCTTTACTGAGGTGAAGTTTGATTTATATTCACACATTTGTTCATTTTTTGAACAGCTTTGGGAAAATATCATTCCTGCACCCGCTGGCCTGTCAACAACTATGCTTGATAAAGTGCGTGTCTCCATAGAGTTTTCTAACTGGTGAATGACATGATCTAGTGTTCTATCTAATCAGTGCTCGTTCACGTGTTCATGACTTAAGGAGGCGTGGCTTTGGATGGCAGGAGATGGTCGTAAAATTTTTAAGCTATTATGCTAATGCTAGCATTCTGGCAGATCACCTACTGCACCTTTAATCATAATGTATTTTTTTTTTTTTTTATTACCCAACCTGTGCATTATCCGCAGTGCCCGCGCATATAACCGCCATCCGCGCATCACTACTGTGGAGTGTTTTCAGGCGCTTGTGTATTATCATTCCCTGCAGCATGGTATGGAAGCAAAGTTTCCAGCCACATTGACTTAGAAAATTTAGCAACTTTTAATTTCTGGTGGGTCTTTGGCACATGATGTAACTACTGATGTGTCAAGCTTTAAAAAGGGAAATTATCTAACTTTTTTAATTTAAGCGAGATGCTAATGGTCTAATCTAATTTTAAAGTTCTTCCATCAGACCCAGAGATTGGCTGAATGGATTAAAATTTTTTTTTTAAACTCAACTCTAAGGTGAAAAAAACTCTAAAACTCTAAAACTTAGTCTACAGTGTTTCTTTAAGAGAAATAAATGCATTTCAAAAGAACTCTGGCCCTAATATAAATATATTTTCCAACAGCAATGCTTAGGGGACCTTTGAGCTGCATTATTGTTTGATAACCTTGAGTTAAGTTGAGTTTTATAGTCATAAAAATAAATATAATCATAACTATAAACACAACACTGGATATAAGAGCTATTTTAAACCTATACATAACTAACATAACGAAGCAGTAATCTATACTAAGTACTAACTATAGAGACACTATAAATAAATATTTAAACGATACACGTAACCTGAGACCCACTATACAGTACTTTTACGGAAGACTGAACAATATTGTGCAAGATATTGTGCAAAAGAAGTACTTTAAGGTTGAAGAAAACAAGTAGCGTGACATGATTTGTGGTACATATACAGGTAAACATTGTTTTCCTTATTGTTTATTTCCTTACTCCTAAGTGTCCGATGTATATAGAGAGAGAAGTGTTTCTACAGGTGGTTTGTCAAGCCCACTCATCTGTATGAAGCACACTTCAGAAATACACAATGATTTTTCTAGAGATATAGAGTGATTGTATGAAAGGTGTCTGGTGCAAATGCGCAGATTAGTGCAGGTGTCTTGAGAAGGTGTCAGAGATAAAGAGTGGATTTTCTACTGGTGGTTTGTCAAGCCAACTTACCTGTGTGAGGCACACTCAGAATTGCATTATGTTTTGAGGTTTAAGTACCTTTTCTCATGAAGTGATGTGTGTTCAGTTTCCAGAGCTGCTGTTTGAGGAGGAGACGGAGCAGTGTGTGCTGACCTGTGCCTGCGTCTCTTGAGGAACTGTAGCAGCAGCATCGGCACCATCAGAGCTCACGCCAGCGCCTCTCTCTACCTCCTCATGAGACAGAACTTTGAGATGGAAATGTGAGAAACATTTTAACACACTCTGACATGCTTGTATAAGGTTTCACTGTGATGATGATGATGATGATTTAGACATTATATTTGCATTTGAATAAATATATAAGCATTTTATTCTCTCTATAATAGATGAAGTGCACTTGTTGGTGCAGATAGCCTTCTGAGTAGTGCGCTGGCATGTAGTGCTGTTGCGCTTCGGGTGTCCCAAGTTCGAGTTCTAGCTCGTAGACCTTTCCCAGTGTCACATTATCCTTCAGAAGTGTTTCCACACAAATATTGACTTGTATAGCTTTATTTTAGTTTTGATAAACTTGATACTTTATATTTCAAGATAAAGTTGATGAACAGAAAGTTCAAATATACAGTATTTATTTGAAATTAGAAATCATTTGTACAATTACAAATATATTTACCCTCACATTTGATTAATTGAACGTGTCTTTGCTTAATAGAAGTATAATTTATCTCAAAGACACTGCATTTTTCAATTGTTATATATTTGAATAATTTATGTTTTACATTAACTTATTATGTATATTTTAATTATATATTTTAACTGTGCATTCAAATGTTTAAATAGGTGAAAATATTGTTTAAATGGCAGATCTTATTTAATAAACATTAATTGTTATACAGTATTTTGATCCTTTGGTGGTAATATGAGAATTCCTCTTTGTTTCTCCTCTCTCCTGCAGAACTTTGCGCGGGTGAAATGCAGGTGACCATGTCTCTTTCATCTTTGGTGGGAACATCTCAGAACTTCAACGAGGAGTTTTTACGCCGTTCGCTCAAGACCATCCTCACGTATGCAGAAGAGGATCTAGAGCTCAGAGAAACCACCTTCCCTGACCAGGTCAGCCTCAACAACCTGTTCACCTCACCAGCTTGTTTGCTAGTTCCTGATGCAAAACACTGGCTTTGGTTTCAGGTTCAAGATCTGGTGTTTAACCTGCACATGATCCTGTCGGACACTGTAAAAATGAAGGAACACCAGGAAGATCCAGAAATGCTAATTGATCTGATGTACAGGTACTAGTTTTTATTATTATGTATTTATTTGTTGCTATTATTATTATTATTATTTTATTGTTATTATTATTAACGTTGTTCTTGTTGTTATTTTATTGTTGTTGTTGTTGTTAATATTATTATTTTATTGTTGTTGTTGTTGTTGTTATTATTCTATTATTAATATTATATAATAGCAATAGGCAGCCTGGTGGCACAGTGAGTAGCACAATCGCCTCACAGCAAGAAGGTCACTGGTTCAAGCCTCGGCTGGGTCAGTTGGCATTTCTATGTGGAGTTTGCATGCTCCTGGTGCTCCGGTTTCCCCCACAAGTCCAAGAACATGTGGTATAGGTGAATTGGGTAAGCTAAATTGTCCGTAGTGTATGAGTGTGAATGAGTGTGTATGGATGTTTCCCAGGGATGGGTTGCAGCTGGAAGGGCATCCACTGCGTAAAAACATATGCTGGATAAGTTGGCGGTTCATTCCGCTGTGGCGACCCCAGATTAATAAAGGGACTAAGCCGAAAATAAAATGAATGAATAATAACAATAATAATATAATAACTACAAATAACTTTTCCACTTTTTATTTATTTATTTATCAGATGCTTATATCCAAAGTGAAGGAATGTAATTTACAAATAAATTATAAACTACTGTTTCAAACAAACAGGATCAGAAAAGTAACTTTCAAAAAATTAATAAATTTCAAAGACCATTTAAAATCATTTGTAAGTAAAGTGGCTGTAAATCCATTTGACATTTATAATGTCTCACTGTTTTTTTTTTTTTTTTTTAATAAATTAATATTTATTCATATTTTCATCAAATTGTTCTGGAAATATATATTTTGTGGTTTCATGCTGAAAATTCAGTACGAAATGCCATTTTAAAACCTGTTCGTTTAATTTGTAATAAAATTTTATATATTGTTTTATTGTTCTACTTAAATAAATAAATAAATATTTAGATTCTTAATAAGCTTTTATTCTTAAAAAAATTATACGTTTTACAACCCCAAATTTTTTAATGGTAGTTTAAATTCAAATTCTTTTTTTATCCCTTTTTGAAAGTTACTAGAAACACAAACTGAAAAAAATACAAAGAGCAGGTCCACAAGCTTCACTTAGAAACATGGAGAAAAATTTCCGTTCCTTCCAGCATTTTTCAAAACAAATATCTGCTGTCTGTTATTTACAGGATTGCTAAAGGCTACCAGACGTCCCCAGACCTACGACTGACCTGGCTGCAGAATATGGCTGGCAAACACTCAGAGAGAATAACCATGCAGAAGCGCCCAGTGTTTGGTCCACAGCGCCGCCCTGGTGGCTGAATACCTCAGCATGCTGGAGGACCGCAAGTACCTGCCTGTGGGCTGTGTCACATTTCAGGTTCCGGACCCACACTCTGTGACTCAGATAGTGAAGTGTCAGTTATTTACTTTTAGATTGTGATATATTAATTTGTCACATTGCAGAACATTTCCTCTAGATGTGCTGGAAGAGTCCTGCTGTGTCAGATGATGTTGTGTCTCCAGACGAGGAGGGCATCTGCTCGGGGAAGTACTTCACTGAAGCAGGTTTAGTTGGGTTGCTGGAGCAAGCTGCAGCCTCCTTTTCTATGGTGAGTTCTTTATTTAGCTTTGTCTGCATTCTATTTCCAATTTTTTTCTTTTCAAATATATAATCAGTTTTATATGTACTATTATTCAGTGATTTCACTATAAATAGCTTGACTAATCATTTGTTTTGGGAGATATTTACTATAAGATTTAAAATACCTCATTTAAATTGCATTTAAAATAAGTTTATGGCTTTGGTTACATTCGGATGTTTTAATTTCATTATTATAAGCAACTTATTTAATACATATGAATCTTTTGTGGCATATTAGCGGATTCTTTTTTACTACATAATAATTAAAATTTTATTAATTAGTAATTGTGCTATGTAATTTAAATAATGTTATGGTTTTGGATACAGTTATTTGGTTACATCCATTTGTTATAATTGTATTTAATTAACACGTTATTATAGATGTTAATTAAAGCAGTGTTTACTTACATTTTGGTGGTTTGTATTATTAATAAATAGTTTCTAATAAATTTCCAGATTGTTGCTGATTTAAAAAAAAAAAAAAAAAACATCTTATACTGATATGCAAAAAAAGTCCTAATATTGAGCTTAGCCAGGTCTGTGTTGTTAAAGAGGTCATCAATATCAGTAAGATTTCCTAGTAAAATAAAGATGAAATTAACTTTGTCAAATTTGATGATGCTGAATAGATAACATATCACTTAATCCATTGTATCCCTTGCAATATTTCTACAATAGGAAGTTTTTGTTATGTAAAATATTATTATAATTATATTATAATTGTTAATATTATTATTATTGTTGTATATTGTTGTGGTTTTTATCCTGTCATTATAAAACTTTTGAATAATAAAGTATTTTAAATACTATTGATAGCCAGTATGTAATAATAAATTTAGAAATAGTTAAACTAGCACAATTTGTTAATATTATATCTATTATATATATATATATATATATATATATATATATATATATATATATATATATATATATATATATATACTCTATATATATATATATATAAATAAATAAAACACACTGTGCAATAGTTAAGTATTAATCATTCCCTTCTGTGATATTTATTTTTATTTTATTTTTTATTTATTAATTTAAAAAAACATTTAATTGGGTTATATTTTATACAACTATATATTTATGGAATTATAAAAGCTCCTTAATTATGTTAGGTTTTTATAGTGTTTTGATGTTTTTATGTTCTTGTTGGTGTCTGATGCAATGTAATTTCGTTCTGCATTACAATTATTGTGATGTTTTGAATAAAAAAATAATAAAGGAAACTGACACTGATATGCATGTTTATATAAATAAGTAAATACAGAATAAATGTTTATCGAAATAACAAAATCGGTTCAAATGCCAAAAGACTTATTTTATTGAAAAAAAAACTAATTTAGAATGTATTATTTAAACAAAACTTAAATACTAATTGTAATGCTAAAGAACATCACATAAACACAGGTAAACAACCTGTAAACAAACCTGTTTCTGTTTAGATGTAGTATGCTTACAGATAAAATGTAGGTAAAGTTAACTTTTTTCTTTCAATTGTAATTATTATTATTTATTCATTTATAAATAATAAAATCACCTTAGAATTGAACAAATATTTCTAACCTGGCTCAGAGGAAGATCATACAAAACGTCTTGACATTTAAATAGATGTTAAAAGGCAAATGCTGTCATATTTAATTTGTCATATTTTGTTAGAAAATGTGACATGCTATTGCAAAACAGGCACCAATTTTAGGAAATGAGCATCCCACAATATATTAAAATATATATGCAGTACATTTCCAAATACTTTTCGAATTCATATTGAGTGAAATAAAACATCCGGTATGCCATCAATCAACTGTATACATCAGATATTTTAAAGGGCATCAGCCACCCTATCATTATTTCTCTCCAGGCTGGCATGTACGAAGCTGGTCAATGAAGTCTACAAAGTGCTCATCCCTATTCACGAGGCTCAACAGGGATTGCAAAGAAGCTTGCCACTATTCATGGTAAATTCAGGAAGCCTTTGGCAAAATCGTGCACCAGGTAAATGCTATGTTAAACAAAATCATACTTAAAATAGATGCTCGGTTTAGCCTCTTCACGTCTGCAAGCGGTGTAAGACTACTGGCTTTGTATTATTGCCCTAGTACTGTAGTACAAAGCAACAATCAGCCAGTTGTCTACATTGGCAACATTTTTCTTGTGTATACAAACAGACGTGAGTTCTGTGTGACACGTGAAAGAGACTTTGAGTTTACATGACTGCGTGACTCTGTTTATCTCTTCGTCTGTGAAAGTTCATGGGCAATATCAGTAGAATTCACACCAAGAATGATAACTCTTATTAGCTGCTTTGATGTTTAAAACCAACAAGCTGATTTAGCTTGGAATAATTTTAATTTTCTGTCAGTATTTTTTTTATCGTTCATAAGCTGAGAAAAAAATCACTCTAAATATGATTCCAAGCAGTTTTTTTGTGTGGACTATTTTTTTAGATGTGGCATAAAGTCTGCCGTTCTCTTAGAATCTGAATTGTTGTTAATAGTTATTGTTGTTGGTGTGAATGTGTCTTGCTCATACTGTACAATAAGTTGATGATTTGTGCAAAACCACAGATTTTGTTTTGTTTTATACTTGGCGCTTGCTTATAAAATTCCATATAGATGAATGTGAAAGGATGTAACCAGAATATTATACATACATAGGGGTGATTTTCTTTTGATCTTGGTTTGTGAACAAGCGGTTGCATAGCAGCATGAAGTGACAAACTGGCACACTGTTATAGAATCTCCTGGGTACTGCCCAAAATCCATTATCATCACGTACAAGAATTTTTCTTAAATCTTAATTCTTAAATAAATGTAAAAAATCTAGTTATTTTTGTATTATTGCATGTGGTATGTACTGTAGGGTTGGATAGTCTTGTATGGCAGACACAGGTCTAACAAAATACACTACTGTTTAAAAGATTAGGATCAGTAAGATTTTTTTATTATTATTATTGTTTTTGAATGAAGTCTCTCATTTTCACCAAGGCTGCATTAAAAATACACAGAAAAAGTAATAATGAGAAATATTATCATCTAAAAAAAGTTTTCTACTATATTTTAAAATGTAGTTTTTTTGTGTGATCGTAAAGCTGATTTTTATTTTCAGTGGCATCATTCCACATGATGATAAGACGTTAAAGGGGTGGTCCTGAGTGTATTTTTAAGGCTTAGTTGTGTTTATAAGATGGAAAGCAATGTGTGTTCATGCTTCATTTGTCAAAAATCACATAATTTTTTTCATATCTTACTTTGATTATATACAGCTACTCAGCTAACATGAAAACGACATATTTCCTAGTTCCTCTGAAAGGCCTGCCCTCACGAGGCTCTGATTGGTCAGCTAACATAACGTGCTGTGATTTGCGGATCGGCTCCACGTCACCGGGAAAAGCATAACTCGCCTTCAAGCTTTTGTGCTTGACGGATAAATATGAATTTGTAGCTAAATTGTTAGCGGTGCCAAACAGCATTTCCATTGTCTACATCGGGGGTGCTCAACCCTATTCCTGGAGATCGACCTTCCTGCCTGTTTTTCAGTTGCAGCCCATATAAACACACCTGCCTGTAATTATCAAGTGCTTCCTCAGGTTCTAATTAATTGGTTTCAGGTGTGTTTGATCAGGGTAGGAGCTGAAATCTGCAGGAAGGTCGATCGCCAGAAACAGGGTTGTCACCCATGGTCTACATCCTTGTTTACATCCTCGCTACAACATACCACTAATGCTAGAAAGTGTGCATGTAATAGATCAGTTTTAACAAATCCAGCCTTCATCAGTTGAAGGAGTTTTAACCGAATCCAGTACTGAACTGGGAGAGATTCTGGAAGCTGTTCTTTGTCAAATGCTAGCTATATCTTTTTTATAGTTCTCTGGAACATAATTAAGATTAAATTGTAAGCACTTCTCTCTTTGCGTCGTGTCCTTTGGAAGCCCAAATACAGAAACAGAACAAGCTCTGTTGTAAATAGTGTTTGGATGGCATTTTAGCTTTCTCTGCCTACATTACAGCGGCTCTGGCCACACCTCTTCGCTACGCGGTTGTGTATGCGCATACCCTGCAGCGCTTGTGATCTCACTAGCCTGGATGTATTTTTTGTAGCATCTCAAAACTTTGTTCGCTGTAGGCTTTGCTAAGCCAACTCTGTAAAAGCCAATGTCTCCCTTTGCATTGAACTTTGAGCGTATTACATTCAGAGATGTTGTTTATATCACACAGCTTCATTACACATCAACTAAAAATTTAAATGTAATATCATAGTGGACCACCCCTTTAATTTGATGCTCAGTTATTTTTTTTTTTTTTAGTATTATGAGTAGAATCACAAGTGTGATATTTATTTATACAACAGTTCAATTCAATATTGAGTGAGTTACATTTTAGACACAATGATTTCATTCTTGAATGAATTTATTTTTGCACAAATCATTTGAGAGTATGATTTCTATGATATATTCATAGATGACCACCTGCATAATTTCTAAATGCCACACCTGTTTTGAACGAATCACTTGAATGATCTATTAATAATCAGTCATAAGAAAAGACACTTGCCACTACCTACCGGCCATATATAACAAGCCTAACCCAGCCAAGGCACCTTGCTCTGCAGAAAAACACATTCAGATAAATAGAATCTAATTAGCATCTAAAAAAATGTCCCTAGTGCTGCTTAAATTCTTAGATGATAGAAAGTTTAACAAAACATAATTAAATTTATTTTTAGATTATATTATTTTTTTATATTATAAAAGTCTTTTTTTTTAATTAAATCTGTAAATATCTTTTTTTAATGCATCCTTACTCAATAAAACTACACATTTCTTTACCCAAAATCATACTGGCCCCAAACTCTTGAACAGTAGTGTATGGTTTTCCATAAGGTGAGTCTGGGTTTCTGCAGGGGGCGATTGTGAGCTGTTTGTTGATTTGTGCTGTATTCTCTCTGTTACACAGAGCACAGGCTGGGAGGTAGGTGCTGAACTTCATGGTTAATGCTTGGCCCATACGTGCAAGCTGGGGCATTTATCATGACTCTCTTTTGCTGTGAATTTGACCCATTAACCTTTTTTATGGACGTTTTTCATTTCTTCGTCCATCCCTTCATCTTTTTTATTTTTATTTTTTATTATCTTTCCTATGGGACTGCTGTCAGTGGTGTCCGGAAAGCAGCGTCCCCTCTCGTCTTCTCATCCTCCTCTCTCTTTCTCGAGGAGAAGCAATGTTAACATTGTCAGATTGACAGGCCATGCATGGGAGCCACTGTGACACTAATGACAAGATTTTATCATGAATGCGTCATTTCACTCCCTCGTTCGCCTCTTTCACACTGTTTCATCAGCACTGTCATCCATGTCTTTTCTTCATGTCTCAAAAGCACAGGGTTCGATTTACACGCGTCTTGCTGATTACATTAAAAAACGGTTTGCCCAAAAATGACAATTCTTTAATTTTGCTCACCTCATGTTGTTACGATCCCGTGTGACTTTTCCTTCTTTCATCAAACAGGATACATTTTTGACTTATGTGTTGATTTTAGAAGATAGTGTTGGTTCAGTCAGAGCTTACAGCACTTTACAAATATACCAATGGGAAAAGTGAAAGTGAAAATACTTTCGAAACCAAAGATGCTTAAATAGTGGAGCAGACACAGTGTTTATAGCTTTAAAAATTGATCTATTGTGTTCCATTATATAAAACAACAAGTTATACAGGTTTGGAATGACATGAGAGTGATATTTTACGTGAAAACAAAATCAGAATTTTTTAGTATCTTGTCAAATTATCCTTGATTTTTCTTCTAAATGGATTTGCCATGTTGATCATCAGCTCTAAACTATATTCATGTGCCTCAAAGTGATGTCCAATGACCTATTCTTTATGCTAGCTTTTGTTTAATGGCAAACTAAATCGATCCCTGAGTTCTAATTTACACCTGTTTGTATTACTAGTGTTCATTTTTACTTTTCTGCATGGCAACAACTCAACCCAAATTGTCTTATTTACAGCATTAAACCAGGAATGCACTGTTTCTTAAGTGTCTGTTTAATCTTTTTAAGACCTTTTGTGCCTGCTTTTTCCTTCTTGCATGTTTATTGTTGGGTTTTAGTCTTTTGTGTGTGTTTTTTTAAGATATTGATTTATGGAGTTTTGGTAGTATTGCTGTTTGTTTTGTGTATGTGTTTGTTCTGTTAGTCTTACAAAGAGTTTCCTGGTTTCCTGATTAAAATGTTCTGTTCTCTCCTTTTTTTTTATTTCCCTGGTTGCTGACCCCTCCTCTTCCCACTTTAATTATTGTGTCTTGTGGTAAGTTCATAGTTTAAGGGTTTATTTCTATAGCTTTCTATGACTGAACAAACAAGCACACTGAACCAGAGAGGGGCTGAACCATCTCAGACAACTGCAATCTGCACCGCAAGATTTCCACAATATCGTGATGTCCATTGTTTTAAACATGCTAATTCGAATACAGGTGTACCAAAAGTTTTATTCGGATTTTTAAAACTTTTTTTTTTTCATCCAGACTGACAGATAAGCAAAATTATTTACAACCATTTTAAACAAACCTCTATAATTTAAAGTACAGTTGTCAACTTTTGAAGTGGGTCAACAACTTCTTAAAGTTGTTTTACAACTATTGAACAACATCTGTTCATGTCTTGGGATGATTTAGAAAGTTTTTTGATCCGCTTCAAATGTTGACTACTGTATGTAGAAGTTATGGTAATGTTATTAATGCATGATGATTTACCTCCACATTCAACATCGGACATGGACACATCCATTGTTGGCAACACCACTTAGTAAAAAAAAACAAAACGTGTCATTTAGTCTGAAAATGCTGATGTATCGTGTCCACATGTAGAGGTTGATCACTAAGATTGAGACACAAACACGTGGTAATAATATATATACAATATCTTCTCACTGGCCGTTTTAATATGCTCACCTGCTAGTACCATGTTGGGTCCACTTTATCCTTCATAATTGCTTTAATTCTTCATGGCATAGATTCAGCAAAGTGCGGGAAATATTCGTCAGAGATATAACAGCATCACCCAGTCGCTGAAATGTATCAGCTGCACATCCATGATGCTGGTCTCCTGTTTCACCACAACCCAAAGGTGCTCCATTTAGATTGAGATCTGGTGCCTTTGGAGGTCATTTGAGTGTAGTAAACTTGAGTGAATTTGTGAAGAAAAAAAGAAAGAGAAAAAAAACAGCTTAGGTGCACCCTAAAATTGCATGTTTATGCACTATTCTATGCATAAATAACCACAAAGATGTTTGTGCCTAAAATTCTCAGTTGATCAGCAGTTTTTGAAATGCTGACATTTTTTGTCATCTAATTACTTTTCTTCCATTCTGATGCAGGTTTGAAATGTAGTATTTACGTGATTTAGTGTTAATGTCTATGTCGAGTTGTGATTAATAGCATATTTGCATTAATGAGCAGTTGAATAGGTGTACATAATAAAGTGGCCAATGAGTGTATTACTACCGTTTCACTACTTTTGAGGACTTTAGTGGGCATTCTATTTAAAAGACGCTTTTGGGAACAATTTATGACTACAAATATAATGCACAGCTACTTATTGTAAAATAGTACAATATACAGTTGAAGTCGAAATTATTAGAATTCATTTTTTTTTATATTTATATATATATCTTTTTTTATATATTTCCCAAGTTATGTTTAACAGAGCAAGGAATTTTTGACAGTATTTTCGATAGTATTTTTTCTTTTAGAGAAAGTCATATTTGTTTTATTTTGGCTAGAATAAAAGCAGTTTTTATTTAAAAAAACAAAAACATTTAATGTCGAAATTTTTAAGCAATATTTTTTCAGGTGTCTATAGAACAAACCATCATTATACAATGATTTGCCTAATTACCCTAACTCGCCTAGTTAACCTAATTAACCTAGTTATTGGAAATTAGTTATTAAAACTATTATGTTTAGAAATGTGTTGGAAAAAAAATCTTCTTTCCGTTAAACAGAAATTGGGAAAAAATATTTAAGGGGGGCTAATCATTCTGACTTCAACTATGTGTATGTGTGCTATGAAAAAATATTTTCATGAAAATTTGTCCATCGACACTTGTTAGATACTGACAAAAAGTATAAAAAGAAGTCTGAGTATGGTTGGTCTGCTTTGGTTCAGCCCTTATCTGCACGTGACTGATACTTCACTTCCTGTGTGTAGAGCACTCAGACATGCTCCTGGCTCTCTACATATACCCAACTATAATCACCAACTCTTTTTTTCTTTTCTTTTCTTACTGTGCTTTATTTGCCTACCTTGTAACTCCAGCACACATAAGTTCTGTCTGTCATTCTGTTTCTATTAACGTAACCGTTTCAGTCTGGCATTCTGAATTGGGCCACAGCGACACGTTTTTCAGCACTTGCTACATCATAAGCGTTCTGTTTTGCTTCATTCTTTGATTCTTCTTTGGAGTGCAGATATTGCTCACTGCTGTTTAAGGACATCAGGTTTTCTTTGGTTTCCTGTTATGTCACCTCTGCTAATACACTTTTCAGAGAAAGGTCCCACTTTGTTCAGAACTGCTTCTTGCTGCACTGTCTTTCATCTTGGCTCAAACTCTCGTGTTTTTCAGTTCGATTTTTGTGATGTGGAGATGCTTACTTCTCAGCTACTACTTTCTATAAAAGATTAAATACATTAACCTAAATATATGCAGTGCAATAGTTTGGGGTTGGTAAGATTTTTAAGAAAAACTGTCAAATATTAAAATGGATGGCAATAACTTTAAATTGTAACAACATTTTACAATGTCATCTATTACTGTATGGAAAAGCCATTGGTCTGCAGTGGCTTGTGATCTTTCATGATCAATTTTGTATTCTTATTTTTGTTGTTCAAGAAGCAATTATTATACACTACCTGACAAAAGTCTTGTTGTCGATCACAGTTGTTAGAGATAGAAATAATAACTTGACTTCTAGGTGATTATTTAGAAAAGTGGCACATTTAGAAAAGAAGGTAGATTTTTTTTTTGATGAATCATCTGTTGAACTGCATCTCAATCATCACAAACACTGCAGAAGACCTACTGGAACCTGCATGGACCCAAGATTCTCATGGAAATCAGTCAAGTTTGGTGAAAGAAAAATCATGGTTTGGGGTTACATTCAGTTTGGGGGCATGTGAGAGATCTGCAGAGTGGATGGCAACATCAACAGCCTGAGGTATATCAAGACATGTGTGCTGCCCATTACATTACAAACCACAGGAGAGGGCAAATTCTTCAGCAGGATGGCACTCCTTTTTATACCTCAGCCTCCACATTAAAGTTCCTGAAAGCAAAGAAGATCAAGGTGCTCCAGGATTGGCCAGCCCAGTCACCAGATAATGAACATTATTGAGCATGCCTGGGGTAAGATGGAGAAGGCATTGAAGATTAATCCAAAGAATCTTGATGAACTCTGGGAGTCCTGGAAGAACGCTTTCTTTGCCATTCCAGATGAGTTTATTAATAAGTTATTTGAGTCATTGCAGAGATGTGTGGATGCTGTTGTCCAAGCTCATGGGAGTCATATGCAATATTCATTCTTTTATCCAGTGCATCATGACTTTATATTCTATATACTGTACATTATTTCTGTTAAGTGACAAGACTTTTTTTTGTCTAAGCAAAGTCAGACCTTCCTGTTCTAATGAAATAATTAAAAATCAAGGCCTGATCATATTTTATTTAGGAAAATAAGCGTAATCTAGAGGCCTTTGCCTTTCATATAAGCCACTTCTGATACCAAATGATCAACTAGAAGTCAAGTTATTATTTGCTGTTTCTAAAACTTGGATAGGCGACAAGACTTTTGTCAGGTAGTGTAAATGTTGAAAACTGTTGCTTAATGTGTCTCTGCAAAAATATATATATATTTATATTTTTATATATGGAATACATTTTACTCTATTTAATCGAATAAATGGCTTTGCTAAATGAAAGTATTAATTTCATAAAAATTTTACTCACCCCAAACTTTTGAATGGTGTTATAAAATTAACAAACAATACAGATTGTAATTAATAATAATAATAATTAAAAACACCATAGAACTACTTAAAATCAAGCAGTGAAGGTAAAAGGGTTGAAAAACTTTTTTTTCCACCTTTTTCTCTGAAGTTCTGGTAAATATTTTCAGATGTGGTACTTGTCTGTACTTTAAAAATAATATTGTGTTAGTGCCTGTGTTTTTTTTTTTCTTCTTGTGTATTTCACTGTTATACAATTGCATCACTATTTCCAGTGTTGAATGCAGTTTATGTAAACATGTACCAGGCAATGTTACATGGCTTTTGTCACTCGATAACTTGCTGCCAAGAGAAAATGTTATGTTTGCCTCGTTGCACTTTACCTTTCTTTACGAGCAACTGTTTTAGAATGTCAACCCATGACATACTGTATGTCAACGTGTTTCCACAGGATTTATATTTCTGTGTTATCTGGCATTTTAAAAACTGGTTTCTAAAAATGACACATTTGTTTGTTTCAGAATGGAAAGAGGATGTTTGGCACCTATTTCAGAGTTGGATTTTATGGTTCTAAGTTTGGTGACTTGGATGAGCAGGAGTTTGTGTATAAAGAGCCGGCTATCACTAAGTTGGCAGAAATCTCACATCGGCTTGAGGTATACAGCATTTCTGTATTTTGATGTAGCTGTATTTTTGATTCGGTTTCCATTTTCCATTGTTTTTAATTCATTTTTACACATGCATAACCTCTGCTGTTGTATTAATTCTGTTTAAATTTTAGAGTTTTTATGGTGAAAGGTTTGGTGAGGATCAAGTTGAAGTCATTAAAGACTCAAATCCAGTCGACAAGTGTAAACTGGACCCAAATAAGGTGCAGTGTTGTTTAGATTTGATTTCTCTTTACAGATTTCCTACGCTTTCAAGAATAGCAGATTCGAGGACTTTTTAGAGCACCATTAATTTTAAGCACCTTTGTAATTCATACCTCAACATATGTAGCATGAAAGTCCTTACTGTACTTAACACTTCAATTACACTTAAAATTGACATTATAATTTTTCAGAGATTTACCATTTTAAAAAGTCATGTTCAAAGAACTTTAATAAAATGGGTTTAATTCAATACTGGTAATATTCAAAGTTGGTTTCTGAAATCTAGATAAAATATGCATCATTTGTTGTTGTGTTATTGTACAAGATTGAAATGTAGGTTTTTTCATTCTGTTTTTGATAATTGAGTTCAATTCACCCTTCGCTAAGCCCCGCCTTCCTTAGTTACTGTTGTTACGCCTGTCAAGCTTTCATGCCTGGCTCGTCTATTACAATATGTATGCGCCGGTATCAGACATTGGCAGGGATATAATTAGTCATTATTGGCGAACAGGTGAGCTATCTGAGAAAGCCAGACAAAAAAGGATTGCAGTATGCATTACAGCGGTATATTCACGACATAATAGGGAACCGATTCGAAAATTATTTAATCAAAATTGAAGCTAGGTTAACCTAGCCACCTCATACGCTGACCATTCAACAGCTTAGTTCATGCACAGCAGGAGAGGCGAAATCTAAAAATAATCTAATAATAACTAATTAAACCATGATTTTCCCTTTTTTAGCCAAAAAGCCTGATAGACTATTGTTATGCAATGAAATATAGTGTTACTAACCGACGAGGAAACGTGCATGGACAGTGCTTCTACATAACTCATTCATAGAAAGAACAGCCAGAAAGGGGAAACTGATGGATTTGTGCTGAATATTAGTATCATTGACGCATAACAATGTACAGTGCCTATAACTGTCAGTATGTTTGTGTGCTTTTATACAGTTTCTATTCTAATTTGCAGTTAAGTGGAAAAAATAAATAATTTGAAATGCAAATCAAAGTATAAATAGCAGAAGTGAACAAATAGATTTTCACTACCAGCAAATATTAATCAGACACCAAATATAAAAGCAGACACTAACCTGCTATAACGTCATCACAAATAACTAAATCTCTAAGAGACTGATGAAAACATCAGTGAGTTGTAGCTCTGACATGGGCATGAGGGTTATAAACTACTGAAAAACAGCTGCGGGTAAAGTATATTGAGCAAGTGCTCACATATCACATCTCTGTTTTGTTCTGTTGATATGTAATTTCAAATATTCGTAGCTTGAAACAGATAGAAATATGACCGCTATTAGTATGACTACTTTGGCAAGGGCTTAAACAGAGCAGTGCTCATAATATCGAGCGGGAAAAAAAAAAAAAGACAGCTGGCAAACATAACCTGCTTTGTGTTTTTGTATGAAACAGTTTAGATCTTTTCACGGTAAGAGGTGTGTGAGTTATTGCCATCTATCACTGAATGTGTCAGGAATATCGAAAACAAAACCAACTTTACCCCGCTCTTTTAGCGCCCCTCACAGAGCTCGATGGAATTTCTCCCCTTGGGTTTTAGGTTTTGGAAAGGGGAAAAAAATCCATCACCCCGTCCAAACTTTTAGGATACCTGTATCAGATTTGCACAATCCATATGCACAACGCTTTGGCTTGTTTCCCTCGCTCAAGCTTGACAGGCCTCCTGCATGTAGCTACGGTTGCTAAGCCACGATTGCTGTGTGGCGGTTTTCGGGTGTGGCTTAGCGAAGGGTTAAAATAAAACCATAAACTAAACACTTTCACTGGCCTATGTTTAAGTACTTTTGAATCCATATGTCTGAAATTAAATTACTTATAAAGAACTACTACTTTCAGGAAGCGTGGGAACTATGTTTTTACTTTTTGTATAGATTTGATGACAACAATAATAGACAAATGATTTTCTGTTTCCTGATTCAGGCCTTTATTCAGATCACGTATGTTGAACCATACTTTGACACTTATGAAATGAAAGACCGCATCACATATTTTGATAAGAACTACAACCTGCGACGCTTCGTCTACTGCACACCATTCACACTCGATGGAAGAGCTCATGGTGACCTACATGAACAGTTCAAACGAAAAACCATCCTTACTACCTCTCACGCGTTCCCCTACATCAAAACCCGCATCAACATCATCCACAAAGAGGAGGTAAAAACACACACACACACACACACACACGCTATTGGCGTAGTTTGTAGGGGGGCTGCAACCGCTCAGACACTGTATGTTCATTCCCCGAAGCAAAATGTTGTGACATTGTTTTGTATCATTTGGTACATATGCAGTAATACAGTGCTCATTTTAAAGGTCCCATGAAATTAAAAATAAAGATTTTTAGATGTTAGTATCAGTAGTAATAGTTTTTAGGATATCTATAAGCTCCAAAAACAGTGACGAAATTTACATTTAGAAGATAGAAAATTGATATAAACATGTAAGGCTTGTAGTTTGTTATGTCAGCCTAAATGGATCAGCGGTCACTTTTTCATGTCTCCTCATACTTCAGTTTCTCATCAAATTGTGACCAATCAAATGCTCTCTAGTATCTGACATGCCCCGCCCCCTTAAAGACGCTTCACATTTGATGCACTTGAGCTCAGCTACTCACTGGCAGAGTGCTGATAAAGCAAATTGCTATTGGCTGTTTTATAAAAAGGGGAGAGGCTACACTATGGCCCACCATCCCTTTGTGTTTCGGTTGAGATCCCTTCAAACATCGAATAAAAAGCACATTTCAAAACACTTCACGGGAGCTATAAATTAGCATAACATAGCTGTAAACATGTTGGACTATGTGCAATTGTAAGTTGAAAGCATTTCATTAAGCTAGATGGTAAACTAGACAAAAACGCAACTCTCTTGAATGGTTTGCTTTCACTTTTGAACTCACAATTGTGTACTTTTACCATAGTGATAAGTGTCATCCTATATGTAAAATAAAGCAAGGATACTGGCTGTGCTTTATGACATCTCAAACTTGTGGAGCGATTTATTAATGGTTAAACAAGCACTTTTTCTCAAAGAAGTAAACCAAAACTAGGTGTTTTGTTCATATTTTAGCCTGTTTTGTAATATTTTTCTGTTCATATTTGGTTAAGCATAGAGGTCCTGTTTTAGTGTTTTTATTTGGACACTTTGAAAGCCTTCATCTGCTTTGTTGATGAACAGGAAAACGTCTCTGTTCATTTGTTTTCTTCCTCTGAAATTAGCCTAAATGCATCTGTTTTATGGCTTGTCCTATAAGCTCATGATTAATAATGAAAAAATAAAAGTTATTAAATGTCTTATCACTAAGTAATAAATAAAACAAGCTCAAAAGTCTAAACTTGAGGTGTACCAAGTAAAAATTAAACTCAAATAATAAAAAAAAAAACTTACTGTGATGTATTATTGTTATTATTATTATATATTTTTCCAGTTGGTTCTGTCTGTTTGTGTGAGTGTGTGTGTCTGGCGTCCCCTAGTCCAAATGTTAAGCTAGACTTATGGCACATACAACATCAATGTGAAAGCTTCTGTGGGTATTACTTGGTTCACTTTAGGTTGAGGAAGGATTGTAAATGTGAATATGTGCCTTTCAGATCATCTCCACACCTATTGAAGTAGCTATTGAGGACATGCAGAAGAAGACACAGGAGCTGGCCTTCGCCACTCATCAAGATCCGTCTGATGCCAAAATGCTGCAGATGGTTCTACAGGGGTCTGTTGGCACTACTGTTAACCAGGTGACTCGCCAAGCTAGAATTTCTATCTTAAAACAATTCACAGATTAATAGTTGTTCTCCTTTTTTTGGATGAGTAAATGATTAAGAGAGTAAATAATGTGTCTAACTAATGCACATTGTTCTCTACAGGGTCCTCTCGAGGTGGCTCAGGTGTTTCTGTCCGAGATCCCAAGTGATCCTAAACTCTACAGGCACCACAATAAACTACGACTGTGCTTCAAAGACTTCACCAAGAGGTTTGATTCTAAATGCTTTCAATTTACATTTAGTGCGAAATCTAATCTCGCAAGGGTGGCAAAAAAAGTACAAAAATAAGCACCTGCTTTTTTGGCATGTCTACACCACATGAACTGGGAACTTTTGAGTAAACTTAATTAGCTGCCGAATGCCTTGCAAAACACCAGGGGTCTCAATTTATAACAGTGTGTAGAAACCTTCCTAAAAGTGAACATATTTTATTAATGATATGATGGCTCATAATGATGATTTAAAGTGGTTACTTTTAAGTGCACTCACACTATGCTATCCAAACCATGCCCAGGCCGTTTCCCGATTCAGTTGATAAGTGTGAGTGATCCGAATCGGGCCCAGGTGCGGTTCAGTTGGCCGGCCCTGGCCCAGTTGGAAGAGGTGTGCCAGAGCACAATTCGGTTGGGTTTTGATGCGGTACGCTTGTAATGTAAGTGCAACGCGTGCCTGAGCCCGAAACTGAAGACACAACATCACTTTTAAGGAATTTTCATAGGGCAGGGCGATTTGGCCGAAAATCAAAATCTCAATCAATTGAACATCTTACCTTGATTACGATTAATGAACGATTCTTTTATTTATTTAATTTTTTTGTCCTCATAGTTCACTGACAAGTTTTGTTCAGTAAATATGCCCACATATTTCTAGTGAGAGATTTGTGAATGTAGAGAGCATTACGTGAATTTAAAATAATTGAAGTAAACACACTATCAATTATCTATGATTCTTTATTGAACATCAATGCTGAACAACTGAAATTAAAACACACATTGCCTAAAACGCTGCTTTCTGCGTCGCCTACCCCGACACCGATACCAACCAATCACAAAGCTTGTGCTACATGTCGTTGTGACGTTTAGGTACTTTTTTTTTTTTTTTTTTTTAGAGCTGTGCGGGGGTATGTGAAGGCTGCGCCGGACCATACTTGTGCGCTTGGCAGAAGTATAATATCAGAATAATATTATAAGTATAAATCATAATATAATAAGTATAAATTAGCCTTGAATTGACGTGGAAAAATTAGATTGATTTATAGGTTCTGAATGTTGATTTCGATTAATCACCCAGCCCTACTGTTTCATATGGATTTATTAATCATTCTTTTCAATGAAGGCAAACTGTCATAGTTTATTAAAAACACAAACCCCTTGCTGCATGACAGCTGCACCTTCAGCAAACCTCCTAATACCTGCAGCACGAGGACTTTTATGATAATTTATGAGCGTCAAAAGTTGTGGATCTGTTCGGCAAAATATTTGACTGCGTGTCACTGCATATCCAACGACTAAAACGATATAACTAAAGCAATCTTTATTGTACAAAGCAAGAGATGACGTAATCATGCTCAAGTTTGGAAGGTAAAGATATAGTGTGAGTGCAGGCCGTCGGGGGAGAGGGGACAACCGCACTTCGTCACTGTTCAAGGCAACTGTGCCTAGTGAGAGTACGCCCTTAAAGTCCACATGAACCGGAAGCTGCGACAGATTGTGACCTAGAGAAACAGAATATTAAATGAGAAAACTGGGCGTGGCTTGATTTATTTATTTATTTTATTATTATTTTTTTTTCTCCTGTGAGCTGAATGGATGTAGTAAAGTAGGCATTTCATTCAGAAAGATCAGGAAATGGATTTTGGAAGAGTTATTACAACCTAACAGACACCTCCTCCTCACTATTTCTGTAATCTGATCATTTAACTAAAAAAAACAAACAGGAAGTGCATTTTCAGATTTAATTTTAGATTACAAGGGCAAGCATTTTTTTTAATGACATGCACAGATGAATTGTTCACCACAAAACTGGCAATGTGAGCTAAAAAAATCATATGGTTAGTTTTAATTTCATGTGTACTTTAAGTTAAATATGTTTACCTACAGCTGCACACAAACTCGTCGAAACTCGTTAGAACTTGTGCGTCTGAAGTGGCACACACGTTTCTAGCCCCATTCTGTGTGTACGCCAAGTTTATAAATGGGACCCCAGCACAGTATTTTAAGGTGTTACAGACATACACATTTAACAATGCTAATACAGTGCTCAGCATATATAAGTACACCCCTCACAAATCTCTCTTTTAAATTCAAATTTTAATAGGAAGCTATACAATATTATATTTGTGCATATACATCAGATTAGTCAGTACTGAAGCCAAATCTGGAGCTTATCTAACAAAATAACTTACATTAACGGTCCAAAAACTAGTACAGCCAAATTTATGTTATAGAAAAATATTAAATACAAATTTAACAAAAGAGGAAAAATCAAGTAGCAAAAAAATTGAGTTGAAATTTTGTAGGTTGTAATTTATTATTATTATTATTATTATTTTTTGCAATATTTTGCTTGAAGGTAATTGTATTTACTTTAAATTTCTAATTATGTTTGGTGACTAAAATATTATTTGAATAAATATATCTGTTTAATAAATCTGTTTTGTTTAAATGCACCAAAATACATTGCCTATATTCACTGAGAAATGGATCAAAATATTCATTTTCAAAATGGGGTGTACTCAATTATGCTGAGCACTGTAGCTGTTTTCATCCACCTAATTTGTATGCAAATTTTGGAATATTGCATATAAAATGCTTAATAAATATTTCCTTAATGGAATTTTTTTACATTTGCATAAAAAAATATGCACGTAAAATAATCTTATCCGGTAAGTAAAAATGTGCATTTACTGAATACATTTCAGCATGCGCATCAGTAAAGTCATGTGATTTTGTTTTAACAGATCATGTGATGATAAACTGGGTTTAATGAGGCCGCATTAATGAATAAACCAGAAGACCGAGCACTTTGCACAATATCAGAAATAGTTTTTTTATTGTTTTAAGTCTCTTAGCTAAAGCCTGTTATGAAAGTGGTTTGTATCATCACCAGAAATGTCTGTTCATTGCGTTTTATCTTCTAAGGTGTAAGTAACGTATATAAGATAAAGGCCCACATAACTTCTACAACAGCATATTCCATTTATTTATTTGTATATATTTGGCGCCAGTTTATCAGGAAGTGACGATTTTGTACTTTTTGACTCATTGCATGAAAACCGTGCTGTATTTGCAAATGTTTTATGTGATATTCCAGTTTTGCACACAAGTCTTTTTTGCTATCTTTGGATGAGAACATTGCTTTTGTGCTCCTTTCTCAGTCTCAATGATATCTGTACCTGATGCGTAGGCCCCTAATATAATGTACTGTCCAGTAATACAGTAACAACTTGTAATGATCTCCTTAGGTGTGAAGATGCCCTACGCAAAAATAAGAGTCTGATTGGTCCAGACCAGAAAGAGTATCAGAGAGAGCTGGAGAGGAACTACCACAGGCTGAAAGAAGCTCTGCAGCCTCTCATTAACAGGAAGATCCCACAACTCTACAAACCCGTGTTACAGATCAACTCGCACAGGTCAGACAACAAAAAAATCATGTCAAACGCTCTTAACACGTGAAGAAGAAAATGTGACTGCAGACAATTTGTTGTAATAATGAATGAATAATGGTGTGAGCTGCTCTACTGAAATTAATATTTCAGTAATGCACCAAGTCATAGGGTTCACCATACAGCCCTTAAACATCAGTTCACTTTCATCAGTTTATTACATATTAGGGCTGCACAATATTGCGAAAATCTGGCATTGCGACATGTTGTTTCTCTGATATAATGTGCAATTAGGCATGGACCGGTATAAGATTCTGACGGTATGATAACCTTGGATAAAAATATCACGGTTTCACGGTATCTCAGTATTGTGATCACTGCTCTAAAATATATTCTTTTAAAATGTCTGGGTAAAAAACAATAACTTTTCCCCCTTTGAACACAATATATTTTATTTTTTGAAACATTTAAAGTATTTTGGAGCAGTAAATGTGTCAGGCTGAATCATTCACATTAGCTGTCTTCATTAGTTTCAAAAACACTGATTTCTTTACAATTTAAAACGGCATCTTTGGATATTTTTTTCTGCTGAAGATACTGTGGTCCTAAAAAAAAAAACGTTAATAAAAATATTACATATACTTTAAGGAGCGGTATTACAGAAAATTTTGCCGGTTTTAAAACCCTGACTTTACCAAACCGCGGTATACCTTGAAAACGATTATCGTCCCATGCCTATGTGCAACATGAATAAAATTACCAGACAGTTTCAATAGCTCTATTTGAAAAGACATCCTTCATTTAAATTTTGTAAGGGAAAAGTAATAGAATAGAGCAGAGGTGCCCAAACTTTTTCTTAGGAAGGGCCAAAAACCAATTTAATTGAGGGTGGTGGGCCAAAAGTAAATATTAGGGATGCAACGGTTCTCGGTAAAAAAACGTATTGTCTGGTTGCCCTCCCACGGTTCGCTGCGTCCTGTGAACCGCAGTTCAGAATATGCATTATTATGGTGGTTTGTTAATAAAAACAACAGCAACAATGCAGTCCTGCCTTTGTACGCTTCCGATTACCTTTCATGCTCATTGCACAACACCTCTTAGTATGTAAATCTGTTGTTGACATCACATTTCTTCACGTGTCGGTGTGTGTGGAGTTTCTGTGGGTTTCAGTACGACAAGTGAAGGAGATACAGCACAAACGCGCAGGTGAGGCCAAATCATAGCGCATTGCTGTCAGTGTTTCAACAGACGCTCAATGTAAATTCAGACATACACAAAAATGTAACGAAAGCCTTTTTGTTGTTGTTTTTGCAAAGATAGCCTAGATCAGTGGTCACTAACAGCCAGATCGAACCCAGAACGGCGTCCCATACGGACGCGGACCTACAACAGGTCTGTTACTTCAGTCAAGTTTCTGCTGGCTGTTCTTCCACACCCGTTCACTCCCGCTATTCACTACGATGGTGCTGATAAGTGAAACGGAGCTCTCTGAAATCATAATATAATCATATAGAAATCATAAATAAAAATGCGCTGTTGCCTTGGTAAAGCAAACAGAAGTAATCAATACTTTAAAAGTGCTCAGTTATTAAGATGTATTGACATAATTATCTGCATAATTGGTTGAGACTGTTGAGTTGAGATGTAAAATAGAAAAAGGGGAAATGTAAGCTTTTTCTCTTTATTTTCTTAAGGATTATATTAGAATATACAATTTTCTAAATTCCCTACTTTTATTTAATAATATGAGAACATGCAAATCTACAGTAATATGTGTGAAGCTGTTGCATTGTCAGGTGTTCGATAATCAATAAATATGTTTATTGTTCTTTGAATTGTTCTGTAGGCATGTTTTTTTTCTAAGCGTAGCACAAACCATACGGAAACAGTGACCCTAAAACCGTGATACATACCAAACAGTGAGTAGATTGAACTGTTGCACCCCTAGTAAATATACCAAACCGTATTACATTAAAGTTGCCATGGGTAATTTCCTAATTTATTTAACATTTAAAAATAACTAGGAAACATTGGTTTATATTAACTAATGTAGTATATATATTTTTTTAATTTTATAATAAACGTATTACCGTAGTCAAGCTTCACCTGTTTTTGCCTTGATTTGCTTGTCAATCTCTTCTGTGTTGCCCTGTATCCAGTGTCAGTATTTATATTTTATAAAATCTGACATTTCATTTCAGTTAGCTTTTTTGTAGCTCAGGAATAAAAACGAACAAAAAAGGTTACATTAAATTAGAAATGACGATCTCTGTAAAGACCCTAGCCCTGCCCATCGTTCTCACTCTCTTCTCAGATGGGATGGTGGGCCAAATCACAGGTTATCGTGGGCCAACTTTGGCCCGTGGGCCCTAGTTTAGACATCTCTGCAATAGAGCAAAAAAAAGAGTCAAACAACACATTCTTTGTTTTTGTTTTTTATTCTTTAAAGTTACAAATGTACTTTTTGTGGCTGAATGTTTTAAACTCTCTTGAAATGCCTTTAAAATGCATGCAGATTAACTTTCAGCCTGTTATGGTTCTGCTTTGCAATGACTCTACAAATCTCATATATTCTCAACTTTTGTGCTGATCGACTATGCTAACTCAACACTGCGTATCCTGCGATGTGACTATTGCAGACACACACATTGCGATATCGATGCTTAAACGATATATTGTGCAGCCCTATTACATATGAAAAGAAAATGGTCAACTTGGTTCAGAAATATTGTGTAATAAATAGGAATTCAATGATTGAATTGAATCAGAATGAAAGTAAAATATATAAATGGGTACTTTATTATGTAAAATATAATCTTCAGGTCACATGCTTCATCTTAACTGACTCAAAGGCTATATGTGATAGTTGGCAAGGTTAAACTCTAAGGATTTTTTCTACTGGTCCAATCAGGCCAGTGGATCAGATTTGTAAAAGTTTTCACTGCTCCACCAAAAAAAAAAAGGTAATAGCTAAATGGTTAATCAGCTTTTGATTTGATTGAGGTCTTGATTTCCGTAATTGCTTATTCCAGCGAAAAAGGCTCCAGACTTGTCTGCTTTTCCTGGAAACTGACGGCAAACTGCAAAACTTCATTTTTTCATTATGTTGTAAATCTAAATCTCTGCTTCTAAGACATTAGAAACAGACGTTTTCTTCTAGCCTCATACTTTGATGTTGCCGTATCTTCAGTGTACTGGTTGTTACGAGGTTACAGAAAAAAACAACAACATGCTCACAACATCCAATCAGATAAGAGGAAGCAAAAAGCAATATGGTGTTTACGACTTTACAGAGGTAGCATTTTAGGCTTAAAAGCACAAACTGTTTCTCGATTCTAAGTATTTATACAGTCACAGGCAAATTAAACTTTAGTGACAAGGCAGCACTGGTTGGATTGGGCCAGTAACAATCCTGTCTACTGTCCCTAGCGTCTTGCACGCTGGCCCCGGGCCATCCTTATTGCTGAGCCCTGGTTGGTTACTTATAATGAACATGATAAGTCTAAAAGCTGTAAAAGTTTGGAATGTACTTAACCTCTTGTTTTCCCCTCGCTATAATATGCAGCAAAAGGACGGCTTGACAAGGTAGTCAAGTTGTTGATGGGAATTTTTTTAGACTGTCAATCTAACTATTTGAGCATTTTTACTCTCCCTTATTCATAACCGTGCATTTTTTCTTTCTTTCAGAGACTCTTTTAGCAGAATGAGCCTTCGCAAGCTAGACATGTGAAGACCGAAGAAATAAAGAGAACAAATGCAATTTTATTTATTTGTACATATATCTATGCTCCTCACACTATCAGTGTTTTTGCCATGAAGTAAAAAGAAAAGAGATAAGTGTTAAGACGTTTGGTACATCATTCCAATTTTGTATTAGTGTACAAAATGGCCTGTTACATGATCATAAGAGCTGATGGTGAATTTAGCATACAATGTGTCAAACCTGTATTCAATTCCTGTGTGCACTTTTTTAATTTAATTTTTTTACTTCATCCCATTACATTTTTAATAACCATGGTACAACTTGAGAGTTTATTTAATCCTCATGGAAAAAGCAAAAAAGTGATTTTGTTTCAGCATTATGTAGTTTTATGTACTTTTTGTTTACGTTAAATATTTTGCTAAATAAATACTCTTATAGTCATCTCCGTGTGCTGTTAAAGAAACTCAACCACAATGCTTTTCTTTTTATATGCTGGTGTTTTAATGTGGTAAATAAGAATCTACATAACCAGACAATAGAAAAATATTTACATTTTCCCCTCTGTCCTCAAATATACAATAGAATAC